>JACEEZ010003820.1:0-42568 GCA_016584305.1 Chionoecetes opilio
AATTTATAAAAACTCACTATTATTATAATATACTAGAAATTACACTTTTGCTATTTTTTAACCAAAATGAACAAGGCAGGGGTCCACTTAAAAAGTTGCCAATCCCGATTTTGTTTTTTAACCTTTTATCCCCAAATTGTTATAGGGGCCATTTAAATTCTGAAAGCCACCATTGAATTTCAGAACTTTGCACAGTGGACATGCTTATGGTTTTCTGGAGTCCCTAAAAAAATCGCTTTTACTATTTTTTTATAGGTTTTTCTTTAAAATTTTTACTAAGCCCGTACTATCACGTCGATCACGAGTCACGTGTTTATCGTGGCCCCGAGATGAAAAGGGCCTGCTAATCGCCCGTGACGTCCACCATAAGGGATCCCATCCGCTCCGCCCCCGTACAAGTTTACCTCCTAAAAAATGTTTATCAGTATAAAAGATATACTGTTATTTTGGGGAAATTTTTGTTCTATAATTTTATCAAATAAAAATCGTAAAACACAAAAAAGAAATGCCATTATGAGACTTTAAAGAAATATCAAAACTTAAACTTTTCGCCTTTTAATATTTTTGCTCGAAAACCTTTACGGGAAAAATTCAATAGTAAAGGGGAAATTTAATTAGTTTCCATGATATTTTCGTTTAGTCATAAATAAATTAGCAGTATGCAAAAATTAGCGTGAACTAAATTTTTAAAATCATAAATCGGGAAATTTCCTACCTATATTTTTTTATCAGTAAAAAGATATCTGTATGCTTGGAAATTTTGTTTATAATTTTATCCAAAAAAAAAACCGTAAACACACAAAAGAAAGCCTTTATGAATTTCAAAAAGCATGAATTTAAAACTCTTCGCCAAAAAATTTTTTGCAAAAAAAAACTTTTTACATGAGAAGTCAATAGAAGGGGAAATTTTAATTACTTTCCCATTGATATTTTTCCTTTTTTGATAAATGAATTGCACATGCATAAATTACGTTAACTAAATAAAAACAAATGAATCGGGTAATTTTTTCTGATTGATGGGTTATTATTTAGTTAAAAGCTAATTTTGCATGGTTCTAATCATTTTTTCAAAAAGGAAATAATCAAGGAAAGCTAATTAAATTCCGCTTCATTTACGTTTCCATGTAAAAAGTTTTTTTCCAAATGAGTCGCAAAAGTCGCGGCATATATTTTGTCTTGGGTCGAGATGAATGGGATGTGGAGGGGGGGGGGGAAAAGAGGCGGTTTGGCGGGGGTGGGGCCCCGGAGGCGTTTGGGTCCCGGGGGCAGCATGGGGGCATAGGAACAGGGATGCCCCCTTTTCCCAGAGAGGGGACAGCGGGTGGTGAACACCCCTATATCATGGATGAATTAAAATCTGCATGGGACTGGGAAGAGAAACCCCGGCAGGTGTCATGGGGGCAGCCCGGGTTTCGGGCCTCTTCGAAGGTGTTGGGCCCCTGGAAACGGGGTGCGAGGAAAGGAGGTGATGCGGGATAGAGTCCTGGAGAACAGGGTTCATTTCCTCGGGGGGTCCTGCGAACACTGTACCGGTTCTCCGTTTGTGACAGTGGAGAGAAAAAACCGGGGTCGGGCCCCTTTATGGGGGGGGGTTTCAGCCGAATGGATGGCATAGTGGGAGGGTTTTTTAGGGGGTTGGGCCGGATTTTGGGGAGTGGGAGGGGAAAAGCAGCTGCTTATTTTTCTCAGGGAAAGGGGGATCCTTTTCCCGGACCGCCTGTTGTAAAAATTGCTGGGCCTCCCGGTTAAAAGGCAGTAGGCGCCTGGAACCTGGGCCCTCCCACTGGGAAAAAGTGGAAAGGTATCACAGGCAGCGCAGGCCTTGGGTTGGGGGGGGGACCACTGCAGCGAGAGCGCGCTTAAGAGTGTAAGGGCTTGATGGAAAAGCCGACTCTCTGAAGCACAGGGGAACGTAGGATGGGGAGCAGGTAGGGCTGTGTCCAGTACACCAGCTGGTCGTACACACCTTTGAGGTAGGGTGCCTGTCACCTTCAGGAGGACCATTACCCGTCGTAAGCGGGTGTGTCGTGGAGAGATCTAGGAGATCTCCTCGATGGTACTGCCGTCCAGGGCCCTTATAGTCCAAGACATAGCCACTGTATACCTGGACTGCGCACGGGGAAAATCGGCCTGTCGCACAAGGGCCTGTAATCGGAGGGCCGCTCGGAAAAAATTCATATATATAATATATATATAAAGGATCATATAGACTATAGACCCCCGACCCGCCTACCGAGCCCCGAAGAAGCTCCGTTCCAAGTCTCCTTCTCGGGGGAGGGCTATTCGAACAGCAGATGGGCGCCTCGTGTCGGACATGGATGGGCAGATGGCTCGTTGGGCTGAGTACTTTGGGGAGTTGTTCACGGTGGACCCTCCAACTGAGGGACTTCACACCACTGGTTACAGGCAGTGGATGCCGATCCTCCCATTGACGATACCGCACCCTCTCTTGACGAAGTCAGAGAGGCTGTAGCAAAATTGAGGGGTGGAAAGGCAGCTGGTGTTTCTAATATCCCTGCGGAGCTCCTCAAAGCTGGGGGTGAGGCCATGATCCGCGGGTTGCATGCTGTCCTGACTGCCGTGTGGCAATCAGGTACCATCCTCCTGACTGGAAAAGGGGGCTGGTCGTCCCTATCTGGAAAGAGAAAGGGGACCGTCAGGACTGCAACAATTACCGCGGTATTACACTGCTCAGCGTACCAGGAAAGGGGTGCTTGCCCACTATTGCTGACACGGATTCGCAGTCATCTGGTGAAGCATCAGAGACCTCAGCAGTCTGGGTTCACGCCTGGAAAGGTCAACAACGGCCATATCCTAGCGCTTCGTGTCCTGGTGGAACGCCGACGTGAGTTTCGACAGGGGATGCTTTGCAGCCTATGTTGATCTCAAGAAGGCTTTTGACTCAGTTCATAGTGAGTCACTTTGGGACCTTCTGCGACTTCGAGGTTCCTGCAAGGACTATTGGTTGATAACTGGTCTGTATTCTGGGACTGAGAGTGCTGTGAAGTGTGGGGAGGTGTATCCAGCTTCTTCCCTTGTGAAAATCCATGTTTTTTTCTTCCCAGAAAGACTCACTAACGCTACATCGAACGCTACGGAGAGCCACAACTACTCCTCAGCAAATGCCTGTCTGCTACCCTGTTCTTTATTCTCTCCACTGTTTTCTTCAGTATGTAAAATATGTAACACTGATTTTTTAACACTGAACAACTTTATTCTCTTACACACTATGTCTTGTCTGACCGATGCTGCTTTCGTATATGTTTCGACATTTTCAGTCGCGATGTTGGTTCTGAGGAAGAGATCTGGCAAATTATATATTTGTTGCTATCTACTGCAGCTTCAGGCACTCCAATCAGTTCTACAGCATTTTCTGTCACGGCTAGTATGTGGAGTAGAAAAAGAAAAGCAGAGTATCAATAGTACAAATCCCATGTAGCCTACATGTATTTATTAAAATACAAATAGAGCCTAAACTTAAACTCCCACAAGCTGCAATTTCCTCATACATCTGCTGGCACAACGCCTCCTGAAGACATGAAGTGTAGGGCATGTGCCACTAATGACGATTTACATCTGATGGTGAAGCCACATATCATACAGGATAATAATATAATACCATAACATAATATAGTAAACATTATATAAGGAAAACGCTATATATAGGTTGATTTAGCATGGGCTTAACGACATGTGCTCCCATTTACCAATATTATGTTCTACTGATATCAGGAAACTGTTAATAAGAACGATATTTTGTACACTCCATACTACTTATGTTTTATAACAATGACACGTTACAAAAAATAACATTTTGAAAACCCTTTACAAGTCTTACAAAACCTACTTTAAGTCCCACTGAGTACTAAATAGTTCGAACTGCCTATCATTATGTTTGCCTTGACTTCTCTTTAGGATACAATCAATAAATGCTATATATTCGTACACTTGGAAAGAGTTCGACCATTTTACTTAGGAAGATCAGTATTTTGGTTTGGCCTTCCTTTTTGCAGCATTTTGACCTCATCTGACCTGATAACGCCACAAAAGGTCTAATATTTGTTATTCATGGTAAAATGCCGATTAAAACAAACATTTTGAATGATGAAACATGCTTTCTACGTTCATTATCAAGGGATTTATGGTTTTAATGTTCGCTACCCCTAATTTGTGGGACAAAAATTTCTGCTAATATTATGAAAATGAACCTAATTTTCTCACTTGCTGCCAGGTTTCATAAAGTTTACCCTCATTTTTCTCATAAATCAGGATATCCACTACAAAAATCAACAGGATAACTTAGGGTACATCACATGCACACGGGAACCTTCACCAGCCTATGGACTAAGAAGTAGTTTTGCTGATGATAGAAAGTTATATAAGAAACCATAAAAATTGCACAAAGAATTGCAAATAAAAAAATAAAAAATTATGGAAGGAGTAAAAGATGGGAAATGGAATTCAATGCAAGTAAATGTCATGTACTGGAAAATGGGGAAAAGTGGAAATAGGCTTAGTTGGACATACACAATGGAAAATGGTGCATTAACAAGGAAAATGGGGAAGAGAAAGACTTGGGAATAGTATTTAAGGATATCACCAGAGAGCATGTAAACATAAATATGTATAGAATGATGAGGAACATAAGGGTAACTTTTCACTTTATGGATAAAGATATGATGAACAAAATAATCATTACGATGATTAACCAAAACGGAGTTTGTGCAGTCCTCTCACGAAATATAGAATATTAAGAAATTGGAAAAATACAAATGATAGCAACTAAGATGGTGCCTAATTAAAAGTTTAAAAAAACAAAAGGGAAAGGATTTTGCAAACACTTAAAAAAAGAAGAGAGAGGAGACTTGGTTACTGTACATAAACTGATAAATGACGGTAGAAAGTTGAAAGAAAAGACTTGCTATCATAAAGAGAAAAAAAATCTGGATATTTGAGATAACACGCGAAAAATTAAGAAAAGAAGGATGCTTGAATAAAAACAAAGAAGTACGTAGGATAATTTCCTCATAGAAGTATAGATGCCTGGAATTGCCTATAAGAGGTGATTGCAGCAAAGAGTTTGCATCAATTTAAGGTAAAACTTGATAAATAAAGATATGAAGACAGGGCCACAAGAGTATAGCTCATCCCCTGTATGCTACAACTAGGTTACTAGGTAAACGCCCGTCAGGGTGGCAAGGTTGGTAGAGACGTGAGCTTGCAATGTGCAGCGTCCCTGTGCATTCGGTCAGCGGTTCGAGTCCGCCTAGTTCGTGCTGACGTGGCGGCGCTTTGTATAGTCAATAACCTTGTAGTTGGTACTTGCAAAGTGTCTAGATAGGATGAAAATCTTATCTTATCTTACTAGGTAAACGCACAAACACACACACTAGTAACAACTTTTATCTTGAAATATTGTACGTACATGTTTTTCTGATGACCTTGGGATATGGTGTATGTGTTACTTTCTCTCTCCAGAGTACACAGTAGGGCGGACAGCCCTACAGGAGACTGTGGTGGTGGATGGTGACCACTGTCGTTCTGGCAATGTCACTCAGGAGGGAGATATGTCTCATAAGGCTGCATCCCTTGAGGAGCCTGCAGCAGGCCCAGCACACCCTCCTACGCCTCTATATGCTCAAGCAAGGGCACGAGAGCAGCAGCGATGGATCTGGATGGTTTGAATTTGAACAGTTACATGTTTTTTATGTAAGTATCCATGTAATATTGCCAGTAGATTTGGTCGGGAATTTATCCTAAACAAGCAAGTGATACATTTGAAAATTCCAGAGGATAAAAGCCCATTGTTATGAGGTTCTACCATGCACTAATAATTATGTGAATCCTATATCACTCATAGTGGCAGTTCAGGATATCGAATATCCATATTATCTTCAATATGTAAAATAAACCCATCTGGTTGACAGCTAATGACAATATCCTGATGAGCATGTAATTGTAATTGTTTTTAATGTATAGTTTTTACTTGACAATACATCCTATTTTACCTCACTATTTTAATGACTATTATTCTCATTATTGCAGCACAAAATAAAGCTGCAGCATAAACTTTTAAACAAAAAGTGATGTCGGCATTAAGATATAGTCCTATGCACAAATTATATTTATATGCATATTTTTGTGTACCAAATAATAAATATTGATTAATAGCATTAAAAACAACCATCTAATGCTTTTTTCCCCTGCATCTTAAAATATTTGCTGTTTCTCTTCCTATATTACAATTCTGCATATTTTGAATTGTGTCTTTTTTTCTCGGATGCTGTCTGTATCCCTATTACCAAAAAATCTCTCTCTCTCTCTCTCCTCTCTCTCTCTTTTCTCTCTCTCTCTCTCTCTCTCTCTCTCTCTTCTCTTCTCTCTCTCTCTCTCTCTCTCTCTCTCTCTTCTCTCTCCTCTCTCTCTTTTTTTGGGGTAGTTTATATGCAAAAGGCACACTGCTTAATATTTTCTGTTCACTCCATCTTCCTGAGCAAATGTTGGCTAATAAATATTATATTCCTTGCTTACCTTTCTTGTTACCTCTGCCAAATAGGTTATGTGATCTGTTTGGTTTGTTTTTTAGCAGGATTTCGCAAAAAAATTATAAAAGGAATTGATTTAAATTTTTACCATATGTTGGTACCCAGCTTATAAGTGGTTAACTTTGGAGTTGATCTAAGTTCGGGTATAGATCCAGGATTTTATAAAGAATACCTAGGGGCTTGGGTTCTTCCACCCCATATGATCCAACACCATTTATTGTATCTCTCTGCACTCTCCTTTTTCAACTACAAGCTCCCCTATTACCCTTCTCTTCCCCTCACCCTGGAGGTTCCAAGTTCATTCTGGGACAAATTTCTGGTTTCCAGCGTCTATACATACCTCTGCTTCAAACCTTCCCCATCCTTTTCCTTTTCCCCCAGTGCAGAGGTCCCAAGTTTACTTACTTTCCCAAAAATTTTCAATAATACTGTCAACAGTGCTATAAGAAAGACATATGAAGAACCAGAAAAGGAAAAGATACCATCATGCACAATCCAAGTCACGATCAGTTGAGAAAAGGCCTGAATGANTATGCCCTCATAAGGCTGCATCCCTTTGAGGAGCCTGCAGCAGGCCCAGCACACCCCCCATACGCTCTATATGCTCAAGCAAGGGCACGAGAGCAGCAGCGATGGATCTGGATGGTTTGAATTTGAACATTTTACATGTTTTTTATGTAAGTATTCATGTAATATGCCAGTAGATTTGGTCAGGAATTTATCCTAAACAAGCAAGTGATACATTTGAAAATTCCAGAGGATAAAAAGTCATTGTTATGAGGTTCTACCATGCAACTAATAATTATGTGAATCCTATATCACTCATAGTGGCAGTTCAGGATATCGAATATCCATATTATCTTCAATATGTAAAATAAACCCATCTTGGTTGACAGCTAATGACAATATCCTGATGAGCATGTAATTGTAATTGTTTTTAATGTATAGTATTTACTTGACAATACATCCTATTTTACCTCACTATTTTAATGACTATTATTCTCATTATTGCAGCACACAATAAAGCTGCAGCATAAACTTTTAAACAAAAAGTGATGTCGGCATTAAGATATAGTCCTATGCACAAATTATATTTATATGCATATTTTTGTGTACCAAATAATAAATATTGATTAAATAGCATTAAAAACAACCATCTAATGCTCTTTCCCCTGCATCTTAAAGTATTTGCTGTTTCTCTTCCTATATTACAATTCTGCATATTTTGAATTGTGTCTTTTATTCTCGGATGCTGTCTGTATCCCTATTACCAAAAATCTCTCTCTCTCTCTCTCTCTTTTCTCTCTCTCTCTCTCTCTCTCTCTCTCTCTCTTTCTCTCTCTCTCTCTTCTTCTCTCTCTCTCTCTTCTCTCTCTCTCTCTCTCTCTCTTTTTTTGGGGGGTAGTTTATATGCAAAAGGCACACTGCTTAATATTTTCTGTTCACTCCATCTTCCTGAGCAAATGTTGGCTAATACTATTATATTCCTTGCTTACCTTTTTTGTTACCTCTGCCAAATAGGTTATGTGACCCTGTTTGGTTTGTTTGTTAGCAGGATTTCGCAAAAAAGTTATAAAAGGAATGATTTAAATTTTTACCATATGTTGGTACCCAGCTTTATAAGTGGTTAACTTTTGGAGTTGATCTAAGTTCGGGTATAGATCCAGGAATTTTATAAAGAATACTCTAGGGGCTTGGTTCTTCCACCCCCATGATGATCCAACCACCATTTATTGTATCTCTCTGCACTCTCCTTTTTCAACTACAAGCTCCCCTATTACCCTTCTCTTCCCCTCACCCTGGAGGTTCCAAGTTCATTCCTGGGACAAATTTCTGGTTTCCAGCGTCTATACATACTCTCTGCTTCAAACCTTCCCCATCCTTTTCCTTTCCACCAGTGCAGAGGTCCCAAGTTTACTTACTTTCCCCAAAAATTTTCAATATACTGTCAACAGTGCTATAAAGAGAAGACATATGAAGAACCTAGAAAAAGGAAAAAGATACCAATCATGCCACAATCCAAGTCACGAAGTGCAGATGTGAGAAGAAGGCCGAGTGCCGAATGCATGAAATAATTTAACTTTTGGATGAATTTTTCGAGGTGTTAGGGTATTAATAATGCAAGTAATATTGTGTATATTAGAAATCGTATGTATCTTTCTTGTCCAGCCTTGGCGGATGTATGTGCTTTTGAAGTGCTTTTGTTGTTCAAAAATAAATTAACTCTGTATTATTTCTATGATCAAGAGATAAACTGAGGCAGCAGGGCATTTTTTTTTGGGGGGTGGGTGGAGAACGAAGATTATATATATATATATATATATATATATATATATATATATATATATATATATATATATATATTTATATATATATATATATATATATATATATTTCATACTACTTAATAATTTTTGCAAATATTGTCCAAATATTGTACAGACCTTAGTCTGGATTAATTCACACAAACCCTTGTGATTAGACCTATTCTTGAAACTCATATGGGCTGTATAATGGAGACCCTTTTTCCGCTATAACTTATTCACACCCAACTGAAATTATGACAGAGGGAGTAGACCCTCTAAAGATGTCAGCATTCTACCTTCACAATTGATTCCTTAACATGCTTATATAACCATGTAGGTATTCCTTAAGAACTGTTTCGTTCTTTTGTTTGTTTCTTAATATATATACAGTAAACCCTCACTGTAACGAACCAATTGGGGGGAAAGGGGTGACGTTATATCCGAAAGTTCGTTATATCCAGGGATCGAACTTTTTGCATATAACAAACTTTGATCGTTATCAGAGGTGAAAGTTCGCTATTTCCGACCATTTCCATGTATAATGAAATTTGTTTGTAAAATTAAATGAAAGTTTGTATACTTACGTACATGCAGCTATCACAAATACTACACGCATACAGGGAAATTAAAACAATGTGTGGTGAGGCACAGGAGGCAGGCAACGTCGTGAGGCACGGGAAGACGTGAGAGGAAGTGTTTACACTTGGCTCGACAAAGCCAGACTGATCAACGCGCAGCCCGCGCAATGCCCGGTTGGCATTGTTTTCACTGCCACCGTCTGACCTGCGTGTATATGTGCGGCTAGCCCACCACCGGCCAAACCCCGCTTTTACCAAATTTATTCGGTAAATCCCCGCATATATCGGACAGGCAGAAAGTGTCTGTTAAGGCCCGATATTCGTTATATCGAGGTCTGTGAAATCGAGGGTGTACTATATATATAAAATTATATATATATATATATTATATATATATATATATATATAATATATATATATATATATATATATATATATATATATATATATATATATTATATATATATATATATATATATATATATATATATATATATATATATATATATATATATTGCTGCGTACCTTCAACGCCTAACCGGCAGGAGGAAGGCGTTATAGGTTAGAGTGGAAGGGGCAGCAAAACCTTCTACCCCATACAGAGCAGCGAATGAGGGTTTAAGGGAGGTGTCGGGCAAACGTGATCCCGAGAAGCGTTGCACACAGACACACACACACACATACACACGCAGGGAAAGTTACAAGTTGTCCTGTATTTACAATTGTAGTTACAAATATTTACGCGGTATGTACATGGAGAGAAAAGAGACAAACGAATAGACACGTCTTTGACCCGTCACTGCCTCGCCACTGTCCGTCACTGTCAGTACCCTTCCCTCAGGCCTCACAGCATCACCCGGCATGAGTCACATGTCGCTTTCACGGTTATTCCTTCTTATTCCACTGCCCTGAGCGACACATACACCTCACAGTACTGCACTGTCCTCACCACAACACCACTCAGCCTTTAGAGCAACGGGGAAAGTCGCACACGCCACAGACAAAGCCACAGACAGGCAGAGCAGAGCAGAGCAACGCAGTCTTGTCTGTCCAGTAGCTACGGAGCTTCTATCCCCTCAGCGCTTCTCTGTCCCCGGCGGCGTCTCTTATCAGCTAATCACAAAGCTCCTCGTCCTTCCCCACCAATCCCAGCAACAGCAGGAGTCCTGCTGATGCAACATGGTGTAATATTGCGTCATCCCGAAGCCTCTCAAAGCCACATATTCAGCACTGACCTCCTTCTCTGCAAAGTGGGCGACCTCGCCCAAGTCTAATTAGTACTGGCAACAGGAAAACACAGGGGATAGAAGGAATGATAGGTTCAGACAGGTTATGCGATTAAGGCACTGCATCTACAATCATATTTCACCCCAAATCCCCCCTATCAAAATCCTCAAATCTCCCTAGCCTTCTGATGTTGCGACGAGGACGGGAGATCCTTGGTGTAGGCGCGGCGTCCTCATCCTCTACTTGTAGATCCTCTGCTTCCTCCTCTGGAAACGCCTCCGCCTCACTCGACTCTGCCTCCTCGTCCACCCTGGCTGGTTTCAACAGGTCTCCACCATCATTTACGTCCTAAGCATCGACAACCGGGTCCCGGATGAACTGTCCAGCTCCATAGTACTTCCACAGTCGGTCTACATGGACAACCTTCGGCTTACCACGTACCCCGCGACGGATCCGGTACGTCACAGCACTAAGGGCCTTCACCACCTTGTAGGGCCCCTTCCAGGAACTCTGTAGCTTGGGAGAGAGTCCCTTCTTTCGACGAGGGTTGTACAGCTACACCTCATCGCCTGGAACAAAGTGGGTCTCCTGGCTTCGTCTTGCTTGATCAGTGGCACCTCTCCTCCACGGAGGTGCAACATCTTGGCTCTGAAGTCAGCCCGAGCTCCGCTGTCTGTAAGATAGTCCAGGCCATAGACCACTGTATCTCTGGACTGCGCACGGAATATCGGCCTGTTGCACAATGGCCCCAAAGTCGGAGCGCTTGTTTTCAACTTCACTGGTGTTCACTCGTTAACCAGAAAGGATGTCGACGCAAATGATATTATCTTAGGTTTTCAGTTCATAATAGAAAGGATTCAGTTTATGATATAAAGTATTCAATTTCAAACACAAACAATAAAAATTAATTAATACAATATATATATATATATATAATATTATATATATATATATATATATATATTATATATATATATATATATATATATATATATATATATATATATATATATATATATATATATATATATATATATATATATATATTATATAATATATATATATATATATATATATATATATATATATATATATATATATATATATATTATATATATATATATATATTATATTATATAATTATATTTTATATTATTGTTTTTTTGTTTTTGTTTTTGTTTTTGTTTTACGTTGTAGCCTATAGCGCCTGTAGGCTTATGGATAGTTTTGATGTTGGTCGATCTCGCCCGTTGGTGGCGCAGGCTGGATTGTTATAGTGACACCTGTGGTCTCAGGTGAAGATCCCATTTTCTGTGATGTTCGGTTCTTCAGTTTAGGCTCATGCTGCCCTAGAGTCCACTGTCACACTTGCAATCGGCAGACAGATATACGCTGCATGTGGTTTGCTTCGGCCACTCGACGATGGATTTGACAGTGGCTCCTTGGTGAGACTTGAACTCGGGACCTTCTGCTCCCCTACCAGGCTTTTGAAAGAGTTGCCCCCGTTAGGATTCGAACTCGGGACATTGAGTTCAGCACTCCAAGACGCTAATCACTCGGCCACCACCTTCCTAAATATATGTATATATATAATTTATATATATAAATATATATATATATATATATATATATATATATATATATATATATATATATATATATATATATATATATTATATTTTATATATATATATATATATATATATATTATATAATATATATATAAAATATATATATATATATATATAATATATATATATATATATATATATATATATATATATATATATATATAGTGATGGCCCGAATATTCGCATTCGCATTCGCAATTGTGAATATTCGCATGTTTTTTTCTTCAATATTCGTCCCTGCATTCGCATTCGCACTCCCACTCGTATTTTTTTGCGAATATGCGAATATTTTGCCCAAATCAATAACTGACAAAAATAAGAAAAATATAACAAGTGAACATAATATTACACAAGCAAACATATGAATAAATTAATAGTAAGAATGGGGTGAGGAGGTGTAGTGGTAGCCAAGGCCATAGTTCCTCGGACATTCCCTCCATCCTCACCCCTCCAACAGAGTGGCAGCCGCTACTCTCAAGGTCACTGTTACTGAACTCAACTCATTGCCTCGTGCGCCATACTCCAGTAAGCATATACGTGCACTTCTCGGTCACCCACGACGACAATAGACTTTCTTTGAAAGATAGCAGCGTTGCAGCTACTGCATAATGGCGTCCAGTCACACCAGTGTGGTTTGGGATTATTTCGAGATTATCTCTAGTGACATTGCAAAGTGTAAACTTTGCAATAATAATTATTCATGTAAGATATATCATGTAAGTGTTCACGGAAACATGGAAACATAGAAAATTGAATGGAATTTATTTTGGACATTCAATTTTTTTTATGACTGAACTCTTACAATACATACAAAATATTTCAGTTACCTGTATAATATCAAACATAGTGTCTTATTTGAAATGTTATGTAATATTCGCAATTCACATCGCGAATATTAAAGCCAAATATTTGCATTGGCATTCGCAGTCGCGAATACGGAAAATAGGCATTCGGTCTATCACTAATATATATATATATATATATACTAGCCGCAAAGCAGCCCTCCGGGCGGACTTTTTGGCTAGCTCCTGCGGAGGGCTATTGGTGGTGGGCCGAAGGCCCACCAAACACGGACTCTCCAGATATCCCCTTCTAACTTTCCTGAAATCATGGATGTAGAAATGTATGTATTCCCCCCACCCATTCACTCACCCATTACCCATCACCCCCCACCCATTCACTCACCCATTACCCATCACCCCCCACCCATTCACTCACCCATTACCCATCACCACACACCCATTCACTCACCCATTACCCATAAACCCCCACTTATTCCCTCACCCATCACCCATCACCCCCACCCCATCACCCCCCCCCATTCACTCACCCATCACCCCACACCCATTACCCATCACCCCACCCATTCACTCCCCCATTACCCATCACCCTACATCAAGGTTTCCTCAATTCTCGCAACCCACTTTTTTTCACAATTATCGCTAATAGGCTGCTAAAAAAAAAGAAGAAAATAAGTGATCGAATCATCTCATAATTGGGCTTAAAACCTTCCCCTGGTCAACCCGGTTCCAAAAATGTGCCATATGAGGTGATTGCGCCACGGGGGGCGGAACCTATACCACACACACACACACCACACACACACACACACACACACACAGACAGACAGACAGACACACTTTCGCTTATTTATTATATATATATATATATAATATATTATATATATATATATATATATTTTATATATATATATATTATATATGTATATACACAGTGGTGCACTGGTCACCCAGCTATGGGTGAAAGAGTGGGCAGCCTGGGGTTAATCCCTACAGGGGGTTCTGCGTCCCTGGCCCCGTGAGCAGTAAGGCCAATCCCTGACATAGATTGGTTGGGGGGGGGTTTGCAACCCCTCCCTGTAAAAACCAAATCTAGCTACTAACATTCTAAGAGGTAGAGGCCGGGGGCGCGGTAATCGCGCCCCCGACCCGGTTTTGCCGGGGAGCCCGACCATGCAGACACCTCCAATGCCGACGCAGGGGAGGGGTCTGCCTATGACGAGTGCGGGGCAAAGCCCTCGGGAATCCCGCACTCTAAATCAAGTGGTAGGGCCCCCTAGCCTAACTTTTTCTTATGGGGGTGACCGGGGCGGTGCAGAAGCGGCGCCTGCTCGTCGAATCACTCCTGGGATCAACCTGCGGAGGGTTCTTCGTGTGGGCTCGTGGAACGTTCTGAGTCTCTCAAACGATCATCGACTACCTCTCCTATCGGGCGAGCTTAGTAGGCTGAGGGTGGATATAGTGGGACTCTCTGAGACGAGGAGGCCTGGCAGTGGCGAGACTAGCAGTGGGGGTTACACCTACTACTGGTCCGGCATGAGCAATGGTCACCGTGTACGGGGAGTAGCTATAGGCATCTCCAGCAAACTGCAGCCGTCAGTTGTTGGAAGTTACTCCTGTTGATGAGCGTATAATGCGGGTGAGGATGAAACACACTCTGGGTTTCATGTCTCTTGTTGCAGTGTGCGCTCCTACCGAGATGCGTAAAACTGAAGAGAAGGAGATGTTCTACGCCAAACTCGACTCTGTTTTAGACCAGTGTCCTCCTCGGGACACACTCATTGTCTTGGGCGACTTCAATGCTACTACTAGCACTGTGAGAGATGGCTACGAGTTATGTGTTGGTCCCCATGGCTCCGGTACCAGAAACACCAACAGTTCTCTGCTTCTGAACTTTGCAAGATCCAGAAGGTTGAGAATTGCAGGTTCTTGGTATCAAAGGCCAGAGCTGCACCGCTGGACATGGTATAGTAATGCCGGAGGGGTAGCTAAGGAGATCGACCCCATCCTCGTTAGTACTCGTTGGAGGATCCTCCAGAACTGCAGGGTTTACCGGAGAGCTGAGTTCTTTGGAACAGATCACAGACTTGTTGTTGCTACACTTAAGCTTCATGTCAAGTCCAGAAGAATTTCATGAGGTAACCATACTGTGTTTCATCTTGAGAAACTGAAGGACTTGACATGTGCTCATGAGGATGCGGTGGCAGTCTCAAATCGGTTTGATGTGCTCGGTGCTCTCGGGGACCCTGTAGAACTGTGGGATACCTTCAAACGTGAAACTCTACAGGCTGCCAAGGAGTGTATTGGGGAGCGCCCGAGGTCAAGGCGTGGTTTTGTCTCGACGGAGACGCTGGAGAAAATCGAGGAGAGTCGCGCTGCCAGGCTGGCTGGGAACCGGGACCAGCACAGGGCTCTGTCACGCCGGACTAGAACTCTCCTGAGGAGAGACAAGGAGAGGTATGTCAGGAGTCTCGCTGAGGATGTCGAGGGTCATTTGAACGCTAATGACCTCCAACCCGCCTACCGAGCCCTGAGAAGCTCCGTTCCAAGTTTTAATTCTCAGGCGAGTGCTATTCGAACAGCAGATGGGCGCCTCGTGTCGGACATGGATGGGCAGATGCTCGTTGGGCTGAGTACTTTGGGCAGTTGTTCACGGTGGACCCTTCAACTGAGCAGCTTCACACCACTGGGTTTTCAGGCAGTGGATGCCGATCCTCCCATTGACGAAACCGCACCCTCTCTTGACGAAGTCAGAGAGGCTGTAGCAAAGTTGAGGGGTGGAAAGGCAGCTGGTGTTTCTAATATCAGTGCGGAGCTCCTCAAAGCTGGGGTGAGGCCATGATCCGCGGGTTGCATGCTATCCTGACTGCCGTGTGGCAATCAGGTACCATTCCTCCTGACTGGAAAAGGGGGCTGGTCGTCCCTATCTGGAAAGGGAAAGGGGACCGTCAGGACTGCAACAATTACCGCGGTATTACACTGCTCAGCGTACCAGGCAAGGTGCTTGCCCATCTATTGCTGACACGGATTCGCAGTCATCTGGTGAACCATCAGAGACCTCAGCAGTCTGGGTTCACGCCTGGTAAGTCAACAACGGACCGTATCCTAGCGCTTCGTGTCCTGGTGGAACGCCGACGTGAGTTTCGACAGGGGATGCTTGCAGCCTATGTTGATCTCAAGAAGGCATTTGACTCAGTGCATCGTGAGTCACTTTGGGATCTTCTGCGACTTCGAAGGATTCCTGCAAGGACTATTGGTTTGATAACTGGTCTGTATTCTGGGACTGAGAGTGCTGTGAAGTGTGGGGCAGGTGTATCCAGCTTCTTCCCTGTGAATACAGGAGTGAGGCAAGGGTGCGTCCTTGCCCCATCACTTTTCAACGCTTGCATGGACTGGGTATTGGACAAGGTTGTAGATCAAAGTGATTGTGGAGCATCCGTCGCAACACCAAGATCACTGATCTTGTTTTTGCCGATGATGCAGTAATCTTTGCTGAGTCGCTGGAGGTCCTGGTGATGGCTCTCGAGGCGCTGCACGAGGAGGCAAAGCCTTTGGGATTTGAGGTCTCCTGGCTCAAGACCAAGGTCCAGGTGTTTGGAGACTTACTAGATGAAGCAGTACAGTCTGTTCATGCGTGTGGCAAGGACATTGAGATCTTGGAAAGTTTTACATACCTTGGTAGCGCAGTCCATAAGACGGCGGGTCACGTCAAGAAGTCTTACGGCGGATTGGCATAGCCCACGGTGTTATGGACTCGCTCAGCGGGAGTATTTGGCGTTGTCGGTACCTGTGCAGAGGGACAAAGATCCGGATCTTCAAGTCGCTTGTGATCCCTGTCTTACCCTATGGTTGTGAGACATGGACACTAAATAGTGACTTGAAGAGACGAATCAATGCCTTTGGTAATAAGTGTCTTCGCAGAATCATGGGGTATCGCTGGGATGATTACGTGTCAAATCAGCGATTGCACCGTGAGACTGAATCGAGGCCTATTACCTGCATAGTCCGTCAGCGCCAACTTCGGCTATATGGGCATGTGGCACGCTACCCTGAAACCGATCCTTCCCATCGGGTTGTATCTGTAAGAGACAATCCGGCGTGGAGGAGACCCACAAGCCTCGTGGCTGGGGCAAGTTGATGTTTCCTGTCGAGAACTGCTTGGTATGGGAAAGGAGCCTGCATGGGAACTCGCGCGTGGTGACCCCCGGGAGTGGCGTCGTAGGGTGGGCGAGGCGACGCGCCCCCCGGCGTATGCCCCCAATGATTGATTGATCTTACTTCCCGGACCTCTTCGTTCACTCTAAACCCGCGGAAATTTTCAAGGCATGACCCCGCAGTATATCATGTTATACATTATAAATGATATACTGTTATCTTCGGAAATGTTTGTTCTATAAGATTATCACATAAAACACAGTAAAACACATTAAATAAATGCCATTGTGAGACTGAAGAAATATGTATGAACTTAAAATTCAATTAAACTCGTCGCCATTTAAAATTTTGCGCGAGAACTTATAACATGTATACAGCTGTATATAACTGTATACAGTATCATCTTACATAGTATCAGTACATCTTACATACATTATCAGTAGTCTTTGGTTAGTGCTACATATAATCTCATAACAAACATCAGAACGCCCTTTGTCTACATGGACGAAGACATGATGAAGACATTGATTGTGGCCATGATACGCCCTAGACTGGAGTACGCCACAGTAGTTTGGTGTCCGCACAAGAGGAAGGATGTGAAGAAGATAGAAAGAATACAGAGGGCAGCCACAAAGAGTGTTCCTAGCCTGTCAGACCTGACTTATGAGGAGAGGTTGAAGAAATTGGGGTGGCAATAGCAAACGTTATTGGAAGAAATACGAAAGAGGAGACTTGATAGCACTACATAGAGCTATGTCAGGATATAGAATATAGATATAGGATATAGGATATAGAGGTTAAGAAGACAAGGTGCTTGAAGGACATCAAGAAATACAGTTTTCCCTATCGGTGCATTGATATGTGGAATATCCTGGACAGTTAAATCATAGATCATTCATTCTATATGAATACAATATTCATGGTTTTAAAGCAAAGATTGACCAATTAATACAGGACCCTACGAGTGTAACTCATTTTCCGTATATCAATCAATCATTGGGGGCATACGCCGGGGGGCGCGTCGCCTAGCCCACCCTACGACGCCACTCCCGGTGTCACCTCGGGCGAGTCCCCATGAAAGCTCCCTTCCCGTACCAAGCAACTCTCGACAGGAAACATCAACTTGCCCCAGCCACGAGCATTGTGGGCGCCCCCTTGGCCTCCTCCACGCCGGATTGTCTCTTACCGATTCAACCCGGTGGGAAGGATCGGTTTCAGAGTAGCGTGTCACATGCCCATATAGCCAAAGTTGGTGCTGTCGGACTATGCAGGTAATAGGCCTCGATTCAGTCTCACGGTGCAATTGCTGATTTGACACGTACTCATCCCAGCGATACCCCATGATTCTGCGAAGACACTCATTACCAAAGGCATCGATTCGCCTCTTCAAGTCGCTATTTAGTGTCCATGTCTCACATCCATAGAGTAAGACAGGTATCACAAGCGACTTGAAGATCCGGATCTTTGTCCATCTACCATCATGGCACAGGTACCGACATCGCCAAATACTCGTGATGAGCGAGTCTATAGGCGTTTTGTGCGGGGGAGCAAGAAAAATTTAGCTTGCAAACGGTCACTTTTCTCTTGCTGTACCCCCGCAGAAAACGCTCACCCCGTCGCTTGCTCCATGAGAAGGCGACGTGGCAGCTGAGATGTAAGCAAAACCAAGATCAAATGACTATTTTGACCCTCTAGAATCTAGATATTTACACACTGGGACGTATCCTATACCGACATATAGTCAGAAAAGTGTGCAGAGTCAGGAAGCGTGCTTATAAATTTAATGAGATCATAAGTAGTCGAGCAATGAGGAGTTGAAGCCAAATAAGTGGGATAAAATGCTTATGCACTGTTTTACATAACCCTTGTTTTCGTATACTTGTACTTACATTACAGTTATAAATGTATACTAATGCGATGCAAAATTTCCTCAGTGTGGAAATTATCCATCAACCACCCTCTCATAATTGGTAGAGTGGTGGTTTTGTTTCCCCCCCCCCCCCTTGTGAGAGGTATTTTCCGCTCGTCATAGGGGGAGTGTGAGTAGGAATGTATATATAATTTAAATGGTAATGGGTAATATTAAGGTAATTGAAGTAAATGATTAGTACTGGGATAGGATAAATTAATATTCTCAGTGCTATTAATCATTTGCATCTTAAATAATTAGCACCTTGGTTTGAAGCGCGGTCATTGGCTGCCGCCCATTAGATTCAAGGCCACCTGTAATTCGTCACGTGGCATAGGGAAGGTGCGGCGATCGCTACCGGCCACACGGAGAATCAGTTCACTCCAGACCCTCGCCTTAATAACATCTCTTACTAATATATACGTGCTTGTATAAAGAAGAGATTTGCACATACGTTAATTGTACATATAAGTGATAAACCAATAGGACGTGTTAGAATCAACACAGATAACAATCCGCTGCGTCATGGATAACTTGGTGTGAAAACCCTTCTGACGCCCATATCGAAACACTGGTCTCCAGCCCCCCGCTTCAGTCATTCACGGGCGGCCTCGATCCCGGCGACCACTTCGGATCACACGTCATGCAGTATTAATACAAGCCTACGGCCCATTTCAACCCACTATCCACCGATAAGTATCCTAGTTAGTTGATTAGCTGGGGTAATGTGTCGGGAGATAGACATACCTAGTCTGATTGATTAGGTAAGACCTCATATTAAATATATGTATGAGATATAAATCACCAAATTTATTGGTGCCCCGAGTAGAGGAATATTGATGTTCATGTGATTCAAGGTGGTCGTTAATTGAGGCGTAATTATGAGCCTACCACAATTGCTGGTTATGAGGCTGGAGGCGGGGTATTTCGCGGCGTCAGGAATGACTCAGCTGTTCAACTACCACCTGCCAGGTAGTAGATAGCATCAGAGGTTACGTAGTACTAGTTAGTTGTAGTAGTTAAGTGGTGGTTGAAATTGCATATGCTTTGCTACGTGTCCTTGTTAGGCCGAGCAGGCTCTACACCACTTGATATATTCATAATTATCAACTAACAATTATATATAGTAACGTAATCACGCATTTAATATTTTATTTGAGTTAATTAACTAAATCATGGCGAAATTAGCTAAGCATTTATTATCAGCTACGTTAGCAATGCTCACACGAATTTATAATATGTGTGAGGACGCAATTAAGGCAATTCCTATTGATTATATTAATTTAAAGACAGGTCTACCATTGTTAAATGAGCAATGGAATAAATATGAGGAGGCTTACTGCCTATATGAAGTTCAATTAAGACAAGCTGGGGATAAAGAAATGATTCAGCTATGTGTTATCAATCATGAACACGAATGTCAAAGATATCTCGATAAAGTAATTGAATAGGAGGGATTAACTGGAGTGTGCTCATATTCCATCACAGCGATAGTTGATAGCTTTAACCCAAAGTTTGCAAGGTATTAAGCAGAACCCCCCCACGAGGGAGATCACGATTATTACGCCTGAGGGTAATCAGCTATATCAGCCACCCTCAGAGTTTAAAGATCCCTCGTTAGTGGGTATTTATCCTGCGCCTGTTACGCAAATCAAATAGCCTGTAATTACGATTCAAACTTCTCAGCCTACCAGTAAACCACTTAGACCTACTCAAAATATAGATACAAACCCTATATCCAGGGCGACTTCTAGTGAAGTACGAATAATAAATTGTGTCTTATGTGAGGGGGAACATACACCCTCCACATGTAATATCTATTCAGATTGTTACACGAGAGTTGAAAGGTTAATGAGCCTTGGTAATTGCCTAACCTGTCTCCGTGGTAAACATGCTTCAAATGCATCCCCTATAAGCTTAAGAACTTGTAGGAAATGTAAACAATCTATTCATAACATCGCTCTTTGTCCTAACAGTGATAATAACTCAGACCCTACAGTAGTTAAAATGGCAGTCACTAATAAGAGTAGTTCAGAAGCTGTTCCTACTGCCGAGTTGAATGTGAGCCATAATGGTCATTCAGTCATTGTAAAGACAATGTTTGACAGTGGTGCACAAAGATCCTTCATAAGCAGGGAGATAGTTGAATTATTACAACTACCCATAATGAATAAAGTGAATTTGGCCATATCAGGTTTTCTCGCCAATAATGAGGCTCAAACCTTTTACATAGTTCAACCCCTAGTCCAATTGGGAAGATATAAATGTAGGGTAGCTGCTGTAGTTAATAATATTGGTATCAGTTTAACTGTTAATGGACTAAAAGACACAGCTGAAATGCTGTGGGATAATGGTGTTAAACTAGTTAGTAATACCTTCAAGGACGTTGATGGTCCTTTCCAATTAATAATAGGAGCCGATTATTTTGTGCGTTACCTAAGGAAGGTCATTAAAATACATAACGTCTCAATGTTCACTATTGCTGGTGGTAAGGTAATAATGGGACCCATCCCACATACTCACCAAGCCGAACAAGAGGAGAGTATTCCTAGTCATGCACAACCCCTATTAATTACAAAAATTGGAACCACTTTCTTGCCCACACAATAAGTGAGGTTTTAGAGGAAAGTGGTATTCCAGTTCAATATGAATATATTGCCACTAATGAAAATTCTAATAATAATGTGTCGCGAGGAGATAATACCTCAAATTGAACACAGGATTATGGTTTAAAGGCCCTACCTGGCTGAAGAGTGTAATATATGCTATACAGGTTTCCACTTAGTCAGACATATCTGTAGATATATAAGGGAACCTGAATTGATCCCTGATCCTGTGATAGACATAGAAAGGTTTTCTTACTGAGCAAACTATTAAGACTACTAAAATAGTCTTCCAATCCATTAAAAGGGATAGATCTGATCCTTTGACAGTTTTGGATCAGAACAATACAAAAGCAGTATTTCCTGAGGAATATCAGCTATTGACCTCACCAGCCCCATAGAACAAATTGACCAAATTATCGGTCTGTACCTGATCATGAGGGTATTAGTTGTCGAGGTCGAAATTTGAAAGCTGATCTTCAATACCACCTGCCATCTCATACTAATTCCCAAACGCCATCATCTTACTAAATTGTTGGTGGAAGAATATCATAGGCACTCATTACATGGCGGAATGGCTACAATATTAGCCGATATCAGGTGTCAATTTTGGATAAATCATGGTAGACAAGCAGTCAAATATTACCTCATATCTCTCATTAAATTTAATAGATCTGAGTGTAGATTAGTCTCCTATCTAGGTCCCCCTGAACTTCCCGCTGATAATGAGCTCCTAAAACCATTTGAGGTCAATGGTAATGACTATACTGGGGATACTATAACATCAGGAGATGACTCTCCCCCCGATCAAGTATATGTCAGCATATTCACTGGTACCTCTATCAGAGCTGTTAATTTTAAAATAGCTAAAGACCAAAGTGTCGAAACCACTAATCAAATGTTCCGGTGCTATGTGGCCTGGGGTGATGTCACATGAAGCAGAACTTCAGTTTTCGCCGGCCCACAGTGTGGAAATTATCCACCAACCACCCTCTCATAATTGGTAAAGTGGTGGTTTTGTTTCCCCCCCCCCTTGTGAGAGGTATTTTCCGCTCGTCATAGGGGGAGGGGGAGTAGGAATGTATATATAATTTAAATGGTAATGGGTAATATTAAGGTAATTTAGTAATGATTAGTACTGGGATAGGATAAATTAATATTCTCAGTGCTATTAATCATTTGCAACTTAAATAATTAGCACCTTGGTTTGAAGCGCGGTCATTGGCTGCCGCCCATTAGATTCAAGGCCACCTGTAATTCGTCACGTGGCATAGGGAAGGTGCGGTGATCGCTACCGCCCACACGGAGAATCAGTTCACTCCAGACCCTCGCCTTAATAACATCTCTTACTAATATATACGTGCTTGTATAAAGAAGAGATCTGCACATACGTTACTTGTACATATAAGCGATAAACCAATAGGACGTGTTAGAATCAACACAGATAACAATCCGCTGCGTCATGGATAACTTGGTGTGAAAACCCTTCTGACGCCCATATCGAAACACTGGTCTCCAGCCCCCCGCTTCAGTCATTCACGGGCGACCTCGATCCCGGCGACCACTTCGGATCACACGTCATGCAGTATTAATACAAGCCTACGGCCCATTTCAACCCACTATCCACCGATAAGTATCCTAGTTAGTTGATTAGCTGGGGTAATGTGTCGGGAGATAGACATGGGTTTGATTGATTAGGTAAGACCTCATATTAAATATATGTATGTGCATAAATTCCCACACTCAGAAAGCGATAGTGGTCTCCAGTGTTCTAGATCTCGAGACTGGTCTTGGTCTCGAGACCGGTCTCGAGGCCAGTTTGATGTTGTCTTGGTCTTGGTCTTGGTCTCGTTCATGTGGTCTTGGTCTTGATCTTGGTCTCGAGCTTCTGGCTCTGAGTTTGACTCGAGACCAGGTCGAGACCAGGATTAAAAAGTGCATCGCGGCGTGGGAAGGTCAGAATTTATTATCATACACGGAGAAAAATCATGGCTGTTTCGATTCACGGCGCGCCATACAGCGTTGTATTGTCTAAGATACTGCCTGACTAGTACCTACCGCGTTTTTGCGACGTTTACCAGGCCAGTCCAGTACAGCCTAGACCATCTAGGCTGGACTGATGTTCGCGAAAACACATCGAGACTGGCCCCGTCCCATTCGTCGTTCCAATTGGCTGGGGTATCAGTGGGCGGTTCCTACCGTCCTGCCAGCTTTACCCTCCCCTCCCAAAGACACACCAAAGGGTTATTAATTTGACCTCAGTAATTACCTCCCAGTTGGCATATGAAAGGTGAACCGTGTTCATCATTCTGTGTGTGATGAGAGTCATGTTTATAAATCTCTAAACGGACGGAGAAAAATCTCAGCAACACAATATTGCAAGACCTGTCGCAGCCATGTCAACGTTTACTATATTAACCTATATAACCATCATGTACCATATCTATAGTACTAGCATCCACTTACCTAGGGATTTCCGTATATATGTAGCAGGCCTTTTACTGGTGGAGTACTTGTTATTAGCCCTATTATCATGCAAGTTTTGCCTTGTGCAATGTAGGCGTCATCCCTTGTAGCAGTCATCCCTGCTACTTGACTTCTCAATGGAAAGTCAAGTAGCAGGGATGACTATGAAAAATTGAATGGTGAAATCTCATTTCATTTACCGTCAATAACACTATCTATAGTCGCCACTGCACTAATGTCGCAGGGAGCATATATTACGAGTTTTAGCATCACTACAGACTTGTATGTGCCACTGAAGAGACGTGCACAGTACGTAGTTTACATTATCTACATAAAACCATACATGTCTTCTGTGACACATACAAGTCTGTAGTGATGCTAAAATTCGAATATATATGGCGCCTGGTGACATTATGCAGTGGCGACTATAGTGTTGTTGACATATAGTGTTGTATTCATTTCCCAAGATGTTGTTTCAGCAAATTGCGCATATGAAAGTTTTTCGTGAATTACTTTAGTCTTATGTTCGGCCATCATGGTTTTCATGTCTTATCAGCGCACGAGAAGCTCCTGGGCGTCTTCCCCATTAACTGTAGTGCGCATGCGCCAGTTCTCCCCACACTGGCCCAAGGTGGTCCTGCTCGCTTGCCTGGACCAGTCCAGCCCGTTCTAGCCAGTCTAACCCGCCTCGCGAAAACAGTGTCCGCCCGGACTGAGCCGTCTAGACCGGGCTAGAACGTCGCGAAAAACGCGCTATAGCTCTACGGGGATGATGCATGAGCTGAGCCTGCGAGCGCTGATAAAGTGCGTGCGAGTTTAGAGACATGCATGACGTGGCCATTCTCACGGTGATAATTATCGTTTGTACGCACGCATATTTGCAGCTCTGTTTCACCTCCGTGTACTTCATATATGTGTAGGCCTATGCAATCCCCGCACCCTTCGTACACGTACACCACAGGTTTTAGCTAACTCGCTTGGAAACGTAACCACAAAATTTATATTTTCCTATATTTGTTTCTTCTGCCAATGAAGCAATGCAAGCGAGTTAACGACCGAGTAAACTGTAAACTGTAAGAAAATTTGCAAAATGTAACTAGTAGTAAACTGTGTTTGTTTGAATATACTTTGCCTATTTGCCTTCTATATTTTTATTTTTATAGCAGCTAACCCATCACATGTATAGGGTATAACTTAACTGCATGGACAAAGTTGAGCATATAACAGTTTGGTTCACATTTTTAATATTTTTTGCATTTGATCCCGAAGACTATATGGATAATTTAATTAGGTCCGTTATATTCAAAGGTACATGTATGAGAAGAAAAAAATTAAACACACTCCTTACAAACAGGACAGGACAATACAATTTAGTATTTACGCAGTACAGACCAAAAACATTCAGATAATAGTCATATTTATAAAAAATATTTTTATATGCCTGTTCTTGGTATTGGTCTGTTTCGGAGGGGCTGGTCTTGGTCTTGGTCTTGGTTCTTGTCTCGGAAGGCTGGTCTTGGTCTCGGAAGGTCTGGTCTTAGTCTTGGTCCTGATCTCGAAGGGTCTGGTCTTGGTCTTGGTCTTGGTCTCGAAGGGTCTGGTCTTGACTACAACACTGGTGGTCTCATGTTTCTTATATCCAATGGTATTGTCAGCAAATCGGTCAGAGTGAGGTGTGTGAAGTTGTTGATTTTCGATAAAGTCACACATTCCAGTCTTTAACATCAGCCGAACAATGTTTGAATGCATATAAAGCAATATATACAGGTGTGACGATTATATTATCCTTAATTACACGCCGCAACCTCCCTTATTTGATTCAAACTTTTATGATAAGATATCAAAATAAGAAAGTGTAATTGATTTTGTCAAAATTACACTATTGTCATTCTTTTATTGAAGCAGAAAGCACCACCAGCCGAACGCTGACGCATTTCACTGACGTACTTCTCTTGCTCCAGCAAGAAATCTCTTGCTGGTCGGGCAAGCATCTTCTCAGAATGATTGAACAGCAAACGAAATTTGAGCAAGTGAAATGTTTTCTCTCGCAAGAGAAAACTCTCTTGATCCCCCGCAGAAAACGCCTTATAACATCGTGGGCTATGTCAATCCGCCGTAAGACTTCTTGACGTGACCCGCTGTCATTATGGACTGCGCTACCAAGGTATATAAAACTTTCCAAGATCACAATGCCTTCGCTGCACGCATGAACAGACTGTAATGTTTCATCTAGTAAGCCTCCAAACACCTGGATCTTGGTCTTGAGCCAGAAGACCTCAAGTCCCACAGGCTTTGCTTCCTCGTGCAGCGCCTCGAGATTCATCACCAGGACCTCCAGTGACTCAGCAATAATTACTGCATCATCGGCAAAAACAATATCAGTGATCTTGGTGATGCCGAGGGATGGTTCACAATCACTTTGATCTACAACTTTGCCCAATACCCAGTCCATACAAGTGTTGAAAGGTGATGGGGCAAGTACGCACCCTTGCCACTCTCCTGTATTCACCGGAAAAAAAGCTGGATAGCTACACCTTCTCCACGCTTCACAGCACTCTCAGTCCCAGAGTACAGGCCAGTCATCAAACCAATAGTCCTTGTAGGAATCTCGCGAAGTCGCAGAAAACACCAGAGTGACTCACGATGCACTAAGTCTAACGCCTTCTTGAGATTAACATAGGCTGCAAGCATCCTC
Organism: Chionoecetes opilio; assembly: GCA_016584305.1. NCBI lineage: Eukaryota > Metazoa > Arthropoda > Malacostraca > Decapoda > Majidae > Chionoecetes > Chionoecetes opilio. The sequence goes on from JACEEZ010003820.1 coordinate 26,916, forward strand.
TGTCGAAACTCACGCCGATGAGCAAGCACCTTGCTTGGCATTCTGAACAGTGTAATACCGTGGTAATTGTTTCAGTCCTGACGGTCCCCTTTCCCTTTCCAGATAGGGACGACCAGCCCCCTTTTCCAGTCAGGAGGAATGGTACCTGATTGCCACACGGCAGTCAGAACAGCATGCAACCCGCGGATCATGGCCTCACCTTCAGCTTTGAGAGCTCCGCACTGATATTACAAACACCAGCTGCCTTTCCACCCTCAACTTTGCTACAGCCTCGCTGACTTCGTCAGAGAGGGTGCGGTTTCGTCAAAGGGAGGATCGGGATCCGTTGTCCGTAATCCAGTGTTGTGAAACTGCCCAATGGGTCACTACACTGAGTTTTATGATCTCGTTAGAGCCTGTGAATCTCACTCAAATATACATATTTTGTGGACTTCATAGATACATTTATGTACATGATTCTATATTGTTTTTTTAAATCAAAAGATTATTCAAATTCATTTAACAAATGTAACATTGGTGTTTAGGATGCATAGAAAATGAAAATATATGCATCAATAGTAAATATTTTCTCCATAAAATCAACTCGTACATACCATTCAAGATTCGGTAAACGTCTCATATAATCAATATAGCATTATATCACGGTATACATTTAGATTAATCCATTAATGAACAACTATTACCATATTAATATATTTGCTGCCAGAGCAGTGTACGACAATTGGACGTTTGTAAACAAACCATCTGGCTGGCGGCTGGCTAGGCCCAATGCCTGGAACACCGAAGGTCTGGCCACTTGAGGCCTTGCCAGGCCTCGGAAGGAAACAGTAGATCCTCCGCCTCACATGTGCCTTCCTGAGGAAGTTTAAACAGCTTTCGCCCATGTGATTGCTTTACTTCGTACGTTGTGGCAGCTGGCCTGACATGTGTTGCCATCAGTGTGCCAGACAAAATTTATATAAATCTGAGAAACTCTGGAAAAAATACTTGTTGAAATCTGTAGACTTGGGTATATATCTGAGAAAAAATCTGTAGATTTAGCCAATTTTAGAGGCAAAATCTGAAAATCTTAAACTAACCTAATATCTGTAGATTCACACATTAATCTGTAGATTTGGTAACACTGGGGCCGTGTTTATTTCAATAATTTAAATTATCTGTAAATTAGCCGTAGCGTTAATTATGTTTTTATAGAATAAGAAATCATAGTACCCTTGTGCGAACATTATAGTCTTTCAGCATCAATGATATTAAAACATATTCACCCAAACATTTGACGTAATACTTCCTTGGAGGCTCTCGGACCATGCATGGGGATAGAATACCTTAAATACTATTCTTCAAACCTATGTTCATGATATGGACATGAGTATATCATAACCATTGGTTTTATTAGTGAAAACCTGATATTCAACACAAGAACACTTATGAGTACCTTACAGTGGTTAAAATAAACATCAAATATTGGTCGCTGGCACCTAGTTGTCCGCAAGTTGCTTATCTAATCAAGATTTATGGACATTTGGAACGGGATCTTAATACTCAGTGTAGTGGCCCATTGGGGGTCCACCGTGAACAGCTGCCCAAAGTATTAAGCCCAACAAGTTCATCTGCCCATCCATGTCCGACACGAGGCGGCCATCTGCTGCTCGGATACCATTCCCCCGAGATGGAGACTTGTAACGTGCGTCTTTAGGGCTCGGTAGGCGGGTAGGTAAGTGGTCATTAGCTTTAAAATGGCCCTCGACATCCTTAGCGAGACTACTGACATACCTCTCCTTGTTTCTCCCCAGGAGGGTTCTAGTCCTAATATCACAACTAGGTAAATACACACTGAATATATGAATGGAGTCAAAAAAGGAAAATTGAGTTTAATGCAAAGAAGTGCAAAATATTATAGTTTGGTAAGAGTGGGAAAAGGTTAATATGGAATTACAAAATGGGAAGCGAGACAATCAATAAAGCATGTGAAGAATAGGATCTTGGAGATCTAATTCAGGATGACTTATCACCAGAGAAACACACTAATAAAATTGTTGGTGTTACATATAATCTTCTAACAAACATCAGAACGGCTTTTGTCTACGGATATGGACGAGGACATGATGAAGAAATTGATTGTGGCCATGATACGCACCAGACTGGAGTACGCCAGAGGGCAGAAACAGTAATTGTTCCTAGCCTGCAGACCTGACTTATGAGGTGAGGCTGAAGAAATTGAGGTTGCCATCATTGGAAGAAGAAAAAGAGGAGACTTGATAGTAATGTATATCATGGAATATCAATCAATATCAATGTATGTCAGGAATGAAGAGAAATGACAAATAGGACATGTATGTACCACACGTAGGAGACATGCTACATTGCTACACGTACATGACATGTAGGGGCCCGTGGCCGGACAGTTTACCTACGGACAGTTTGCCTACGAACAATTTGCCCACCAGCANATTACCCGGTTTTGGCGTAAGGGGTGTTCGGAATAGACATGGTTTGATTGATTAGGTAAGACCCAATAAAAATGTATGTGACATAAATTCCACATCAGAAAGCCGATAGTGGTTCCAGTGTTCTAGATCTCGAGACTGGTCTTGGTCTCGAGACGGTCTCGAGGCCATTTTGATGTTTGTTTTTTGGTCTTGGTTTTGGTTCGTTTCATGTGGTCTTGGTCTTATCTTGGTCTTGAAGCTTCTGGTCTCGGAGTTTGACTCGAGACCAGGTCGAGACCAGGATTAAAAAGTGCATCGCGGCGTGGGGAAGGTCAGAATTTATTATCATACACGGAGAAAAATCATGGCTGTTTCGATTCACGGCGCGCCATACAGCGTTGTACTGTCATAGATACTGCCTGACTAGTACCGCGTTTTTTGCGACGTTTACCAGGCCAGTCCAGTACAGCCTAGACCAGTCTAGGCTGGACTGATGTTCGCGAAAACACATCGAGACTGGCCCCGTCCCATTCGTCGTCCAATTGGCTGGGGTATCAAGTGGGCGGTCCTACCGTCCTGCCAGCTTTCCCCTCCCCTCCCAAAGACACCCCAAAAAGGGTTTTTAAATTTTTGACCTCAGGTAATTACCTTCCCAGTTGGCATATGAAAGGTGAACCGTGCTCATCATTCTGTGTGTGTGAGAGTCATTTTTATAAATCTCTAAAAACGGACGGAGGAAAAAATCTCAGCAACACAATATTGCAAGACCTGCCGCAGCCATGTCAAACGTTACTATATATAAACCTATATAACCATCATGTACATATCTATAGGTACTAGCATCCACTACCTAGGGATTTCCGTATATATGTAGCAGGCCTTATGGTGGAGTACTTGTTATTAGCCCATTATCATGCAATTTTTTCCTTGTGCAATGTAGGCGTCATCCCTTGTAGCAGTAAACCCCTGCTACTTGACTTCTCAATGGAAAGTCAAGTAGCAGGGATGACTAAAGAAAAATTGAATGGTGAAATCTCATTTTATTACCGTCAAAACACTATCTATAGTCGCCACTGCACTAATGTCGCAGGGGAGCAATATTACGAGTTTTAGCATCACTACAGACTTGTATGTGCCACTGAAAAGACGTGCACAGTACGTAGTTTACATTATTACAAAAACCATACATGTCTTCTGTGAAACATACAAGTCTGTAGTGATGCTAAAATTCGAAATATATGGCGCCTGGTGGGCATTAGTGCAGTGGCGACTATAGTGTTGTTGACATATAGTGTTGTATTCATTTCCCAAGATGTTGTTTCAGCAAATTGCGCATATGAAAATTTTTCGTGAAATTACTTTAGTCTTATGTTCGGCCATCATGGTGTTTAAAGTCTTATCAGCGGCACGAGAAGCTCCTGGGCGTCTTCCCATTAACTGTAGTGAGCATGCGCCAGTTCTCCCCACACTGGCCAAGGGTGGTCCTGCTCGCTTGCCTGGACCAGTCCAGCCCGTTCTAGCCAGTCTAACCCGCCTCGCGAAAACAGTGTCCGCCCGGACTGAGCCAGTCTAGACCGGGCTAGAACGGTCGCGAAAACGGCTATGCTCTACGGGGATGATGCATGAGCTGAGCCCTGCGAGCGCTGATAAAGTGCGTGCGAGTTTAGAGAACATGCATGACGTGGCCATTCTCACGGTGATAATTATCGTTTGTACGCACGCATATTTGCAGCTCTGTTCACCTCCGTGTACTTCATATATGTGTAGGCCTATGCAATCCCCGCACCCTTCGTACACGTACACCACAGGTTTAGCTAACTCGCTTGGAAAACGTAACCACAAAAATTGATATTTTCCTATATTTGTTTCTTCATGCCAATGAAGCAATGAAGCGAGTTAACGACCGAGTAAACACTGTAAAATGTAAGAAAATTTGCAAAATGTAACTAGTAGTAACTGTGTTTGTTTGAATATACTTTGCCTATTTGCCTTCTATATTTTTATTTTTATAGCAGCTAACCCATCACATGTATAGGGTATTAACTTAACTGCATGGACAAAGGTTGAGCATATAACAGTTTTGTTCACATTTTTTAATATTTTTTGCATTTGATCCCGAAGACTATATGGATAATTTAATTAGGTCCGTTATATTCAAAGGTACATGTATGAGAAGAAAAAAATTAAACACACTCCTTACAAACAGGACAGGACAATACAATTTAGTATTTACGCAGTACAGACCAAAAACATTCAGATAATAGTCATATTTATAAAAAATATTTTTATATGCCTGTTCTTGGTATTGGTCTGTTTCGGAGGGGCTGGTCTTGGTCTTGGTCTTGGTTCTTGGTCTCGGAAGGCTGGTCTTGGTCTCGGAAGGTCTGGTCTTAGTCTTGGTCCTGATCTCGAAGGGTCTGGTCTTGGTCTTGGTCTTGGTCTCGAAGGGTCTGGTCTTGACTACAACACTGGTGGTCTCAGTGTTTCTTAATATCCAATGGTATTGTCAGCAAATCGGTCAGAGTGAGGTGTGTGAAGTTGTTGGATTTCGATAAAGTCACACATTCCAGTCTTTAACATCAGCCGAACAATGTTTGAATGCATAAAGCAATATATCAGGTGTGACGATTATATTATCCTTAATTACACCCGCAACCTCCCTTATTTGATTCAAACTTTTATGATAAGATATCAAAATAAGAAAGTGTAATTGATTTTGTCAAAATTACACTATTGTCATTCTTTTATTGAAGCAGAAAGCACCACCAGCCGAACGCTGACGCATTTCACTGACGTACTCTCTTGCTCCAGCAAGAAATCTCTTGCTGGTCGGGCAAGCATCTTCTCAGAATGATTGAACAGCAAACGAAATTTGAGCAAGTGAAATGTTTTCTCTCGCAAGAGAAAACTCTCTTGATCCCCCGCAGAAAACGCCTTATAACATCGTGGGCTATGTCAATCCGCCGTAAGACTTCTTGACGTGACCCGCTGTCATTATGGACTGCGCTACCAAGGTATATAAAACTTTCCAAGATCACAATGCCTTCGCTGCACGCATGAACAGACTGTAATGTTTCATCTAGTAAGCCTCCAAACACCTGGATCTTGGTCTTGAGCCAGAAGACCTCAAGTCCCACAGGCTTTGCTTCCTCGTGCAGCGCCTCGAGATTCATCACCAGGACCTCCAGTGACTCAGCAATAATTACTGCATCATCGGCAAAAACAATATCAGGGGACTTGGTGATGCCGAGGGATGGTTCACAATCACTTTGATCTACAACTTTGCCCAATACCCAGTCCATACAAGTGTTGAAAGGTGATGGGGCAAGTACGCACCCTTGCCACTCTCCTGTATTCACCGGAAAAAAAGCTGGATAGCTACACCTTCTCCACGCTTCACAGCACTCTCAGTCCCAGAGTACAGGCCAGTCATCAAACCAATAGTCCTTGTAGGAATCTCGCGAAGTCGCAGAAAACACCAGAGTGACTCACGATGCACTAAGTCTAACGCCTTCTTGAGATTAACATAGGCTGCAAGCATCCTCTATCGAAACTCACGCCGATGAGCAAGCACCTTGCTTGGCATTCTGAAAAGTGTAATACCGTGGTAATTGTTTCAGTCCTGACGGTCCCCTTTCCCTTTCCAGATAGGGACGACCAGCCCCTTTTCCAGTCAGGAGGAATGGTACCTGATTGCCACACGGCAGTCAGAACAGCATGCAACCCGCGGATCATGGCCTCACCTTCAGCTTTGAGAGCTCCGCACTGATATTACAAACACCAGCTGCCTTTCCACCCCTCAACTTTGCTACAGCCTCGCTGACTTCGTCAGGAGAGGGTGCGGTTTCGTCAAAGGGAGGATCGGGATCCGTTGTCCGTAATCCAGTGTTGTGAAACTGCCCAATGGGTCACTACACTGAGTTTTATGATCTCGTTAGAGCCTGTGAATCTCACTCAAATATACATATTTTGTGGACTTCATAGATACATTTATGTACATGATTCTATATTGTTTTTTTAAATCAAAGATTATTCAAATTCATTTAACAAATGTAACATTGGTGTTTAGGATGCATAGAAAATGAAAATATATGCATCAATAGTAAATATTTTCTCCATAAATCAACTCGTACATACCATTCAAGATTCGGTAAACGTCTCATATAATCAATATAGCATTATATCACGGTATACATTTAGATTAATCCATTAATGAACAACTATTACCATATTAATATATTTGCTGCCAGAGCAGTGTACGACAATTGGACGTTTGTAAACAAACCATCTGGCTGCGGCTGGCTAGGCCCAATGCCTGGAACACCGAAGGTCTGCCACTTGAGGCCTTGCCAGGCCTCGGAAGGAAACAGTAGATCCTCCGCCTCACATGTGCCTTCCTGAGGAAGTTTAAACAGCTTTCGCCCATGTGATTGCTTTACTTCGTACGTTGTGGCAGCTGGCCTGACATGTGTTGCCATCAGTGTTGCCAGACAAAATTTATATAAATCTGAGAAACTCTGGCAAAATACTTGTTGAAATCTGTAGACTTGGGTATATATCTGAGAAAAAATCTGTAGATTTAGCCAATTTTAGAGGCAAAATCTGAAAATCTTAAACTAAACCTAATATCTGTAGATTCACACATTAATCTGTAGATTTGGTAACACTGGGGCCGTGTTTATTTCAATAATTTAAATTATCTGTAAATTAGCCGTAGCGTTAATTATGTTTTTTATGAATAAGAATCATAGTACCCTTGTGCGAACATTATAGTCTTTCAGCATCAATGATATTAAAACATATTCACCCAAACATTTTGACGTAATACTTCCTTGGAGGCTCTCGGACCATGCATGGGATAGAATACCTTTAAATACTATTTCTTCAAACCTATGTTCATGATATGGACATGAGTATATCATAACCATTGGTTTTATTAGTGAAAACCTGATATTCAACACAAGAACACTTATGAGTACCTTACAGTGGTTAAAATAACATCAAATATTGGTCGCTGGCACCTAGTTGTCCGCAAGCTGCTTATCTAATCAAGATTTATGGACATTTGGAACGGGATCTTAATACTCAGTGTAGTGGCCCATTGGAGGGTCCACCGTGAACAGCTGCCCAAAGTATTAAGCCCAACAAGTCATCTGCCCATCCATGTCCGACACGAGGCGGCCATCTGCTGCTCGGATACCACTCCCCCGAGATGGAGACTTGTAACGTTGCGTCTTTAGGGCTCGGTAGGCGGGTAGGTAAGTGGTCATTAGCTTTAAAATGGCCCTCGACATCCTTAGCGAGACTACTGACATACCTCTCCTTGTTTCTCCCCAGGAGGTTCTAGTCCTAATATCACAACTAGGTAAATACACACTGAATATATGAATGGAGTCAAAAATGGAAATTGAGTTTAATGCAAAGAAGTGCAAAATATTATAGTTTGGTAAGAGTGGGAAAAGGTTAATATGGAATTACAAAATGGGAAGCGAGACAATCAATAAAGCATGTGAAGAATAGGATCTTGGAGATCTAATTCAGGATGACTTTACACCAGAGAAAACACACTAATAAAATTGTTGGCTGTTACAGATAATCTTCTAACAAAATCCAAGACCGGCTTTTGTCTACGGATATGGACGAGGACATGATGAAGAAATTGATTGTGGCATGGATACGCACCAGACATGGGTACCGCCAAGAGGGCAGAAACAGTAATGTTCATAGCCTGCAGACAGACTTATGAGGTGAGTCGAAGAAAGAAATTGAGGGTGCCATCATTAGGAAGAAGAAAAAGAGGAGACTTGATAGTAATGTAATCATGGAATATCAATCAATAAAATGGATGTCAGGAATTATGAAGAGAAATGACAAAAGGCCATGTATGTACCACACGTAAGGAGACAGCTACATTGCTTACACTACATGACATGTAGGAGCCGTGGCCGGACAGTTTACTACGCGACAGTTTGCCTACGACAATTGCCTACGGACAATTTGCCTACCGGGACAGTGCCTACGGACAGTTTCCCTACCGGACATTTTGCCTACCGGACAATTTGGCCTACGGACACTTGCCTTACGAGACACTTTGCCCTACAAACACTTGCCCGCCGGTTTCCACAGGAAAATTTATTTTACACTTGGACAGTTATGTGATAACCCTACCGTAGATAACAAGATATCGCCAGCTGCAAATAATGTCGCCAGGCGCCAAATATTACGATTATAGCACCTAACTGATGTGTATGTGACCACTGAAGATTGATTGATTGATTGATCGTTATATAGTGGATCAGTGCCCCCCCAAACTGAAGATGATACACAGTAGTTATATCGGTGACAGGACAACTCGTACCCGCGGACAATTCATACCGGCCAATTCATATCATGCTAATTCATATCCCGGAAAAATTCGTCTCAAAATACGTCTCATATTATACTTTTTTGGGGATACATAATTTTTTTTTTTTTTTTTTGCCAATAATTTTTTCAAAACTATGTATAGGACAAAATGAAGCTTTTCCATTATGTTAATTGGGGGTTTTAAGGCTCAAGACTGCTGAAAATTGAAAAAACTCGTTTTAATAAAAATGTTGAAATTACTATTTTTCAAAAAAACTAAGGCTTCATTGGGAAGCAAATAGTTGCATCTTGGACGGCATAGTGTGGGACTTTATTCAATTAGTCCGGTAAGGTATGTCAAAAAGTATTGCGTATGAGAGGGAACTCTACCATTTTTATCTATTTTACACGTGGTGCCCTCTATCCTCAGTTAATTAGGGACGGAAGGGTTCATTTTTATGGGCATATCATTGACATATCCACCTATATATGTGCAAAGAATTGAGCTCTGAAGTGGGCCTTAGTTTGAAACAATGATTTTTTTTTCTTTTCTTATGTGGCAATTTCTGCTAGTCCCATTCACGCATATACGCATCATCAGATACTTTTAGAAAGTAATGGTATCTACACCCAAATTACAACGTTTTTGAGGAATTTCAATGAAAATAGTGCTCCTCTTAATGGGTCAAAATTAGCTTAAAATCATTTTTTTTGAAGATTTTCAAGTATTTCCGGTTTTCAAAAGGAGTTCATCAGGCATGCAATTCACCCTCTATATGTGATAGAATCTAATGCTGCTTGCTATTTGAGTGCCAAAAAAAAAGCTCTATTTTCTTGCAAAATACTTAAAATATTTTGGGGGGATATACCACTGCAATTATTACCCATATTTAAATCAATAACACTCAAATAATAATCAGATCCGCAATGAAATTCCGTCCTCTATCGCAATATACTACTGTCTAGAAGCTGTATAGGTTTCATATATATAGAGTCTACAATTGTTAAAAATAACATATGCTATAAATATGTACTTTACATGGAAGAAACTCATGCAAAAGTACATTTACGGCACTATTTTCTATTTTAAGGCTTCATTCGAGAAACAGTATATATTTTATAGATCATAGATAAACATCTCTGGCTGAAATAGTGCCACGAAATGATTGTCAGTTTAATAATTAAGAATTTGAATGGGACAAAAATAAATGTTTTCTACAAATTTAATCAATCATATCTTTCCTGTTTATTATTAAAAAACAGATACTATTGGGTGGCTTGGCTTATTACTCTCCCATTATAATAGATAAAAGAAAAAATGAAATGCAACGATTTTAAAATTGTGAAAACATTATCGCAAGGCCATGTTTTTAAGCTTTTTAAAAACACACCATAAAAATACATTTTTTAACAATAAGCCTATCTATTTTACTACGTACAATTATATGCATCTAAAAAAAAAATCAAATTTTGTATTCAGGGAAAATATTCCCGAATAAAAGCCTTGGCTTATGCAGCAGGCAACAATTGAATAGAGTATATTTTGGGGGTGGTAAAATGGACTGCAATTATTACGCTATTTAAGTCAACTAAGACTCCAAGACTAATAAAGATAAAGCAATGAAATCTTATCTCCAATCACTCTTGTTTATATTGCTGTTACCTTTCATGTAAATATACTAAATAATGTTAAATTTATCAATAGCGGCTAAATATGGACTTTTCACGGAACAAGTCATTGCCAAAAGGGCACATTTTGAAGCACTATTATATCCAAAAACTAAGATTCATGATAAACGGTTATAATATTTGGTATAGATGATAGAGGAAAACTATCTTCTATTGAAATTGTGCGCGAATGATGTCAGTTCAAATAAAAATGAATTTTGTAGGTGACAATAATTTTTTCGTCAATTTAATCATCATATCTTTTTTGTTATTACATTAAAAGGTTTACGTTGAGGTCTGGGCTTAGAACGGCGACGTAGTATATACTCTAAAAGATAAACAGAAATCCTAACCGATTTGAACAAATTAATGCAAAGTCATGGTTTAAGCTTTGTAACACAATCATAAAACATTTAAACAATAATCTTAACCTATCCATACGTGAAATATGCAATTACAGAATCCAAATTTCAATTTTGTATTGCAAGGAAAAATGTGAATGAGATATCGCCTTGAGTTTATTGCCGCAGGCACAATTTAAGACAAAAAAAATACTACTACTTATGAAAGGCTCTATCTCGGAATCCCAAAATGGTAGACAAGCGTCACGAGGTGTTATTTAAAAGCCGGAATAGATCATCTTCTATATGATTAGAGCCCATTCTATTTTTGTCGTTAAAGTTTGTTCTTATAGGTGAAAATAGGGCACGCGCTTGCTTGAATTTTCAAACATTTTTGGAAGTAACTCCGAAACTATTTCACCGATTTTTATATATTCTCTAAAACGACGCAATAGACTTTCTTCACAACATATCCGAAAAATCAGTGGTAATCCAAAACACTTAAGTCACTTCAAAACACTGTGAAAGTTTGGGGATTACATGTCAAATATTCACAGTATAAGAGGGGTAAGACTATACAGTTTCGAAGATCTTTTTCTTGACGGATGTTCGCCTGGATTCAATTACACATCATTTTTAACGCATTTCAATACATAGGAAAAGGTTTAAAATATTTATTAAATGCCCCAATTCAGCTCCTATGTGCGGAAAAAAAATATCATATTCAGAAATTATATAGGTACAAAGTACCCTTTTTTTATATCTCTATCTCGATAATCCAATATGTTTGTGAGCAAATTCATTTCATAGTGATTCTAGATCTTTAAACTATTCGCTCGGCACCTGTAATGTAATTTTTTTGATTTTTATAACTGCCCCTTCATGTTAGTCCCCGTACGGTAAGGTTGGTAGTTGAAAGAGTACTTGTCAGTCGGTGCTGGCTAACATCGTATTTCCTTGTGAGTCGTGACTGAATTATACGAAAGTATGGAAAACAGGTGTGCCCTGCCCCGCCCCGCTTCCGCCATGCATTTGCCAGCGCAGCCTGCCAGACCGCCGAATGCACCGCTCTGCCCAGCGGCCCTGTGTCTCCCAGTGAGATTTCAAACCAATGTTACGCCCCCCCCGTAACTTACCAAAACAGTCACTGTTCTGAGTTCGGAGTGGGGCTGGTGATCCGCAGGGACTACTTACTCGAAACGTCAGAGCAGGCGAGTAAAAGAGCGTCTCTTAATCATTTATTTCCACATGGTAGGCACTTGAGAGGCACACACAGTTACAGAGAGGGGAGTGTATACACCTTATCTTCACAAATAAGCACACGCTTCAACATCCAGGACAGCGTTATAGGCGAGAGGAGCGGGAGAAACAGATTCGCAGCGGTTACCATGGACGGGCGACGACGGTGTTTCTCTGTCCTTTTCGCGCGTCGGCGCGCCCCTGCCAGATCTCTCTCACTCCTGCCTCTCGCTACCCCAGACTTCACACATACACACACTTGAGTACCAGGTTACAATCGTAACATACCCCCCCTTTCACATAAGTACGTCCTCGTCTGTAAACGTAAAACATTTTTCCCAAAAAGCAAATAAGATCAAAAACAAACATCCAATCCTAACTTAGCACTCTAGAGAATACAGACACACAACAATAATCAAATTCCTCTTGACACATTACATATTTTTCCCCCACACAACATCACCCCTCTCACCACAACTTACAACCAACCGCTAACCACCACACCTCCACCTTAAACCTGATGGCAGGCAGACTGCGCACGGGGCGCGGGGGCGTCAACTCCGCCACCACTCCTAAACCTCCACCACTCAACAATGCCACACCACAATTGTGAGCTGCCAGACCTACATCGCCATCCCCACCCGCCACGCAATGTTGGAAGGTCCCCAAGGCAGTCCTTCTCTTTCCCCGCCCGCGAGACACGTCCAGCAGGAACCCCGAGCATGCTACCTCAACCGCAGGCGCCCAACCACAGGAACTTCCTCCCCCCTTTGGGCTCGCCTCAGTCCAGGAGTCCAGTCCAGTACAGTCCAGGAGCCCACACTCCACTAAACCCCCCCCAAGCTCCCCTCGTTCCCACTGCTTAGTCTCCCCGGTGGAAAGGTGCCACGACCCTCCGACAGACCATGCCCTCCACTGCAGAAAGCCGGTGAAGGTGCGGGAGGAACTAGCGGGCACGCACTGGGCCGCCTGTATGAAAAAAGGCACGTCGGAGCCTTCCTCCACCATCACCCAACCTGCCACAGCTTCGGCGGAAGCCACCCACTGCGCTCGCCATCTCTTGGTAGCGCAGAAGAGGCAGGTATGGGGACCCCTCCTTCATCCTGGCTCCCCGAGGCCCACCTTTTTGTCCCGCGGTTTCCCCACCCCCTCCCCCACGCCTGCGGCCCTTTCTCGGGTGGCCCCTTTGCCGAGGCGAAGTGAGCGGGTCTCTTGCCCTTCCACATCCGTCTGGGCGGCAGCCCCCCAGCAAGGCCCTTCCTGACTCTTACGCTGTTTGCCAGCGCCGCCAAACGGGCCCGGCAGGCCCTCCATGCCCTTTCCATCAGACAGCAACGATCCCGCCCCCCCGAATGGCCACGCCCTGCAGGGCGGCCCTGGGATGACGAAGGCGAGGCAGGAAGGGAGGAGAGGAAGGTGTAGGGTGGGCCCGGTGCGACTCCTGACGTAGGCGGGGCAGGGAGGCGAAGGTTGGAGCGCCGTTCATCCGGACACCACCTCCTTCGGGACCCCCACCGGCGAGAAAGGGGCACCTCCCCCCGCACACCCCCACCGCCCCCCTCTCTGGACCGACGCACGCCTCACCCTGCATCAGGTCTGCAGGGGCGTCACCCAGGGACAGGGGCAGTCTTCTTCCCTTATCGCCTGGTGCAATTTTGCCAGTTCACCTCTGCACTTAGTCACTCCTCTAAGACGACAGTTGCGGCCTCCCCTGCCTCCTCCTTACAAGCTCGACCTCCCCCAGCAGCTCCTCCTTGACAATATCCAGTTTCTCGTCTGTATACTGCTGGGGGCTCTCGCTGCACGGCCTGCCAGCCTTCATGCCCTCGCGACTCTAAGCCGCGTGTCCTCTTCCGCCTCCCTTGCTTGTACGGCCTGTGCGTTTATTTTCCCCATCATAGCGGTAAGGAGTGTCATTACGTCGGGTTTCTGCCTCATCGCCTGAGTCTCCGTCCTTTTTAACACTGTCCCTTTTCCCCACTGTCCTTTTCCCCACTTGGCATGCGTGCGCCATCTTCCCGCTAAACCCGCCGGCTTTCCTGACGCCATCTTGCCGTCCCAGGACCACCAGGCGTGACCCACGACTTTCACTGTTAACAAACACAATCCCACTTCTGACACCATTTGTTACGCCCCCCCCCGTAACTTACCAAAGACAGTTCACTGTTCTTGAGTTCGGCGTGGGGGTGGTGATCCGAGGATACTTACTGGTAACGTTCAGAGCACTGGCGAGTAAAGAGGTCTCCTTTAACCATTTATTTCCAAAATGGTACTTTAGAAGGCACACACAGTTACAGGAGGGGAGTGTATACACTTATCTTCACAAATAAGCACACGCTTCAAGCATTCCAGGGCACAGGCGTATAGGCGAGAGGAGCGGGAAACAGATCCGAGCGTTTCCATGGACGGGGGACGACTGTTTCTCTGTCCTTTTTGCGCGTCGGGCGCGCCCCGCCAGACCTCTCTCACTCCTGCCCCTCGCTACCCAGACATTTACACATACACACACATGATTACAGTTCTACAATCGTAACACCATTCTTTTTATACGCACAAAGGATAATTTCGTCCCAAAAAACAAGTAAAAAGTAACACCATATTCACTGATATATCTTTATCTTATCCAATAATGGGATGAAAAGTACAGAGGGAGATCAGCGCCCGCGAAGGGAATGGTGAAGACCCTGGTCTGTGCGATGTCTTCGTTTCTTTACCTTCACCGCGGTGCGACGATATCTGTCGCGGCTCAAAACAGTTTGACGGTACCAAATTACGTGACGAAGACATTCTTCACCCAAGAGAACATTGACAATCCCGGCCCAGAGGACTTCCTCCTCTGACGTCATCAATAAAATTCGTAGCCCTGTTGGAGGGGAAAAAAAAAAAATTCGCGCGCTTTTTAAAAAGTCGAGTTTTTACGGAAATAAGGCCTGAAATCAATCATTTTTGGTGGATTAGGTGTTTTGAAATGTGCATTCAACATATTAGGCAAAAAAAAAAAAGGGTTCTGGACGATTACTTTAAAACCCGAGCCCCTGTCCACCCAACAGTGAATGGGTACCGGGGGTTTAAGCGGCTATCACACGAGGCGTTTCGTCGGGGCTGTTTCGTCGAACCAAACAGGCATTTGGCTTGACCTGTTGACTACACATCTAGAGGCGTTTTCTGCGGGGGATTTTTGGTTTTCAATCGGAAAATTTTCGATTGCAAACGGTCACAACAACAACAACAAATGGTTGCGGGTCGGGCCAATTATTTTTCCCTTTTAAAAAGGGGATCGAAATTTGAGCAACCGAAAATTTTTCGGTTGCAATCAGGATCCCCGCAAAAAACGCATAGCACACGGTTGGGCCAACCCCTTCAACCCAACTATAACAAACAAAGATGAAAGCGATGACAGTGTATGGCGCGGAGATTTGTCGTTAATGGTTTAACTTAGGGGGATATTATACGTAGCTACTTGTGATGAAAAGGGAGGAGGTGATTGTTAGAAGAGAACTGCAGCGACAGATGAAGACCGTTCATGTGGGCAAATGGGTTTAGTGGGCGAGAACTGCGCGGTCGATCGCTACGCGTTATTTTGGGTTTGGGTTTTAATTTCCGTCAGGGGTAAATCCCTGTCAGTGGGGGT
>JACEEZ010003821.1:7500-10000 GCA_016584305.1 Chionoecetes opilio
TTCAGTTGTATTTTATCATAGTTAACCATATTATCAGGTAAACATAGGCATCATTTTAAGCAGGAGAAGGGAATACTACACTTCTTCTAAATTTCAGTTGTATTTTATCATAGTTAACCATAGTATCAGGTAAACATAGGCATCATTTTAAGCAGGAGAAGGGAATACTACACTTCTTCTAAATTTCAGTTGTATTTTATCATAGTTAACCATAGTATCAGGTAAACATAGGCATCATTTTAAGCAGGAGAAGGGAATACTACACTTCTTCTAAATTTCAGTGTATTTTATCATAGTTAACCATAGTATCAGGTAAACATAGGCATCATTTTAAGCAGGAGAAGGGAATACTACACTTCTTCTAAATTTCAGGTGTATTTTATCATAGTTAACCATAGTATCAGGTAAACATAGGCATCATTTTAAGCAGGAGAAGGGAATACTACACTTCTTCTAAATTTCAGGTGTATTTTATCATAGTTAACCATAGTATCAGGTAAACACAGGCATCATTTTAACTTTAAGCATGAGACCTTAAGATAACATGGAATTTTTGCCTCGTTTAAAAAAATAGACAATAGTTATTTGTCTCCCTATTTGTTTATTTATATTTCCAGCGCGCTTGTTATATTTGTAAGAGCTTAAGTTGTTATATTTATTTTATTTATGTATTCCCGAGCGTTCTACCTATTTATCTTACCTATTCTATCTATACCTATTTATTTATTTTAGTTATTTATTTTATTGCTATTTATCTTACCTATATATTTTCAAGGGATTAAGTTTTATTGATATCTTCCCGAGCGTTCCCCTTACGAATAATTTCTTCTTCCCTTTCTTTCCCTTCCTTTTCTTCCCTTCCCTTCTTTTTTCCCCTTTCAATTTCTATATATATATATATCGTATAGTTGCAAGACTTATGTTATTTATATATTTTTATATTAGTTAATGTATTTGTATTTCTAACTCACTTGTTATATTTTTAAGGGCTTCAGTTGTTTTATTTCTCTATTATTTTTGTCTCGCCGAGCGTTCCCCTTAGCAGCAGTGACGGGAGGGAACACATAATGACCGAGGGTGATGAGGCAGACGTGTTGTCATGTTGTCATGGCTTTGCTTTACAGGTTATTGTTAGGACCTTCAACCTAATCTTCATGCCAACCCTTTCCTGCATGACTCATAATAATAATCATAATAATCATTGTTGTCCACTTGTCCACTTTTTTACTGTTCAATGTCAACTTTCTTACCATTCAATGTCCACTTTTGCGTAGTGGTGGTGGCGTCGCCTGTCCTTCCATTAGCTAAGCCGCCTCTCTTGTTTTGCAGGTGAGTGGCGGGGCAGGGTGGAGGTATAGCAGGCTGGAAAGGGTGAGTGTTGATTTTTTGCTTTGCCATTATCACCTTTGTCCACACGTGTTTTCAGGCTTAGTGTTAGTTGTCTCTTCCTGGAATTTTTCATGTATGTTTTCCTCTTTTTTAATTATTTTTATTATTTTTATTATTATATATATTTTGTTTTATATACATTTGTTGCTATTGAGATAATCACCTTTGTTGCCACGTGTTTTAAGGCAGTGTTTCATTTGGCTCTTCTTAATTTTTTTTTTCGTACCTAATTTTTTTCCGTTATTTTGTTTTCCCTTATTTGTTTATGTACATAGATATTATTTTTTTTATCCTTTTTTATATGACTTTTTGCCTTGCTATTATCGCCTTTGTCCACACGTGTTTTAAGGCATAGTTTTATTTGTCGCATCCGAGGGTTTCTTTTCCTATATTACTATATTTTCAACCCTTATTTTTGTGTGTGTATTATTTTAATTTTTTTATATTCTTTCCTTCCTTTTTTTTACAAATTTTATTATCATTTTTTATTTTATTTGCCCTTCTTTTTTATAGATGCTTTATTACTCTCTTGATATCTTGCCCTTTCTTTTTTATATACGTTCTATCAATCTTTGTACACCTTTTCCCTTCTTTTTCTATGCATTTCTTTCATTTTTCCCCATTTTCCTGCCTTTTTATATGGGTTTTTATTCCTATCTCAAACTTTTTATTATCTTTTCATAGTCTGGGTTTTTTTGTTACTCTCAATTATTTCTTCTTTGCCTTTATTTCATTGCCTTCTATAATTCTATCCTGGCTCTCTTATATGCTAAACCCGTCACCACCACTACCACTACTACTATCATCACCACTACTACTACTATTATTATTATCACCACTACTGTCACTACCACTAATCCACTATTATCACCAATACCATCACCATCACCACCACTACTATTATTATCATCACTACTACTGTCACCACCTTCCTACCCACCAAGGTTATACATCACCACCTCCTCCTCCTCCTCCTCTCCTCCTCCTCCCTCCTCCCTCTCTCCTCCTCCTCCTCCTCCTCCTCCTCCTCCTCCTCCTCCTCCTCCTCCTCCTCCTCCTCCTCCTCCTCCTCCTCCTCCTCCACAGTGTTGCAGATCGATGGACTTGCAAC
>JACEEZ010003821.1:15000-25000 GCA_016584305.1 Chionoecetes opilio
CTACCACTACTACTACTACTACTACTACTACTACTACTACTACTACTACTAGTACTACTACTACTACTACTATTTCTACAAGCACTACTACTACTACTACTACTACTACTACTACTACTACTATACTACTACTACTACTACTACTACTACTACTACGTCACCACCACCACCACCACCTCTCCCTTGTTTCAACTTAGGGACAAGAATTTCCTGGTGTGGAATCCTTCAAGGTCTTCCGCTATCTATCTCTCTCTCTCTCTCTCTCTCTCTCTCTCTCTCTCTCTCTCTCTCTCTCTCTCTCTCTCTCTCTCTCTCTCTCTCTCTCTCTCTCTCTCTCTCTCTCTCTCTCCCTTTGACTCACTAAGTTCTCTCCCTCTTTCTCCTCCCTCCTTCCTTCCCTCCCTTCCCTCCTATTATTACCTTCCTTATTACTACAACCTCTCCCTTCCTTTCCCTTCCCTTCCCTTCCCTTCCTTTCCTTTTTCTTCCTTTCCCTTTCCTTCCCTTCCCTTCCCTTCCCTTCCTTCCCTTTCCTTTTCCTTTCCCTCCCTTTCCCTTCCTTTCCCTTCCCTTCCCTTCCTCTCCCTTCCCTTCCTATCCCTTCCTATCCCTTCCCTTCCCTTCCCTTCCCTTCCCTTCCCTTTCTTTCCCTTCCCTTCCCTTCCTTTCCTTTCCATTCCTTTTCCTTCCCTTCCTTTCATTTCCTTTAGCTTTCCTTCCTTTCCTCTCTCTTCCCTCCCTTTCCTTCTCTTCCCTATCCTTTCCCTTCTCTTCCCTTCCCTTCCTCTCCCTTCCCTTTCTATCCCTTCATTCCTTCCCTTCCCTTCCCTTCCCTTCCCTTCTCTTCCCTTCCCTACCCTTCCCTTCCCTTTCCCTACCCATCTTTCTACCCATCCCTACCCATCCCTACCCATAATTCTCTACCCCTGACTAGGGTACCTCTATAAAGAGGGTAACGTCATTCATAGGCCCTATGTTAAACGCTACTGGGCGCCATCTTGGTGCCAAGGCCTCCTCGTTCACCCAAGACCCAAGAGAGAGCGGGAGAGAGCAATTTATTTAGTTAACCTTAATGTTTGCATGGTATTATTGTATGTATCAGAAAACGAAATAAGTCAATGGAAAGCTAATTAAATTCTGCTTGTATTGATATCTGCCATCTTATAAGCTGTCCCACAAAGTTATACATGACGACGAGTTTTAAGTGAATGTTAAGTTCATCATATTTCTTCAGAGTCTCATAATGACCTTTATTTAATGTGTTTTACTATGTTTTATGTGATAATCTTATAGAACAAACATTTCCGAAGATAACAGTCTATCCTTTATACATGTATAACATGATATACTGCGGGGTAATGCCTTGAGAACTTCCCCGGGTCTTGGGTGAACGAGGAGGCCTTGGCACCAAGATGGCGCCCACAAATCGAGTTGTCGCTACTCTATATAATACAGGTACTCTACCCCTGACCACCCATCCCAGGCCTTACCCATTTACCCTACTCTAACCCATACCAATTATCTCTACTCTTTCCCCTCCTCCTCCTCCTCCTCTTCCTCCTCCTTCTCCTCCTGGCCTATCTACCCACAGACCTCCTCTTTCTCCTGTTATATCCTTATTCCTCCTTCTGTTCTATCCTAGTTCTAATATTTTGTTCTATGGCCAATGTACGCCTTGTTACACTCCTCCTCCTCCTCTCCTCCTCCTCCTCCTCCTCCTCCTCCTCCCCCCTATTTACCCACGTGCTCCTCTTCCTCCTATTCCATTATCTATTCCATTCCTGTCTTAGATGTTATGGTCGAGTTAAAGCTTGTTACTCTCCTCCTCCCGCCCGTCAGGGTGGCAAGGTTGGTAGAGACGTGAGTTCGCAATGTGCAGCGTCCCTGTGCATTCGGTCAGCGGTTCGAGTCCGCCTAGTTCGTGCTGACGTGGCGGCGCTTTGTATAGTCAATAACCTTGTAGTTGGTACTTGCAAAGTGTCTAGATAGGATGAAAATTTTATCTTATCTCCTCCTCCTCCTCCTCCTCCTCCTCGTCCTAACTGTTCTATCCTTGTTCTTCTATCCTGTTCTATGACCAACTTGAGGCTTGTTACACTCTTCCTCCTCCTCCTCCGTCAGTAGTCTTCCTAAGCAGCCGGTGTGCCCCCTCAATGTCCTGTTTCTGGGTCACGCGTCCACCCATTGATTTTATGTGTTACACCTCCACCCCCCCCCCCCCCCACACACACACACACACCCACACACCCACAAGGAGTAATCTGCAGTGTAGTGGTAGCACGCTCGGTTCACAACTTCGATCCCTTCCCGGGCGGAGCGAAGACAAACGGGCGGTCTTCTTAAAACCCGAGCCCCTGTCCAGTGTCCACCCAGCAGTGAATGGGTACCGGGTGTTAGCCGGGGGTTTGTGACCCACCTCCCGGGGTGATGGCTTCCCCCAACACTAAGGACTAAGGATGAATGATTAAATGTAGCTATGGAGACGGGGCCATACGAGAGTAGCTCAGGCCCTGTAAAATATAACTAGGTGAATACACACACAGTTGGTTACATTGTGTTAGCTAATTCCAACATTCTCCTTGCCTTAACTATTGGTCCTCCTCCTCCTCCTTCCTTCTCCTCCTTCCTCCTCTTCCTCTCCTCCTCCTCTTCCTGCGACTGCTCTTGACAGAATAGTTAGATTTAATTGAAATAAAAGAATTTGATATAGAGAAGGATAGGAAGAGAGAGAGAGTGAGAGAGAGAGAGAGGAGAGAGAGAGAGAGAGAGAGAGAGAGAAGATCGCCTGTCACACTGAGAAGCTACTTGAAAGAAAACTCACAAAAATAAAGATAGATTTTGTATATACATAACCACACACACACACACACACACACACACACACACACACACACACACACACACACACGCACACACGCACGCACACGCAACACACGCACACGCACCGCACACGCACACGCACACGCACGCACACGCACACGCACACACACGCACACACACACGCGCACGCACACGCACACACGCACACACGCACACACGCACACACGCACACACGTCTCATATTTATTGACTTTCTCTCTCTCTCTCTCTCTCTCTCTCTCTCTCTCTCTCTCTCTCTCTCTCTTTTCCTTTTTTTCTATCTTCTTTGCCCTTATTCCTTATCTCTCCTCCTCCTCCTCTTCCTCCCTCCTCCCAGGGGCGTACTTCCCTCGTAAACCTTCGTCGTAAAAACCTTCTTCTGCAGGAGTCACCATCGAAGGCACTATATCTCTCTCTCTCTCTCTCTCAACCCTTCACACATTTTTCTTACGGGAACTAGTTTTTTTCTTCATTTTCTGTATTCCTCCGCCGTACTGTGTGTAAACCTCTCTATATAAGAGTTAAAGGGCCTGAGGGATGATACTACTACTACTAATTATTATATTTTCACCCTAAGGCATACAGGACAAAAATATAAAAAAATTCTATACATACATGAGGAAATGAACTGTAGAACTCTATGAAACTTAATGAAACTCAAACAAAAGAACTGAAACTCACAACAAAGAACTTAACCCCTTGAAACCCAGAACGTAATTTCCATTGTAATATAGCCACCATTCGACGATTTGAATGAACATAAAACAATATTTTATAGATATGACCTGTTTAGTATCCTTGTCCACTAACTCATTTGATTGATTGAGTTACTGTTTCGTAGTTTTCTGGCTAACAACAGACGATTTCATATAGCAAAGGAAAAATCTGCATGGGCGTGAGGGGGTTAAGTGTTAATGGCCTGAGTAAAAATAATAATAATCCTAATTTTACTTGCACACGAATTCATACAGGAAGCAAAAGAACAACATAATATACATACAGAAGGAAATTAACCTGAATACTAAAGCAAAGCAAATATAATTGATAGCGCGTCCTGTTCATAGTGGGTTTTTTTTATATTTTTTTTTGTTTTTTTTATATAATACCCTATCTATATCTACCTCCTATAATATCGTATCCTATTATATCCACCTAGTTTTTCTCTCCCCCTAACTGTGTATCCCTCTAATGTAATATAATGTGATGGTTTGTTAGGAGGTGTTTCTGCCCTTACTTGGTGTCATTTTTTCCTTTTCTTTTCACTTCCTCCCAGTTCTTCGTCCCATAACTGTCTAATTTATGTATATAGGTATCCTCTCTCTCTCCTCTTTTCTCTTCTCTCTTCTCTCTTCTCTCTCTCTCTCTCTCTCTCTCTCTCTCTCTCTCTCTTTCCTTTCTTTCTTTCCTTTCTTTCTATCTTCTTTGCTCTTATTCCTTATCTCTCCTCCTCCTCCTCCTCCTCCTCCTCCCTCCTCCCCCTCCTCCTCCTCCTCCCTCCTCCTCCTCTCCTCCTCCCTCCTCCTCCTCCTCCTCCTCCTCCTTCTCCTCCTCCTCCTCCTCCTCCTCCTCCTCCTATGATGTAATGTAATATATGTAATGGCGTGTTAGGAGGTAAGGTCATAGGTGGGCGGCCAGGCAGACAGTAAGGGCGTGAGGGCGTGTTTTATAGTGTGTAGGTCCCTTAGAGTCTTAGTTTTATAGCTGCCACGCCCATCCTTTCCTGTCTTGATGATGATGATGATGATGACAGGTAGAGGATAGATTATATCATTTCTTTCTGGTTGCTCTTTTTTCTGACATCATCATTTTTGTCTTCGTAAATTTTCTGTTAGAAGATACGATTTTTTTTTTTTCAGTGATACGTCTAATGTTTAATGTTTTGAGTGGAGAGACCGCACTCCTTCTCTTTCTCCTCCTGCTCTTCTTCTTCTTTCTCCTCTTCCTCTTCCTCCTGCTCCACCTCTTCCTCCGCCAGTAAAAAGGCGAATATGATGTTGGGCTTTATTAAACGCAACTTTGAACACAAAACTCTGAAAGTAATGACACAATTATACACGTCCTTGGTTAGGCCGCACTTGGAATATGCCGTTCAATTCTGGTCGCCCTGTTTCGTAAAAGACCAAGCCAAATTGGAATCAGTGCAAAGAAGAGCAACCAAACAAATTCCATCTCTGCGAAATTCATCTTATGAAGAGAGACTGCGGAAACTTAATATGTTTTCCTTAAAGGATCGAAGAATCCGTGGGGACTTGATAGAAACCTTTAAGATCGTTAAAGGATTTGATGTCATTAATCAAGAGAACCTATTCGAGCTTTCAACTCAAGTGACAACAAGAAATAATGGTTTAAAACTAAACGGTCAACGTTGCATCACCGATCTCCGTAAAACTTATTTCAATGTTAGAGTCGTTCATCGATGGAACAAGTTACCAGCAAATGTTGTCGGAGCCAGCACAATAACTACATTAAAAAACAGACTTGACGCGCACTGTAAAGTAAATGGGTATTGATAGTGCCCTGCGAATTCGTATCTAGTCCCCCGTATCGATTAGTTGTAGTGGTAGTGGTAGCTGTAGTTGGTATTTTTCATATCCTATCATTCTGCACCATGAAACTTCCATGTTCCTATCCTCTTTAGGGACATGGTATCATTTTCCAACTGTTTTCTTACAAGTAGTTGATAGTTAGTAGTATGTAGTTCAGCAGATACCCTCGTTATGGACCAATAGGTCTCCTGGTGTCTGTTACTCCTATGTAATATTATGTAATCCTCCTCCTCCTCCTCCTCCACCTCTTCTTCTTCTTCTCTCCTCTCTTCCTCCTCCTCCTCCTCCATTATCGTTTCTCCTTTCACAATCTCTCAGAACCCGATCTGGTTTGGCCTGAAATGACGGAGGCGAAGAAAAGAAAGGAAGGGAAAGTAAGACAAGAAAGACAGTAAGGGAAGAGACAGTAAGGGTGATATTTATAAGGGGAAAATATGATCAAATAGAAAGTAACGGTGAAGTTAGGAGAAAGTTAGATTAATTAAAAAGAAAATAGGGTAATATCATAAGGGGAAAGTAAGGGGAAAAAAGGTATGGGGAAAGTATAAGAAAGAAAGTTAGGTTGATACGTAAGGGAGAACTAAGATAAAAAAGAAAGTGTTGGGAAAGTAAGATATAAAAGGAAGTAAGGGTGATATTTAAGGGGAAAGTAAGAGGTATATCTGTTATATCTTAACTTTCCCAACACTTTCTTTTTTATCTTACTTTCCCTTTATGATATTACCCTATTTTCTTTTTAATTAATCTAACTTTCTCCTAACTTCACCGTTACTTTCTATTTGATCATATTTTCCCCTTATAATATCACCCTTACTGTCTTCTCCTATACTGTCTTTCTTGTCTTACTTTCCCTTCCTTTCTTTTCTTCGCCTCCGTCATTTCAGGCCAAACAAGATCGGGTTCAGAGAGATTGTGAAAGGAGAAACGATAATGGAGGAGGAGGAGGAGGAGGAAGAGAGGAGAAGAAGAAGAAGAGGAGGAGGAGGAGGAGGAGGAGGAAGCAATGGTGATATATAGGGGGAGAAAGTAAGATAATCAGAAAGTAAAGGTGATTGTATAAGGGAAAGTAATATAATAAAGAAAGTATGAGTGCTATTATTACGAAAAATTATTAGGGGAAAGGGGAAAGGTGATATTATTAGGGGGAAAAAAGTTAGGAAAAAGTAAGATTAGAAAGTATGGGAAAGTAATGGAAAATAAGATATAAAAGAGAGTCAGGGTGATATCTAAGGGGAAAATAAGATAAAAAAGAGAGTAAGGGTGATATTATAAGGGAAAAGTAAGGGTGATAATTTTATAAGGGGAAAATAAGAAAAATAAAAGAAAGTAACGGGAAAGTAAGATAAAAAAAGAAATAAGATTGATATTACAAGGGGAAAAAAGAAAAATAGAGGAAAGTAATGGCAAGTAGGTTGAGGAATAAAGTTAGAAGAAAATAAGATCAGAAAATAGTGAGAGTGATATGTAAGAGGAAAGATAGATTAGTCAGGGATAAAAAATGGACCAGAAAGGGTAGGAATGGGAGTCAAAAGGGAGAGAGAGGGAAGAAACGAGAAAGTATTGAGGCGTGAGTTAGTAGGAAGATTTACGAGGGGGGAGAGAGAGAGAGAGAGAGAGAGAGAGAGAGAGAGAGACAGAGACAGAGACAGAGACAGAGACAGAGACAGAGACAGAGAGTAATGGAGAGAAAGAGATAGATGGCTTTGGGTAGGAAGGAAAAAATAGTAAGGAAAGTGGAAGAGGAGAGAAAAATGATAGATAGAGAAAGGAAAGCAATAAGGGAAAAATAGATGGGGGCATACGTTATGGTGCGCGTGGCCTTCGGTGCTCATCTCCGTGTCATTAGCCTTTGAGCTTGTGGTGGGTGAGGACCAGTAACCCCGGGACACAGGCTAGTGTGACACCCGGGTACCACAGTTACCTTCCCCAGGTTATGCCAGGTACCCATTTATCAACCCCCGAAAGGAAGGAAGAAACTTGGGCTGGTCGCCGACTTGCCCTGACGCGGATTCGAACCAGGGCCCGCGGATTCGTAGCCAGGCACGCTAGCCACTACACCACGGGGGCGACAATAAAGGAAAGAAGGAAATAAGGAAATAAGGGAAGGAATTACAGGGGTAGGAAGACAATGAAAGAAGGAAAGAAGGAAAGAAGGGAAGGAATTACAGGGAGAGGAAGACAATGAAAGAAGGAAAGAAGGAAAGAAGGGAAGGAATTACAGGGAGAGGAAGACAATGAAAGAAGGAAAGAAGCCGATCTAGGAAGAAATAAATGAAGGAAAGAGGGTAATGTAAGGGAAGGAAGGAACATTAGTGATAAAGAAGGAGGTATTAGAAGGAATTAAGGAGAAAGAGAGAGGAAGGAGAGAGAAAATAACGAAAGAAAGAGAGGGAAGGAATGCAGAAATATGATGGCAGTGGGAGGTAGAAGAGAGAGAGAAGAGAGAGAGAGAGAGAGAGAGAGAGAGAGAGAGAGAGAGAGAGAGAGAGAGAGAGAGAGAGAGAGAGAGAGAAAGGTAATAAGTAATGGGAGGAAAGAAAGTGGAAGAGAGGAAAGAGGAATGATGAAGGAGGGAAGAAAGCGGAAGAGAGAAGAGGGGATAAAAAAGAAGAGGAAGAGATGGATAAAGCAGAGAGAGGGGGATAGAGGGAGAAGAGGGAAGAGGGATAAATGAAAAAAAAATAGATGGGAGATTTTTTTTTTTTTTTTTTAAGTTTCCTCCTCTTTCATTCTTCCTTTATCCTTTCTTTTGCTTATTTTTCTATTTTTCTTTTCGTATTTATTTTACATTTATTCCTTATTCCCTTTTCCTCCTTTTTTTTTTTTTTTCTCTCTCTCCTTTTCTCTTTCCTTTCTCTCCTTCACGTCCTCACTTCCTTCACATTGCAGTGCCCTCTTTGTAGATTTATTGCTTTGACGTTGTTAATTCAAGAGGGCTCCACAATTCTGGCTTATATGCTGTCACCACCCACAATAAGAGGGAAAAAAAAGGTTTATAAGATTAAGAGAATAAGTTAGAACTAATGGGTGTAAAAGATAACTCGTTACCTTTTCCTTGATATATTCTGTTTACTGATAAACCAGTAATTACTTCCCCACTCCTTCCTTACATAATCATTAACATATTTCTTTCACATCTTAATACTATGCTTAAATACTAATCACATCGACACGTTGCTAGTATTAGCCCGTGGACCCGAACATAATCATAAGTACACTCTCTACATCTAAATAATTTCCCGTCACTCTCCTTACTGTGATAACACGCTTAATGCTAATCACATCGACACTTTGCTAGTATTAGCCCGTGGACCCGAACGTAATCATAAGTACACTCTCTACATCTAAATCATTTCCCGTCACTGAAAGTTGTTGAGTCAAAAATCACATGTCCACACCTTCCAGCTATAAGACTAATCCTTAGCTGTAATCCTGATGTTCACTCAAAAACGTTCACAGGTGTTCCTCCCCAGCTCATCCAGCTGTCTCCTCCACAGCTGTCTTTTCCACAGCTACCTTGGGACCCTATGCATAACACCTTCCATTAGTTCTCACGTTATCACAGATATAATCAATGAATCACATCTACATCTCTACCAACACCTTGTCCCTTAACATACCTTTTCCAAGGGTGAGAACCACACCTCCCCTGTCCAACTCGACACCTTGACTCGTTGACTGGTACTAAACTAATATGGCGTCTCCCTTCCTCTTTGCCTCCGCCAGCCTACGTGGCCAGCCAGCTATCGCCGGTATAAAATATATCACAGTATATTTTCATATAGTGATTCAGAACTGAAGAGTGGAGGAAAATTACTCACTTTGTTACTCGATTCTTATATATTACTTTACTCCCTCCTATTCAACGTAAACTCTTCGCCAGTCATGGGTCAAAAGTATTGAACCCATTTTTCCGCGTTACAACATTCTTTCACTTGCCTACACTTTCCTTCACTTTCCTTCACTTCCCTTCAACTTCCTTCCGTTTCCTTCACTTTCCTTCACTTTCCTTCATTTTCCTTCACTTTCCTTCACTTCCCTTCAACTTCCTTCCGTTTCCTTCACTTTCCTACACTTTTCTTCACTTTCCTTCCCTTCCCTTCCCTTCCCTTCCCTTCCCTTCCCTTCCCTTCACTTTCCTTAACTTCCCTTAACTTCCCTTCACTTTCCTTCCCTTCCCTTCCCTTCCCTTCACTTTCCTTCACTTTCTCACTCTTTTTTTTCGTTATTTCCTCGTTCTTTCCTGTCTCTTTCTCCTTAATTCCTTCTAATACCTCCTTTTTTATCACTAATGTTCCTTCCTTTCCTTTACATGACCCTCTTTCCTTCTTTTATTCCTTCCTTTATTGCCTTCCTTGCCTTCCTCCCTCTTATATTCCTCTATCCTTCACATTATTTTCTCTTCCTCAGCATCTTCTTTCCCTTCTATCATCTTTTTTCCTTCACATTCCTTCACTTTCCTTCATTTTCCTTCACTTTCCTTCACATATACATCATCCTTCCCCTCTCTCCACATGCCTTCCCTCCGGTCATAATATGCTCTCCCTTCCTGCATCTCTCCTCTCCATCTTTCCTCCCTTCCTTCCTCCAACATT
>JACEEZ010003821.1:30000-47500 GCA_016584305.1 Chionoecetes opilio
TTACTAGGCCCACCGACGGGTAAAATCTGCATATATAGTTACTAGGCCCACCGACGGGTAAATCTGCATATATAGTTCTAGGCCCACCGACGGGAAAAACTGCATTATAGTTTTACTAGGCCCACCGACGGGTAAAATCTGCATATTAGTTACTAGGCCCACCGACGGGTAAAATCTGCATTTTATATTACTAGGGCCCCCGACGGGTAAAAAACTGCATATATAGTTACTAGGCCCAACCCACGGGTAAAATCTGCATATATAGTTACAGGCCCACCGACCCGGGGAAAATCTGCCCTATATAGTTTACTAGGCCCACCGACGGGTAAATCTGCATATATGTTACTAGGCCCCCCGACGGGTAAAAACTGCATAATAGTTACTAGGCCCACCGACGGGTAAAATCTGCATATATAGTTACTAGGGCCCCCCGACGGGTAAAATCTGCATATATAGTTACTAGGCCCACCGACGGGTAAAATCTGCATATATAGTTACTAGCCCACCGACGGGTAAAATCTGCATATATAGTACTAGGCCCACCGACGGGTAAAAACTGCATATATATTACTAGGCCACCGACGGGTAAAATCTGCATATATAGTTACTAGGCCCCCGACGGGTAAAATCTGCTATATAGTTACTAGCCCCACCGACGGGTAAAATCTGCATATATAGTTTACCAGGCCCACCGACGGGTAAAATCGCATATATAGGTTACTAGCCCACCGACGGGTAAAATTTTGCATATATGTTTCTAGGCCCACCGACGGGTAAAATCTGCATATATAGTTACTAGGCCCACCGACGGTAAAATCTGCATATATAGTTACTAGGCCCCCGACGGGTAAAAACTGCATATATAGTTTTTCTAGGCCCACCGACGGGTTTAAAAACTGCATATATAGTTACTAGGCCCACCGACGGGTAAAATCTGCATATATAGTTACCAGGCCCACCGACGGGTAAAATCTGCATATATAGTTACTAGGCCCACCGACGGTAAAAACTGCATATATAGTTTACTAGGCCCCACGACGGGGAAATCTGCATATATAGTTCTAGGCCCACCGGACGGTTAAAATCTGCATATATAGTTACTTGGCCCACCGACGGGGAAAATCTGCATATATAGTTACTAGGCCCCCGACGGGTAAAATCTGCATATATAGTTTCTAGGCCCACCGACGGTTTAAAAACTGCATATATATTTTTCTAGCCCACCGAGGGTAAAATATTAGTTACTAAGCCCACCGACGGGTAAAATCTGGGATAATATGTTACTAGGCCCACCGACGGGTAAAATCTGCATATATAGTTCTAGGCCCACGACGGGTAAAATCTTTCATATATAGTTTACTAGGCCCACCGACGGGGAAAATCTGCATATATAGTTACTAGGCCCACCGACGGGGAAATCTGCATATATAGTTACTAGGCCCACCGACCGGGTAAAATCTGCATATATAGTTCATAGGCCCACCCACGGTAAAATCTCATATATAGTTACTAGCCCACCGACGGGTAAAATCTGCTATATAGTTACTAGGCCCACCGACGGGTAAAAACTGCATATATAGTTCTAGCCCACCGACGGTAAAAACTGCATATATAGTTACTAGGCCCACCGACGGGTAAATCTGCATATATAGTTTTACCACGGGAGGGCCAAATACGCCACCGACGGGGAAAATCTGCATATATAGTTACTAGGCCCCCCGACGGTAAAATCTGCATATATAGTTACTAGGCCCACCGACGGTAAAATCTGCATATATAGTTACTAGGCCCACCGACGGGTAAAATCTGCATATATATACTAGGCCCACCGACGGGTAAAATCTGCATATATAGTTACTAGACCCACCGACGGGTAAAAGCTGCATATACGTTTACTAGGCCCACCGACGGGTAAAATCTGCGTATATAGTTACTAGGCCCACCGACGGGTAAAAGCTGCATATATAGTTACTAGGCCCACCGACGGGAAAATCTGCGTATATAGTTACTAGGCCCATGGCGACCGAAATAAAAGGGGGGAAAATATATATTTATATAGCCATAAGTAAAAATTTATATATAGTTTTTACTATGGCCAATCATAAATATATTAAATATAGTTATATCCATGATACAAAAATTTTAAAAGTCCAAATAATATAATATATATATATATATATATTAATTATATATATATATATATATATATATATATATATATATATATATATATATTATATATATAATATATATCATATATATATATATATATATATTATACATAACAAACCATATATATATATATATACTAGCCGCAAAGCCGCCCTCCGGTGCGGACTTTTTGGCTAGCTCCTGCGGAGGCTATTGGTGGGCCTTCGGCCCCACCACCTGTGTTTGGTGGGCCTTCGGCCCACCAAACACGACTCTCCAGATAGCCCCTTCTAACTTTCCTGAAATCATGGATGTAGAAATGTATGTATTAACGCCAACCCATCACCCCCCACCCATTCACTCACCCATCACCCCACACCCATTACCCATCACCCCACCCATTTACTCGCCCATTACCCATCACCCTACATAAGGTTTTTCCTCAATTCTCGCGACCCACTTTTTTTTTCACAATTCTCGCTAATAGGCTGCTAAAAAAAAAAAAAAAAAAGTGATCGGATCATCTCAAAAATGGGCTTAAAACCTTCCCTGCTCGAGCCGGTTCCAAAATGTGCCACATGAGGGATTCCGCCACAGGGGCGGCACCTGAGCGGACACACACACACACACACTTTCTCTTATATTATATATATATATATAATATATATATATAATAGATATATATATATTATATATATATATATATATATATATATATATTATAATAATATATATATATATATATAATTATTATAAATAAATAAATATATAAAATTATAATTTATTCCTTGCAAAGGGGGGCCATGGCCGCATGCCCCCCCCCCCCCCCCCCCTCGGTACGCCACTGAATTCACTGCAGACTTGTATGTGCCACTGAAGAGGCATGCACAGTAGTTTATATTATGTATCTGGCTTCAGTGGCACATAGGCTACACATACAAGTCTGTAGTGATGCTAAAATTCATAGTATTCGCCAGTAAAATTTGCCTGGCGACATTGGTGCAGTGGCGACTGTAGTTTTATTGACGGTACAGGATTTGAGCAAAGCTTGTAATGTCCCGTTTTTAAACTATCATATTTTAGTTCATAAAAATTTACATATACTGTTTACACACATCCCTTCCTCTATAAGTGCATTCCATCAATCTATCGTTCTCATTGGAATGGACTCAGTCGTCAGGTAGTTATATAGTGCGGAGTCAATAGGGAGCTTTAAAAGGAGGCTGGATAAATTCATGGATGGGGATGAAAGGTGGATGTAGGTAGTGTTAAGTAGCAGGAACTACCACGTGTAGGTCTCGCGGCCTCTTGTAGCTTCCTTATTTTCTTATGTTCTTATTTTAATCGTGTTTATTGAAGAAAACTGTAGTCGTGGCGAGCGCTGAGGGATTACCATTGTCCACCGTGAGCTATGCAACATTTTCTGTGAACATTCATGGAGGAGGATGCGAGGTAGCAGCAACTGAGCTAACTTCCACACTGCCGAGCCCTGTGAGCCGAGCCGAGCCGAGTTCATGATAATTTAAGAACATAAAGCTCCCTTCACACATTCCATAATCGAACCAGGATAGCGCCACCAACTTGATTATTGACGCTATCGTGAAATTTGTCCACGATAAACGCAGATCACGATAGCCTCACAACAATGTCACGCTGCCTGTACGTATGTGTCATGATGGTCGTAAGATGGTCACGATGGAGTCATGACAGCTGTAAGACTACATCACGAATGGAAAATCAACGGTCATTTTGTCGTCACGATAGAGTTACGATAACCACGACAGTGCCATGACGGTGCCATGAACGTATCACGATAGCGTCAAGAGTAGCAACATGCCTCACACGTGGGTGGGTGTGTGTTGCCATGGTGATGGAGAAGGAAGGGGGGCTAGAGATGAAGATGGTTTGAAACAGGGGTGGGGGTTGGTGTGGAGAAGGGGGGGACGGGGGAGGGGGGTTGTAATAAAGAAGGGGGTGTTGGTGTGGGTTGGGAAACAGGGGGGAGGGGAGTTGGGGATGTAGAAGGCGTTGTTGTTGTTGGAGATGTGAGATTTAGATATGTGAGAATTTAGATAAGGGGGGTGGGGGTGTCACCCAGTAGTGATGGAGTAGGGGGGTAGGGAGTCAGGGGAGGGTGGAGGTGAATGAGAAAGGGGGGAGAAGGCGGAAGGGGGTGGGAAAAAGGGGGGAAGGTAGGGATGATGGCGCGCGTAACGTTTTTTTATCGTCACGATAGACATACGACGATCACGATAGTGTCACGAAGCTGCTACATAGATAACGATAGCGTCACGCTAGACTTACGATAGCGCTGCGTTGGGTACAAAAAGCGGGGAGCTTCCCGAGTTTTTAGTGCACGCACTAACTTTTCGTGGCCTCGGCCGAGCGCGTCACGAGCGTCACGATCGGTCACGATGGACCCATAACCAGGACCATGACGGCGCTGCGCATTGCATTGTTGGCGCGTTCGTGGTTCCATTATGGAATGTGTGAAGGGGGCTTAAGAACATAAGAACATAAGAAAATAAGGAAGCTACAAGAGGCCGTGAGACCTACACGTGGTAGTTCCTGCTACTTAACACTATCTACATCCACCTTTCATCCCCATCCATGAATTTATCCAGCCTCCTTTTAAAACTCTCTAGCAGAAAATTGCCCCAGACTTGCACACCCCTACAAAGAGAGAATAAGGCATGTTCTAAATAACTGTCAATTCAAAGATCTCGCAATATTTGTGTTTTAGGGGGACTAGCAATAATTAGCAGGGGTTTTTACTTATTTTTTACTTTCTCTACTTTCTTTTTACGTCTTTACTTTCTTTTTCCTGCTCTGGGTCATTCTACCTTTCATGGTAAAAAAAAATTTATGTGTCCAAGAGCTCTGTCGTTCGTTCTTCAACCTGAACAGTGTTTCAAGGTGACCATGAGACTCCCAGGTATCCTTGTTGTGTCCTGTAGCCTTGCCCGGAGCTGCGTCTGAATGAAATAGAACAAAGAAATAGAAAGTGAATCGGGAGTGAATAAGAAAAATGAACCCAAATCAAATCAGTGTTTTGTAAAGATTGAGGCTAAAAAGTCATGTTCGTTTCCTGTGCTCGCGGCGCTTGGGGCAAAAGTAGGAGACAAGGAAATGCATGATAGAACAAGGCGAAGGGAATTTAGATCTCTATATCCCTTGGCTTTGTGATAGAAGATTTGTCCGCGGAAACAAGGTAGTGATTAGTGATTACGTACTTGTATTGTGACACGCGAGTACACAGCCATTTATGATAGCTTCGGGGAAGACATGAGGTGAGGGAGTGAATGACAGGATGGTTGCACTTTGTACCTACTGAGTGGTGACTTGAAGAGAGAGAGAGAGAGAGAGAGAGAGGAGAGAGAGAGAGAGAGAGAGAGAGAGAGAGAGAGAGAGAGAGAGAGAGAGAGAGAGAGAGAGAGAGAGAGAGAGAGAGAGAGAGAGAGAGAGAGAGAGAGAGAGGAGAGGAGAGAGAGAGAGAGAGAGAGAGAGAGAGAGAGAGAGAGAGAGAGAGAGAGAGAGAGAGAGAGAAGACAGACAGACAGACAGACAGACAGAAATATAGACAGACAGAAAGACAGACATACATGTAGACAGATATTGACAGAAAGAAAGACAGACAGACAGACAGACATGTAGACAAACAGAAACAGACAGACATATAGACAGACAGACAGAAATAGATAAAAAGTGCTGTGTGTGTGTGTGTGTGTGTGTGTGTGTGTGTGTGTGTGTGTGTGTGTGTGTGTGTGTGTGTGTGTGGTGTGTGTGTGTGTGTGTGTGTGTGTGTGTGTGTGTGTGTGTGTGTGTGTTGCTACCACTACAATTACTGCTCCAACACACACACACAACACACACACACACACGCACACACACACGCACACACACACACACGCACACACACACACACCCCACACAACACACACACCACACACACACACACACACACACACACACACACACACACACACACACACACACACACACACACACACACACCACCACATAACTACACCAGTCACTAGCCACAAAACATGCAAGCGATGACAGTGATCGTGTGTTACTGTTTAGGCAATGAGTTGATGCAAGACTGTATGATGGGTTTAGCGGCCCGCCAGGACTTCCCTTTCTCTTCTATCCATTGAAACACCACTAAGCACTTCATCATTAGCCTGTTACGTGATTTTTTATGTCTATTTTGAGTTTTTTTATTAGCATTATTTCGTGGGTTTTTTTTTTTATTAGGCAGGACTTCCCTTTCTCCTCTATCCATTGAAACCTTCTTAATGATTAGCCTGTGGCGTGATTTTTGTATATTTTAAGTTTTGTATGCCTTTCCCTTTTATATTCTTTTGTCTTTAGCTTTCATTATTTCATGGTTTTTTTCTTCTAATGACACCCAAGCTAATTTTTGTTTTTATATATATATATATTGTGTATTTTTTCTACTATTTCTCTTTCACTTTCTCTTGTATCCATTGAAACATCCCTTACTGATTAGCCTGTGGCGTGATTTTTGTGTTTTTTTATAGTTTATTTTATGCCTTTCAGTATTTCATGGTTTTTTTCTAATGACACACGAGCTAATCTTTCTTTTTCTATGTTGTATGTATTTTTCCTATACTATTTTTCTTACTATTTTTCTTTCATTAATTCACAGTGCAATAAGGGCTCGTCTCGTTTTCTGCTTTCCACAGTATCCTTTTTTTTTTTTGTCTAACCGGTCACGTAAATATGTGTAGGGTGATCTCTCTCTCTCTCTCTCTCTATCTCTCTCTCTTACAACTGCTACTATAAGCGTATCACTTCTACTACTTTCTACTACCTTGCTACTATTATAATTACTAGTACTATTACATCCTCAACGTGACCACAATTGAGTAACATCTACAAAATGTAGTCAATAACCCACACACTAATAATTGGCAGCTCGCTTCGCTCTCTGCCGCTTACCATAAGACCCGTGGAACCAAGTTTCCGCCAAAAAGTTAATAACTACTCCTAAATATTGTCGGATTGAGCTGAAATTTGACATGTTAGTAGTGCTGTCAAAATCAATGGGGTCGTCGCAAGAAACTTTTTGCATAAAACAAGCCCTTAATGAGTAATTAGCGTAGCGTTTGAAGGGGGGTTTTGGGCTAAAAACACTTTAGGAGTATTAGATTATAGGAACAACTCTGCGATAACGTCTTGCCGCATTCCACAAACTCAGTAGACTCATGGACGTTTGTGTGCGTGTGTGAGTGTGTGTGTGTTGGAATCACACGGAACGTGGTCTACCCCGAGGCACTTTGACCAGTGACCAGCGACAGCAACAACACGATTAGAGTTTGAAATCACATGTTGTCTAAATATTGTAGGATTGAGCTGAAATTCGACATGCAAGTAGTGCTGTCAAAATCAATGGGGGTCTGTAGAACAAACTTTTTGCATAGAATAAGCCCTTAATGAGTAATTAGCGTAATGAGTTAATTGGCTGGAACGTGGCTCGCTGCCACGTTCCAGCCGCAAGAACTGAGCCAAAAGCAAAGGGGCCAGAGGCTGGACGTCTATACTTGATATAATATACTATAGGAGTAGCCGTGTCTCTGTGTGTCTGTCTGTCTGTTTTGGGTAGCCGAAACTGTAAATTCAATTTTGATGAGAGTAGGCTAAAAAAAATCGCAAATAAATCGTAGGTGGTAAGCGGCTTGGTCCCATGTCGATTGAATCATTCTGAAAGGGGGTTTTGGGCTAAAAACACTTTAGGAGTATTAGATTATAAGAACAACTCTGCGATAACGTCTTGCCGCATTCCACAAACTCAGTAGACTCATGGACGTTTGTGTGCGTGTGTGAGTGTGTGTGTGTGTTGGAATCACACGGAACGTGGTCTACCCCGAGGCACTTTGACCAGTGACCAGCGACAGCAACAACACGATTGGAGTTTGAAATCACATGTTGTCTAATATATACTACTACTACAAACATCAATACATGGGTCCGAAGGGCCCACAAGCACTTGTTATCCGCTATAGTATCAATGAACCAATGACCGCCTGGCCCACCACACTTTCCATCCCCAACCTGATACTGGCAGTCAGTTCGTACACAGGTTGTTTCGTACACCAGTAGATTCGTACGCCAAAAAAGTTGTTTCGTAGTCTATATGAAACCATAGTCGTTTCGTACACTCAGCTCAGAGTTAAACTTGACTACTAGAGTTAAGAAGCGACACTAGGTACGTACGAAAAACTTCAAATTCAGTGTACGAAACAACTAACAAAACCTGGGTACGAAACAACTTGTGTATGAAACCGGTGGTCTCGATGAAACTCCCTGTAACCCCTGATATATGTCCGTCAAAGCATCCACCACCATCACCACCCACCCACGACAACCAAGCTGTTTCAACACCTGCAAAAAAATATCCCCTGGAACTAGTCCAGTATACACTTTAGAACCATCAATAAATGCAAAATAATCTAATCTATTATATATCCCGACGAGCCATATCACACGTTCAAGCCTCGCCTGCACATACACACACACACACACACACACACACACACACACACACACACACTTGTTATATCCATTGCCATATGAACGTGAATTACTGACGACACACTCAGTTTTGGGGACAGGGATTAACGGTAGGGTAAAAGGAGATGACAGGAAGAGAGGAGGTGATGAGGGGAGGGTAGGAGAGGGTAGGGGAAGGGAGAGGAGGTTAAGTTAAGCAATGGTAGTAGTAATAAATATGTTAGTAGTGTGTGGTACAGTTGCCAGATACAGCGTGTGGAAGAGCTTTGTACACCATGCTGAGAAATACATCTTCATTACATGTATCATCAACTCGTAACATATCCCCACTAATGTCTGTGAGTGTGACGCTGAAATGTATGTATTTAGCCTAGTACCAGGTATTTCAACCGTTTCTAACTCATAGGTTACGGGACAGGGATTGACGGGAGGGCAAAATGGGATGACAGGAGGAGAGGAGATGAGGGAAGGGTATGGGATTGGAGGGGAAGGAAGAGGAGGCCTAGTTAAGCAATGGTAATGATGATAATGATGTTAAAAGTGTGTGGTATAGTTGCCAGATTCAGCCTCTACCACGCTGAGAAATATATCATCTTCATTACATGTATCAACTCGTAACGTATCCCTATTAATGTCTGTGACGCTGAAATGTATGTATGTACGTACTGTACCTACTACCAAATATTCCAAACGTAACAGAGGTCTGGGCTTCAATATTCTGAATACTCCACATTAAATCACTGCCTCTCCCTTACTATATAATCATAAACTTACCACTACCCACTACTTACCACTACCTACTATAGCCTATATCCACTGGCGTACCGGGGGGGGCATGCGGCCATGACCCCCCCCCCTTTGGCAAAGAATAAATAATAATAAATTATATATATATATATATATATATAAAGTATATACATATATATAATATATATATATATATATATATATATATATATATATATATATATATATATATATATATATACATATATACATATATATATATATATATATATATATATATACATACATATATATATATATATATATATATATATATATATATATATATATATATATATATATAACACTGTATATATATTGGCCCCCCCCCCCTTTTTCAATTTTGTGGGTCCTCCAGTGGTTGAGGGTGTTGGGTGTAAGTTGCCAAGGCGAGGACAACTTCATGTGTCATTTATAGACTTAGGGGATTTATATTCTATGGCTAATAAATCAGGTTATGTGGCAGGTGGATCACTGGACGGAAAGGAAAGACTTTTACTAAGTTAACAATTTTACGAGAGAGAGAGAGAGAGAGAGAGAGAGAGAGAGAGAGAGAGAGAGAGAGAGAGAGAGAGAGAGAGAGAGAGAGAGAGAGAGAGAGAGAGAGAGAGAGAGAGAGAGAGAGAGAGAGAGAGAGAGAGAGAGAGAGAGAACAATGTGAAATATAACCCAAGCGAAATATTTGTATTGATTGCAGTAAAGAAGGAGCAGTCCCAGACCTCCACCAAGGTTGTTAAATACCCCCATGTATTTGCTGTTGTTACATTTGTTTTTCTTGATCATGAAATCATTCCCCTAGAAAGGGTATACTGTACATTCCTCATAACTCTACGTTCTTGGAAACATTTGTGGTTTATGAAGTGGATATTGGTTTTAGGTCATATAATATAAGATATATACAGTATATATGAGATAAGTCATATCAGTCATATAAGAAACAAAGCCACGGATTTAGTAGAATATCCAAAAGAATTTCTTGTAGATATGCATTCCTTGATCATGAAGACATAACCTCAAAGTTGGTTAACAAACACTTTATTATCACCATTGGCTCCAGAGTTATTGAGGAAAAACCGCAACCCGGTAATGGCGGATCAGACACTATAGAGTCAAACTTTGTTCTGGGCGGCTGTGTTGGTGTGCGCCATGGCAGCGACCCTGGCGAGAGTGACGGTGCTCACGCCCGCCCACCCTGTGCTGCTGTAGCTGTATGCTGGGTGTCACGGATGTCAGGCAGAGGGACGTGTGTTGGGCGTGATGCTGCTGCAGCAACACCGAAGGCGGCGAGAAGGCTGGCGTGCAGGCGTGTGTTCGGCGCCACGCGTGGCTGCGGGCGTCACGATGCCTTGGTTGGTGCCTGGTGGGCGTGGGCGTGGCGGGCACCAGTGTTCTCGTGTACTGACCATCGTTTTGACGCACCAGTACGTACCAACGCCCTGGTGCTGCTGGTGCACAATGGAGGCCGCCACAACACGCATCCTGGCCTCGTCACCTGCCGTGCCTCATCTTTTCCTCGTGGCTTTGTTGGCTCGTTGGCTTTAAGGCCGCTCGCCAGGCCCCGAACTGATGGTCTCGTGACACTATCCACCTGCATGAGGGGTGAGCGGCCACAGTGACACCTGCGGCGCGATGTTAAGGGAGGGATTGACGAGGTGTTGCATGGGTACGCGGACGCGGGGCTCACTGCGGGACACCGATACCTCCTGGCGCCTCTGTGCTCTTCTGTCTTATGAGAGTTTTTTGAGGCCGTGAACGACGTCTGACGAAGAGGAGAACCCGCTGGTACAGCGACACGTTTCATGAGCACCAAGACGGGGGTGGTGTGAGGCTGGTCACCGTCTCAGAGGCTCAGGCTAGCGCGAGGCTCTGGGAAGAGGCTTGGGTTTGGACCGGGATTTACTCTTTTGTCCTTTTTTTTGCCCGGGTTTGGAGATCGTTGGTTTTGGAGGAGAAACGAACCCGGACATCAGTGATAGGAATTTTTGCCCGGGTTTGGAGATCGTTGGTTTTGGAGGAGAAACGAACCCGGACATCAGTGATAGGAATTTTTGCCCGGGTTTGGAGATCGTTGGTTTCGGAGGAGAAACGAACCCGGACATCAGTGATAGGAATTTTTGCCCGGGTTTGGAGATCGTTGGTTTTGGAGGAGAAACGAACCCGGACATCAGTGATAGGAATTTTTGTCCGGGTTTGGAGATCGTTGGTTTTGGAGGAGAAACGAACCCGGACATCAGTGATAGGAATTTTTGCCCGGGTTTGGAGATCGTTGGTTTTGGAGGAGAAACGAACCCGGACATCAGTGATAGGAATTTTTGCCCGGGTTTGGAGATCGTTGGTTTCGGAGGAGAAACGAACCCGGACATCAATGATAGGAATTTTTGCCCGGGTTTGGAGATCGTTGGTTTTGGAGGAGAAACGAACCCGGACATCAGTGATAGGAATTTTTGTCCGGGTTTGGAGATCGTTGGTTTTGGAGGAGAAACGAACCCTGACATCAGTGGCGGGATTTTAGGCCTGGCAGTGGACATGTTGGACTTAGGAGGAGAGATACACAGGGACATCAGGGGCGGGATTTTAGCCCTGGCAGTGGACATCTTGGACTTAGGAGGAGAGATACACAGAGACATCAGGGGCGGGATTTTAGCCCTGGCAGTGGACATCTTGGACTTAGGAGGAGAGATACACAGAGACATCAGGGGCGGGATTTTAGCCCTGGCAGTGGACATCTTGGACTTAGGAGGAGAGATACGCAGGGACATCAGGGGCGGGATTTTAGCCCTGGCAGTGGACATGTTGGACTTAGGAGGAGAGATACACAGAGACATCAGGGGCGGGATTTTAGCCCTGGCAGTGGACATGTTGGACTTAGGAGGAGAGATACGCAGGGACATCAGGGGCGGGATTTTAGGCCTGGCAGTGGACATCTTGGACTTAGGAGGAGAGATACGCAGGGACATCAGGGGCGGGATTTTAGCCCTGGCAGTGGACATCTTGGACTTAGGAGGAGAGATACGCATAGACATCAGTGGCGGGATTTTAGGCCTGGCAGTGGACATCTTGGACTTAGGAGGAGAGATACGCAGGGACATCAGGGGCGGGGGATAGAGCGTGACAGTAGGAGGGGACACACGTAGGGACATCAGGGGCGGGATTTTAGGCCTGGCAGTGGACATCTTGGACTTAGGAGGAGAGATACGCAGGGACATCAGGGGCGGGGGATAGAGTGTGACAGTAGGAGGGGACACACGTAGGGACATCAGGGGCGGGGGATAGAGCGTAACAGTAGGAGGGGACACATGTAGGTACATCAGGGTCTGCCGTGCCCAGGAGCATCCCGCCGCCAGGGCCACGAACACAACCACCACCACACACACGATCAACACGAAGCAGAACACAAACGTCTTGTGTTCCTGCTCGGCCTTCTGGACCTGCCTCTCCAGGCAGGCCAGACGTTCCTTGCTGCCCACCACCATGGGCAGCACCTCCCCCCAGCTGTCACCTAGGGGAAAGCCGCACTCTGCCAGGGGATCACTTGGGGACGCCAGCCACGAGGCGGCCACCAGGTGCCCCCGCACCTTCCCCAGCAGGGTGGTGTGGGGTCCTTCGTCCCTCCAGGCCCTCATCGCCTGGCGCAGCTTGTCGGCCTCCAGCACCAAGTCCCGCAGGACCAGGTTGATCCCGACCCCCATCACCATCACCACCACCAGGCAGAAGTAACGCTTGCTGATACAGTTTTGCATTTTTTATGAAATTATAATTATGAGGAAAAGAGAGAAAGGAGCCGCGGCGAGATGGATCGTCAAAAGGGGATGGCAGTGGAGGGCGATCTCCACTGAAACAAAAAGGGTCACCGCCTTACCATTACAGGGTCGCGCCGTTTGTGTTTTGCATCACTAACAATATATCCAAGTAACATTACCATCTATAAGATCAATGTAACACTGTTACCCTCATGTAGTGATATTATTTGTTGACGCTGTGATTTGGGATGACTTAACAATACAAATGTGTGAGGACTTAATAAATACAATTTTCTAAAACTCTTTGAAAGACCCGATAATTAAACTATTTCCCACTTAATTGTTACGTTTTTTTTAAGATGTTGTAAAACTTCTAAAAATTAATTAGCACACCGTGTTTAGCACGGGCCGGGCAGGGCGGCAGCGGCCCTCATACAAGCTTTGTCCTAATGATCGATGACAGTATTGGGAAAACATTTGCCCCCGCGCTGACCTTCCAGTACAAGATGGACAAAGGGCTGATGAAATCCCGCATTAGGGTTTCCATGCCGGAATTAAAATTATTGTCGTTATAGATCCACTACACGGGCACGCCCTCGGTGCTTCCCTCCCTCCCTGGGCTGTGCCGCCTCCCTCCTCATGTGCTTGCCTGGCTGGGCCAAGATCTTAAGAATGTTTATACTCAGTGGCGTACCGAGAGGGGGTGGAGGGGGGGCATGCGGCCATGGGCCCCCCTTTTGCAAAGAATAAATAATGATAAATTAATATACTTATTATAAATATATATATAATATATATATATATATATATATATATATATATATATTATATATATATATATATATATATATATATATATATATAATATTTAATATTATTATGGACCCCCCTTTTCAATTTTCTGGGTACGCCACTGCCTCTATCCCTTACAACTTATAATTGTATTATTATTGTTATTTTCATTATTACTACCATTATCATGCATGTGTTACCACACACATAAGCACCACACACACACACACACACACACACACACACACACACACACACACACACACACACACAGGACTCCGTATAGTGTAGGGGAAGCACGCTCGGTTCACAACCGAGAAGTCCCGGGTTCGATCCCCGGGCGGAGCGGAAACAGATGGGCTGTTTCCTTAAAACCCGAGCCCCTGTCCACTCAGCAGTGAATGGGTACCGGGTGTTAGCCGGGGTTTGTGACCTGCTCTCCGGGGTGGTGGCTTCCCCCAACACTAAGCACTAAGGATGAATGATAAAAATGTTGATATGGAGACTGGGCCACACGAGCATTGCTCAGGCCCTGTAAAATACAACTAGATGAATACTACTAGATGAATACACACACAGGAGGGTAGCGGCGACGGAGGGCCCGCCAGGCCTTCCCGAGGCTATATTATAGCTAAGGATGTGGCGACACGCGTGGGAACATTCAGGCGCCCGGACGGAGGGAGGGAGGGAGGGAGGGAGGGAGGGAGGGGGCGAGAACATTAAGTACAGAAGGAATACAGAGTAACTTCCTTGCCTTCTGAATCCTCCTTCCTCTATCTATCCATGAATCAAAACAGAAGAAACATTGTCTCTCCCATCTTTCCATCTATCCATCCTTTTCTTGTGTCTCCTTCCTCTATCCACCTATCCATAAATCAAAACACATGGAACACACTGTCTCTCCCTTCATCCATCTATCCATCTATCCTTCCTTTCCTTCTGTTTGCTCCTCCTTCATTTATCCATCTATCCTTCCAACCATCAATCCAAGCATTAGAAGCACCCCACCTTCCCTTCCATCCCCTTCACACCTCGCCCCCTCACACCCCCCCCCACCTCCCCTCCTTCCATCCTTGTCACCCCCCCTTCACCCACACCTCCCCCACTCCCATCTCAGTTACCCAAACACCTCCTACACACCCCCAACCTCTCCCCCCTTCCATCCCCGTCACACCTCACCCCCTCCCACACACCCTCACCTCCCTCACTCCCTTCACAGATACCCTCACACCTCGCCCCCTCCCACACACCCCACCTCTCCCCCCTTCCATCCCCTTCACACCCCTCACCCCCTCCCACACACCCCACCTTCCAACCCCACTATAGTATTGCCAAGTGGAGAGAAAGTTCTGTTTCAAGTATATTTTGACCCTTGATTGAAAGAGAAAACAGGAAGAAAAGAGAAAAAAAGGGAAATTGTGAGCTGGAATCTATTTTTTTTCTTGAATATGAGAGAGAGAGAGAGAGAGAGAGAGAGAGAGAGAGAGAGAGAGAGAGAGAGAGAGAGTGAGAGTGAGAGTGAGAGTGAGAGTGAGAGAGAGAGAGAGAGCACATATCACTTGCAATGATTCTATATGCTGATTTATAATGTTAATGATGATGATAATAGTTATGATAATGATGATAATAATGATAATGATAAGGGAAGACTAGATAAGATAACGTATAAGGGAAAGGGGGATGGGTCTTAGAATATAACATAAGAAAATAAGGAAGCTACAAGAGGCCGCGAGACCTACACGTGGTAGTTCCTGTCTTGCATCTGTCTTAACTATATGAGTTTACGAACAGTCAGACATCATCATTATTATTATTATTATTATTATTATTATTATTATTATTATTATTATTATTATTATTATTATTATTATATCGTAGTTACTATTATCTATACTGGTTAAAACTGTGGCATTAAGAGGAATTTTGACAGACTGACATTTTGACCGTAGTGGTATTATTATTGTAGTAGTAGTAATAGTAGTAGTTGTTGTGGTATAAATGATGATAATAGGAACAGAATAGTAGTAGCAGTAGTAGTAGTAATAGTAGTAGTTGTTGTAAAAGTTGTAGTATAAATGGTGATAATAGGAACAGAATAGTAGTAGCAGTAGTAGTAGTAATAGTAGTAGT
Organism: Chionoecetes opilio; assembly: GCA_016584305.1. Lineage (NCBI taxonomy): Eukaryota > Metazoa > Arthropoda > Malacostraca > Decapoda > Majidae > Chionoecetes > Chionoecetes opilio. Next base: position 46,140 of record JACEEZ010003821.1, read on the forward strand.
TGTTGTAAAAGTTGTAGTATAAATGGTGATAATAGGAACAGAATAGTAGTAGCAGTAGTAGTAGTAATAGTAGTAGTTGTTGTAAAAGTTGTAGTATAAATGGTGATAATAGGAACAGAATATAGTAGCAGTAGTAGTAGTAATAGTAGTAGTTGTTGTAAAAGTTGTAGTATAAAATGGTGATAATAGGAACAGAATAGTAGTAGCAGTAGTAGTAGTAATAGTAGTAGTTTTTGTAAAAGTTGTAGTATAAATGGTGATAATAGGAACAGAATAGTAGTAGCAGTAGTAGTAGTAATAGTAGTAGTTGTTGTAAAAGTTGTAGTATAAATGGTGATAATAGGAACAGAATAGTAGTAGCAGTAGTAGTAGTAATAGTAGTAGTTGTTGTAAAAGTTGTAGTATAAATGGTGATAATAGGAACAGAATAGTAGTAGCAGTAGTAGTAGTAATAGTAGTAGTTGTTGTAAAAGCTGTAGTATAAATGGTGATAATAGGAACAGAATAGTAGTAGCAGTAGTAGTAGTAGTAATAGTAGTAGTTGTTGTAAAAGCTGTAGTATAAATGGTGATAATAGGAACAGAATAGTAGTAGTAGTAGTAGTAGTAGTAGTAGTAGTAGTAGTAGTAGTAGTAGTAGTAGTAGTTGTTGTAAAAGCTGTAGTATAAATGGTGATAATAGGAACAGAATAGTAGTAGTAGTAGTAGTAGTAGTAGTAGTAGTAGTAGTAGTAGTAGTTGTTGTAAAAGCTGTAGTATAAATGGTGATAATAGGAACAGAATAGTAGTAGTAGTAGTAGTAGTAGTAGTAGTAGTAGTAGTAGTAGTAGTAGTAGTATAGTAGTAGTAGTAGTAGTAGTAGTAGTAGTAGTAGTAGTAGTAGTTGTTGTTGTAAAAGCTGTAGTATAAATGGTGATAATAGGAACAGAATACTAGTAGTAGTAGTAGTCGTAGTAGTAGTAGTAGTAGTCGTAGTAGTAGTAGTAGTAGTAGTAGTAGTAGTAGTAGTAGTAGTAGTAGTAGTAGTAGTAGTAGTAGTTGTTGTAAAAGCTGTAGTATAAATGGTGATAATAGGAACAGAATAGTAGTAGCAGTAGTAGTATAGTTTTTCCAATGTATGAAGTCACTTTAGTCGCTTTGATTTCTACCCATTACCATTATAATTACATATATATTATACATGCCTACTCTCCCTTATGGTGAGCGAACAATACCTCCCTCACTGGGGGGGGGGGGGATAAAACTACCACTTTACTAATAATTGAGAGGGCGGTTGGTAGATAATTTCCACAAGTGACTTGATAAAATGGAAAGACTATACTGGTGTTATTATTGTACCGTACATAACACTATAGTCGCCGG
>JACEEZ010003821.1:52500-55000 GCA_016584305.1 Chionoecetes opilio
TCCCTTATCCCCTCCCTCCATCCCCCTCCCCTCTCCTCCTCCCCTCCCCCCCCTCCCCTCTCTCTCTCCCTTCTCCCATAGCTCTCTCCCCACGTCGTGACTCTCGTTAACATATCATTATTATTAATTTAGTGTTGTTGTTAATGACTCCAATGATTTATCTAGTGTTTTATCTAGTGTCTATTTATTCGACCTGTCTGTGTATCTATTTACTTATTGTATTTATTCTACCGTTACTTGTTGTGTAGTTTGTATATGCCTGCTTATCTTTATCTATTTCTAACTATCTATCTATCTAACCTAACCTAACTAACTCTCTATAACTCTAACTATCTCTATTATATAACTATCTATCTATCTATGACTATATATCTATCTAACTATTATATAACTATCTATATAATTACTATTTAAGATTTCTTGTCTCTGCGTTTATTTCTTTATCAGGTGGTTTTATCTATCTGGTTTTCGCTATGAGGTTGATTCTGATGGTTAAGAATTGCTTGGTGAATGAATATGCGAGAGAGAGAGAGAGAGAGAGAGAGAGAGAGAGAGAGAGAGAGAGAGTGGGCATGATGTAATAGTAATTTAGGGAGACGCAGAAGCAGAGGAGGGTCAAGTAGGAAAGAAGCGATGGAAGGGAGTCACTAATCTCCTGGTCTCGTGTTGAACAATAGTTATTTTATTTTTATTTTATTAGTTATCGAGGAAGTCATGGTGAGAAAAATTAATATATAGATGATAAAGATTACCTGAACAATATATATAGTTGTTTTGGTCTAGGAGGACGTTATAAGGGGCGTGGTTAGAGGTTAGTAGTAGAGTTAATGGCTGTTTAGAGGCTAGTGGTGGGGTTAGTAGTTAGTGGTGCCTGGTTGGGAAGCTGGATGGTAGTGGTTAGTGAGGGTTGGCATTGGTGGTTTTAGTGGTTAGTGGCAAGAACGTATGGTAGTGGTTTAGGTATGGTAGTGGTTTAGGTATGGTAGTGGTGATGGTGGTAGTGGTTTAGGTATGGTAGTGGTTTAGGTATGATAGTGGTGATGGTGGTAGTGGTTTAGGTATGGTAGTGGTGATGGTGGTAGTGGTGGTGATGGTAGTGGTTTAGGTATGGTAGTGGTGATGGTGGTAGTGGTGGTGATGGTAGTGGTTTAGGTATGGTAGTGGTTTAGGTATGATAGTGGTGATGGTGGTAGTGGTTTAGGTATGGTAGTGGTGATGGTGGTAGTGGTGGTGATGGTAGTGGTTTAGGTATGGTAGTGGTGATGGTGGTAGTGGTTTAGGCATGGTAGTGGTTTAGGTATGGTAGTGGTGATGGTGGTATAGTGTATTGTGATATTATGATAGTGACATAGTTATATTGAAAGATCAGAAAATACTTAGATAAACTGTGATAGAAAGAGTGAGTATAAAAAAAGAGTATATACTGCATGTTAAAAAGTATTCTAGTAGCTATTATAGAAGCTGGAATAAGTGTGTGTGTGTGTGTGTGTGTGTGTGTGTGTGGTGTGTGTGTGTGTGTGTGTGTGGTGTGGTGGGAAAGGTAACATAGCTCAAGGTATACTAGAAAAAAGTATACTAGATGTTATAGAAGCTGGAATAAGTGTGTGTGTGTGTGTGACTGTGTGTGTGTGTGTGTGTGTGTGTGTGTGTGACTGTGTGTGTGTGTGTGTGAGTGTAAGTGTGTGTGTTGTGTGTGTGTGTGTGTGTAAGTGTGTGTGTTGTGTGTGTGTGTGTGAGTGTAAGTGTGTGTGTTGTGTGTGTGTGTGTGTATATGACTGTGTGTGTGTGTGTGTGTATGTGTGTGTGTGTGTGTGTGTGTGTTGAGTCACCTTCACCTCTGCGTCCTTGGGAATAATATTAACGTGTGAGTTTGAACTGTCAAGGGTAACACTTGTGAACCTTGGGGCTGCCGGGGTGCTGAGTGGTCTATACGCCTCAGCCTTGAAGGACCACTCACACATAGACACACAAGTAATGGCGTTGGTTTTATTATTAATTCCAGGATTTGGGGAATTAGTTAAGACCTTCATACAGACAGAGAGACAGACAGACACAGACAGGTAGGGAGACAGACAGACACCCCCAGAGACAGACACAGACAGGTAGGGAGACAGACAGACACCCCCAGAGACAGACACAGACAGGTAGGGAGACAGACAGACACCCCCAGAAACAGACACAGACAGGTAGGGAGACAGACAGACACCCCCAGAGACAGACACAGACAGGTAGGGAGACAGACAGACACCCTCAGAGACAGACACAGACAGGTAGGGAGACAGACAGACACCCTCAGAGACAGACACAGACAGGTAGGGAGACAGACAGACACCCCCAGAGACAGACACAGACGCCCCCAAAGACAGACACAGACACCCTCAGAGACAGACACAGACAGGTAGGGAGACAGACAGACAGACACAGACAGATAGGGAGACAGACAGACACCCTCAGAGACAGACACAGACAGGTAGGGAGACAGACAGACACCCCCAGAAAC
>JACEEZ010003821.1:60000-62500 GCA_016584305.1 Chionoecetes opilio
GTAAGAGGGAGAGAGAAGGTACTGAGAAGTGTAGGTCATCTAAAGAACCATAAATAGAGTTAGAAATAATAAAAGATACGTTTTGGATGCATAGATACCGGGGAAAGGACAAACAAGAAGAGAATGTATTGTAAAGAATTTTATATTTACACCAAAACTGGATTTTTTAAAGAATATTACAGAGAGAGAGAGAGAGAGAGAGAGAGAGAGAGAGAGAGAGAGACGTTTCTCTAGTCACCACGTCCTTCAAGACTCCTAAATAACCGCTGATCATTACAAAAACCTCAGTCATGTGTTTGCTGACGACGGAGAGATGGGTTAGGAAATGGGGAGGGTAGGAGATGGGGAGGTAGAAGATGGGGAGGTAGAAGATAAAGAAGGGGAGAAATAGGGAGAATAAGGAAGGAGAGAAGAGGTAAGAAGGTAGAGAGAAGGAAGGGAAGGAAGGAGGGAGGGACAGAAATCAGATGGAGACGCTTAGAACATTTGAAAAACAAGAAGGGAAGTAGTAGTAGTGACGAAAAAGAGAGGAGATGGGGAGGGGAAAAGATAAAGAAGGAGGAAATAGGGAGAAGAAGGAAGGAGGGAAGAGGTCAAGGGATAGAGAGAAAAGAAGGAAGGAAGGAAAGATAGAGGGATAGAAATCAGGAACTTAGAAAATTAGAAAAAACAAGAAGGGAAGAAGTTGTGACGGAAAAATAATATTGATTCAAGGATAAAAATATAAGAAAAAAGAGAGGGAATAGAAAGGGAGAAAGAGTGACATAAAGAGAGAGACTATAGAGTGAAATAGAAAATATAATGAAGAAATTGTAGATACAGTAAATTAGTGTTAAGAAAGAGGCTATATATATCATAGGAGGCGCTGAGTATTATGTGTGGTGGTGGTGGTGGTATTCTTCAAAAGCCTTATTCAGTATATCATTTAAGATCTCAAATTCTATATATATGGTTGTCTTTATAAGCCTTTGTTTCCCGGACGCTATTGGGGTTGACTGACAAAGGAGAAACACATACAAACCTTAGAAAGCCTTGTGGTGTTTGGGTTACAGTCATCATTAGTCTTGGTGGAAAAGCTCTTAACTGTTAACTGTGTCCTACCGCAAACCGTTCACTTACCATAGGAACATAACTACTGACTCAAACTGTTTCCTCGTTATGTTTCAGTTAGAGGGAAGGTAACAACTGTACTACTACTACGGCAAACTCTTAAAGCTATCTCTTAAAACACAAGTGAAGAAATAATATTATAAACTATGAGAGATAATCCACTGAAAAAAAAACTCAAGACTGTAAAACAAGGTTGAGCCCAGTGGCTGTCGGACTAAGAGGCTACCGGGCAGGACAGTCAGTTTTTAGGGACGCGGGTAGGGTGTTGTTTTTGCCAAGGCACGTGGTGGTGGTGGTGGTGGTGGTGGTGGGTGTGGGTGGTGGTGGTGGTGGTAGGTGGTGGTGGTAATAGTGGTAGTGGTATAGTGGTAGTGGTAGTGGTGGGCATTTCCTCTTGAACCTGAAATACGTCTTTGCTCCAGCGATCTTATAGGGCGGGACGAGGCATTGCGGAGCGGGGCATAATGATTGAATTTCACCCGAAGGAATAGATTAAGCAACAAAGCTAAGCATAATATACATAGGGGGATTACATAGAAAATAAGAGGAAGAGAGTTTATTAGAGTGACTATGAGATATCATTCTGTAAAAAGGATTTAGTTGGAAGGGATGAAAAGTGGTGTGTGAGTGGATGTGGATGTGTGAGTGGTGTGTGAGTGGATGTGGATGGATGGAAGGCAGTGGATGGGTGTGGAATGAGTGGAAAAGGGAGAAAAGGAGTGGATAATCTACAAGGTTGTTGACTATACAAAGCGCCACCACGCCAGGACGAACTTGGTGGACTAGGGGTAGGATTAGTGGAGGAAGGGGAGTAAAAGAGATTGGATGTGGTTGGGATGGGTGTGTGGAAGGGGAGGAAAAGGGAGTGGATGAGGGTAGGATGTGGAGGGGAGGTAGTGGAAGGTAGTGGAATGGGTGGAGGGCTGAAGACAAAGCAGACAGGGCGGGGCAGGGTTGGGTGGGGCGGGGCTGTGTCATCAGTTTTTGTTGAGACTTCTTGATGCTCTTGTTATGACTGCCTGACACCACACACACACACACACACACACACACACACACACACACCCACCCACCCACCCACCACCACCCACCACCCACCCACCCCCCACCCACCCACCCACCCACCCACCCCCCACCCACACACACACACACCCACCCACACCACCCACCCACCCACCCACCCACCCACCCACCCACCCACCCACCCCCCACCCACCCACACCACACACCTACACACACACACACACACCACACACACAACACAAAACACACACACACACACACACCCACCCACCCCCACCACCCACCCACCCCCACCCACCCACCCACCCACCCACCCACCACCCACCACCCACCCACCTACACACACACACACACACACACACACACA
>JACEEZ010003821.1:67500-75000 GCA_016584305.1 Chionoecetes opilio
ACAGCTTATCCAATCGGCAATCACGCTCCTTCTCTCTTCTCTCTGCTCTCAAGGTCGCCATTGCCTCTCCTTTCCTCTACTTAGCGGCCTGCTCACCCTTTCATTACCTCCTCCTCCTCCTCCTCCTCCTCCTCTTTTCTCCGTCACCTGCCCAGCGCGATACCTTTCCTCCTCCTCCTCCTCCTCCTCTTTCTCATCCTCTGCTTCCTGTGGCCGGTTGTTCCAACTTGCTCGTTTCTCTACTGCTGTTTACTCTCTCTCTCTCTCTCTCTCTCTCTCTCTCTCTCTCTCTCTCTCTCTCTCTCTCTCTCTCTCTCTCTCTCTCTCTCTCTCTCTCTCTCTCTCTCTCTCTCTCGCGTATAATCCCTTCACTTTCCTTTGATATTCTCCCCATAAACTCAACCTCTGATACTTTCTATTATGGTGGAAGTAGATGAGATGAGTAAGGAAATTCAATGAGTTAGGAGTGAGTGAGTAAGGTTACAGGGAGTTTCGTACACAAGTTGTTTCGTACACTGATTTTGAGTTTTTTCGGACATATCTGGTGTCGAATCGTAACTCTAGTAGTCAAGTTCAACTCTGAGCTGAGTGTACGAAACGACTTTGGTTTCATATAGCTTACGAAACAACTTTTTGGTGTACGAATCTACTGGGGTACGAAACGACTTGTGTACGAACTGACTGCACCCCGTGAGTAACAGATGAGTGAGTGAGTAAAGTTTTTTTTTTACTGTCCTGTGATCATTTTCAATTTTTTTTTAAGACTTTCTCTTCTTCTCTTTCACTCATACCAAACAACTTTTCTCTCTCTCTCTCTCTCTCTCTCTCTCTCTCTCTCTCTCTCTCCTCTCTCTCTCTCTCTCTCTCTCTCCTCTCTCTCTCTCTCTCTCTCCTCTCTCTCTCTCTCTCTCTCTCTCTCTCTCTCTCTCTCTCTCTCTCTCTCTCTCTCTCTCTCTCTCTCTCTCTCTCTCTCTCTCTCTCTCTCTCTCTCCACCCCTTCCACTACTATTCTCCTTATTTACTCTTCCACTTCCATCCCCTCCACTACTCTCTCTTCCACTCCTTCCCTTAGGCTTACATTTTCCCCTCTTCCATTTATTAATATACCCTCACACTCTTTTCCCCTCTCTCCTCTACCCCTTCCTTATTTCCCTCTACCTCTTCTCCCCTTCATTAATTAATATACCCTCACACCTTTCCGCTACCCCAACCTGCTCCCCCTCTCCCATCCCATCCCTTTCCTTCTCTTATCTCCCCGCCCACTCCCCGCTTCCACCTGCCTCCCCAACACAGCCACCTGCCTCCCCAACACACCCCACAACCACCTGCCTCCCCAACACCCCCCACAACCACCTGCCTCCCCAACACAGCCACCTGCCTCCCCAACACACCCCACAACCACCTGCCTCCCCAACACACCCCACAACCACCTGCCTCCCCAACACCCCCACAACCACCTGCCTCCCCAACACACCCCACAACCACCTGCCTCCCCAACACCCCCCACAACCACCTGCCTCCCCAACACACCCCACAACCACCTGCCTCCCCAACACCCCCCACAACCACCTGCCTCCCCAACACACCCTACAGCCACCTGCCTCCCCAACACAGCCACCTGCCTCCCCAACACACCCCACAGCCACCTGCCTCCCCAACACACCCTCAATCTCCCTTAACAGCTTTCATCAACAGTTTAAGTGCCTCGTAACACACACTTAAACTCACTCACTCACTCACTCACTCACACTCACAGAGCTGGGCACTAAATACATTGAATGTATTTAAATACTAAATACTAAATACATGGGAGAAATGTATTTGAATACTAAATACTAAATACATTTTACGAATGTATATGAATACTAAATACTAAATACATCAATTGTATTTAAATACATTTGTAAATACATTTTAAATATACATATGTCCGAAAAAAATGGATTTCCTTAGATTTTGGGTTTCCTTACAAATTTCCTTCTCAGGACTAAATTTCCTAAAATAAGAAAAATTTCCTTGAAAGCGGAAACCCTGGTTCACTGTAACATCAGGGTTGCCAGATAGTGGGGCGGGTTTATGGCCAAATTAACTGTAAAAATTTATTAAATTTTTTATATGATATGTATTTAAATACAATGTATTTAAATACTCATAAATCTATTTAAATACTGTATTTAAATACATGACAACCAATGTATTTATAAATACATTTCTAAATACACAAATGTATTTATAAATACATTTCTAAATACACAAATGTATTTAAATACGTATTTAATACAAATGTATTTAAATACTGGCCAGCTCTGCTCACTCACTCACTCAGACTCACTCAGTCACTGTATAGCCGCTGAAGGCACTGCTCTCCTCCTCCTCCACCTCCTCCACCTCCTCCTAATCGTAATGGTAATTCTCTTCTTCCTCTTTATCTTACTACTACTACTACTACTACTACTACTACTACTACTAATACTACTACTACTACTACTACTACTACTACTACTACTTCTACTACTACTACTACTACTACTACTTCTACTACTACTACTATTCTATTACTACTTCTGTTATCACTACTATTTCTACTACTATTCTTATTACTACTTATGTTACCACGACTACTACTACTACTACTACTACTACTACTACTACTACTACTACTACTACTCTACTACTACTACTACTACTACTACTGCTACTATTACAACTACTATTACAACTACTACTACAGTCTACTGTAGTGACCTTGTCAGCTACATGGTTGATAAATAGACACCCAGGTTGTTAGTTGGTTTATTGGAGACTGTGGACAGAGCTTGTGTGTGGTACAGTGGTTGAGCTCTAACTAACTCTGCCTCTGCACGAGGCTCTTTATAAAGGGGGCCCCGATACTCAAGACCTGACACCTGACGGCTGAGGTCGAGATTAAGAAGGAGGGTCAGGTCGAGACTACTGGAGGATTAGCCAGGTGTGGTGTGACTCACCACAGTACTCTCCTTCCTCAAAAAAAAAAAAAATATTATACATATAAAACTTATGAAAAAAAAACAGAGGTGCCAAGTGCCGAGGTAATGTAGGTAGGGCAACTGTCCAGTCTTCACGTTGCAGCGGTAGCTGCAAGATCAGAAAGGAGGTGCCGAGGGTCGCTGCTGCTGTGATTGCTGTCACAAGATCTGGAGGGAGGCTTGCGATGCAAGGTGTCTTCGTGGAAAGCGAAGTGTCCAAGGCAATCGGCTCCCAAGATAGCTTGTGTTGCTATGCAGTGCCCGTGCTTTTGCAGGGCCTTGCTGGAGGCAGCGGAAGGCTGCAGGACGCAGCGTGAGGCAGCAGGAAGAAAGCGTCAGGGAGCAGGAGTCAGCGGAGGACGAGGAGTAGCACGTGGCGGCAGGAGGAAGGGCGGGCGGCGGGATGCGGTACCCGTGCGTTGCAGGGCCTTGCTGGAGGCAGCAGGACGCAGCGTGAGGCAGCAGGAGCGAGGAGTAGCACTTTGGCGGCAGGAGACTGGGCTGATGGTGCCCTTAGATGGCTTCGTCAGGCGTAGCGTGGCAGCATGCTGGACCGTGGGCGTGGGCGGCTAGTGGCGCTGGTGACGGTGACGGCGGCGAGGGGCAGCACCAGGGGTGGCGGCAGGGGCGGCGGCAGGGCTGGGTGGCAGGGCGTGGGACACAAGCCGTAGGAGGGCGTGTGTGGGTGCGCTGAGATGGGTGGCGGCAGGGCTGGGCCGAGGTGAGCAGCGTGCCGTGGCGTCGTCAGGCATCGTGGACGGCAGGCGGCGGGATGCGGTGGCGTGGCGGCGGGCGTGATGGGGGGGCGAGGGGCAGGCCCCCCCCCTGGGTGTGTCTGGTCACTCCGTAGGTCACCAAATGTAGTGACCTTGTCAGCTACATGGTTGATAAATAGACACCCAGGTTGTTAGTTGGTTTATTGGAGACTGTGGACAGAGCTTGTGTGTGGTACAGTGGTTGAGCTCTAACTAACTCTGCCTCTGCACGAGGCTCTTTATAAAGGGGGCCCCGATACTCAAGACCTGACACCTGACGGCTGAGGTCGAGATTAAGAAGGAGGGTCAGGTCGAGACTACTGGAGGATTAGCCAGGTGTGGTGTGACTCACCACACTACCATCAAATATATCTTTTAAAACTCCAACATTTATTTCATTTAGACTCAGATAAAAAGCAAATATAATACATAGATTCATAAAATCAATTCACAACTTACTCACACCGTTGCCAGATAAGCCTCCCCCCTCCTCCCCTCGCCCCCTCCTTCTGCCCCCCCTTACCCCTTCCCCTCCCGCTGTCTTCCCCCTCCTCCCACCCATGCTGACCCTCCCCCCTTCCCCCCCTCCTGCCACCCCTCCTGCCACCCCTCCTACACTATAACCTCCCCTGGATGGTCCTTCCTTTTATGACACAGCGTTTAGTCACCGCCCCTGTGTCCCTGCCTTCCCTGCCTTCCCTGCCTTCCCTGCCTTTCCCTTCCCTTCCCTTCCCTTCCCTTCCCTTCCCTTCCCTGCCCTCCCTTCCCTCCCTTCCACTCACACCCTAACTGCTGCCCTGTACTTACCTTCCCTTCCCTTCCCTTCCCTTCCTTGCCTTCCCTTCCTTCCCTTCCCTTCCTTTCCTCTCTCCTTCTTTGACTCATCCTTAGTTTTTCCTGTTCTCTTTCCCTCCCTTCCCTTCCTTCATTTCCCCTCCTCTCTCTTCCCTTCCCTTCCCTTCCCTTCCCTTCCCTTCCCTTCCGTTCCTATCTAGAAACCTTCTTATCTTCTTTTTTCCCCATTCTCTTCCCCTTCCCTTCCCTTCACTTCCATTCTCTTCCCTTTCTTTCCTTTCTCCTTTATATCATCTTTGTCCTTCCCTTCCCTTCTCTTCCCCTCCCCTCCCTTCCCTTCTTTCCCCCCCCCTCCCCTCCCTTCCCTTCCCTTCTTCCCCTCCCTTCCCTTCCTTCTTCCCCTCCCTTCCCTTCTTCCCCTCCCTTCCCTTTCCTTCTTCCCCTCCCCTCCCTTCTTCCCCTCCCCTCCCTTCCCTTCCCTTCTTCCCCTCCCTTCCCTTCCCTTCTTCCCCTCCCTTCCCTTCTTCCCCTCCCTTCCCTCCCTTCCCTTCCCTTCTTCCCCTCCCTTCCCTTCCCTTCTTCCCCTCCCCTCCCTTCCCTTCTTCCCCTCCCCTCCCTTCCCTTCCTTCCCTTTTTCCCCTCACTTCCCTTCTTCCCCTCCCTTCTCCACTCATTTCGTAAACAACCTTTCCCCCTCCCTCTACCGCCACCCCCTCTTGTTCATAGCGGTGTTGGAGGGGAGGGGGCGGGGGGAATGGTGGTAGGGGAAGATGGGAAGTAAATGGTTGGGGTGGGTTGGGGTTTAGGGGGTGTGGTGATGGTGGTGGGGGTGCTCGCTTACCACAACCCACCCCCACCTGACCCCCTACTTTACCCCCTACCATCACCTCCCCTGCCTTCCCCTGCCACTGAGATATACCATTACGCAAGTCACCCCTACCACTACCACTACTTTACTACTGCTACTGCTCTAGTGTACTTACGTTAACTCTTGGTCTTGTTGTTGTTGTTTTTTTGTCTGTATGCCTCCGGGTGATATTACAATTAATTATTATTATTATTATTATTATATTATTATTATTATTATTATTATTACTACCACTGCCTTCCTTCCTTCCTGTGTGTGCAGGGAGGGGGGGGAGGGGGGTTGCCTAGGCCCATAACTTAGAAGGGGGTGGGGGGGTCGAGCACACCCACCATACACTACCCCCTCTCCCTTCACCCATACCCATTAACCCCTTGAGACCCAGAACTTAATTTCCATTGTAATTTGGGTACCATTAGACGATTTTTAGTAAATATAAGCAATATTTTTCTAGATATGACCTGTTTAGTATCCTTGTCCACTAGCTAACTTGGTATATTAAGCTACTTGTCGTAATTTCATGGCTCGACAACATACACTTTTATATAGCCAAGGAGATCTGGGCGTGAAGGGTTAAGTGTAGATTCTTAAGGTTTTGTCATTCAGTATATCACCAAAGAAACAGCAAAGGTGGATTATAATTGTATAGGTGTATAAATATATTAGACAAGAAGTACATGGCGGGATTAGAAAGGTAAAAAGATTCAACGTATTTATTCTGTCTGAGCAAGTGGCGGTAACAACATTTTTTTAAAATTTTTTTTATTTGCCATGGGACGTAAGCAAGACAAGGCAATATGTTATGCCGGTCATTTCGTCTGCGTGTCCGGTGGAGGGGAGGAACAGGGGGGCGAGGGGCGTGGTCTTCAAGGACACCCAACCTGCTGCCTCACCCCCCGCCACCTCCAAGGCCACCCAGGGATGCTTCGTCCTATTCGTTACCTGGGATGATACGTCTCTTCTTCCTCCTCCTCCTCCTCTTCTTCCTCCTCCTCCTCCTCCTCCTCCTCCTCCTCCTCCTCCTCCTCCTCCTCCTCCTCCTCCTCCTCCTCCTCCTCCTCCTCCTCTTCCTTCTTTTCATACTTTTTGATAATAATAATAATAATAAGATGATCCTCCTCTTCCTCCTCTTCTTCCTTCTTTTCATACTTTTTGCGTTCCTGTCTTCTGTTTTATTTATTTTTCTGTTTCTTTTCCTCCTCCTCCTCCTCCTCCTCCTCCTCCTCCCCTCCTCCTCCTCCTCCTCCTCCTCTTCTTCCTTCCCCGCCTACTTTTTGCGTTACTGTCTATTCTGTTTTATTTCTTTTTCTATTTCTTTTCTTCCTCTTCTTCCTTCTTTTGAGTTACTGTTTTTATTCTGCTTCATTTGTTTTTCTGTTTTTCGTACTCTTAAGTTAGTATAATACGTCTGTCTTAATAGCAGAGTATATTTAGCTGTTTGTATCTCCCTTTGAATTCCTTTGTATTCCTCCTCCTCTTCTTACTCCTATTTTTGCGTTACCGTCAATATTATTTGCTTAGATTTTTCCTTTCCTCGTATTCTTAACCCCTTGAGGCCTAGAACGTAATTTCCATTGTAATTTGGGTACCATTAGACGATTTTTAGACAATATAAGCAATATTTTATAGATATCACCTGTTTAGTATCCTTGTCCACTAACTAATTTGATATATTCAGTTACTTTTCGTTATTTTATGGCTCGACAACATACAATTTTTTTATAGCCAAGGAAAGATCTGGGCGTGAAGGGGTTAGTAGCCTTGTTAATAGCCGAGTATCTTTCTATTTAACGCTTCCATTGAATTCCTTTATACTCCTACTCCTCCTCCTACTCCTCCCCTCCTCCTCCTCCTCCACCTGCTCACGTGCCGCCACTTTTGAACAGGTGGAGCGGCAGCGGCGGGCCTGAGGTGTTTCGCTGGGGTTATTAAAGTGAAATCGTTAAGTGGAGGAGGGGGGAGGGGGCTTAGCTTTCCACATAGAGAGAGAGAGAGAGAGAGAGAGAGAGAGAGGTTACCTATTAATTGATATAAATGTGTTAGTTTAGTCTCCTAACTCTGCCTTTTCTTCCCTTCCTAT
>JACEEZ010003821.1:82500-87546 GCA_016584305.1 Chionoecetes opilio
AGAGAGAGAGAGAGAGAGAGGAGGGTCGTTGGAATTTTTTTAAAACAAAAGATATATTTTTTTTTTCTCTTTAATCTTCAACGCGATAAAAAGTCTCTCTCTCTCTCTCTCCCCCCTTCTCTCTCTCTCTCTTCTCCCTTTCCCGCCTCTCTCGTTTCTCTCTCTCTCTTCTCTTTTTCCCCTTTTTTAAACTGTACGTACCCTGCAAGGAAGTAGTGTCGTTTTTTGTTGTGTGGTTGTTGTGTATTTATGTGTATGTGTGTGTGTGTGTGTGTGTGTGTGTGTGTGTGTGTGTGTGTGTGTAATTATTTCCGTTCCTACAACCTCGTAACCGATAAACTTCCGGGTCATGTGTCGTAAACCTCTACACCTACTCCCTTCTCATCCCTTTTTTTTCTTCATCCTACCCTTCCTCCTTCCCTATTTCACCATTAACTTCCTTCCCTTTGCTCTTTTTCTTCTGATTTTCATTCCGAGTATACCCTTTCCCTTTATCTCACCCTTTTTATTTCACCCTTTTTACACTAGTTTCTTTTATAAATCATCTTAATTTTATGTTAGTATCTCTCTTTTTTTTCCTTTGTTTCTCTCATACTCATCGTCTCCTCTTTGTGTAATAACTATCCATCTTTTTCCTTATGTGTTACCGTCTTCTCTACTCTATTCTATCCTTCATTCCGCCTATCCCTTCCACCCTTTAGTCCTCGTCCTTCTCCTCCTTTTTTTCACCATTATCATCATTAGCCTCTATTTGTATTCGTGCATGCCTTTCTCCCTCCTTCTCCCCCTCCAGACAGTAAGGTCCATGAAGGAAGGTCGCGCACCCTCCCCCTTCCCTCCCCTCCTTCCCCCTTTTCCAAGCTGTCACGTTTCCGCCACCGTTTGTCAAAGGTCGGAGGTGATGAAGGAGGGAAGAGGAGGAGGTGGGGGGCGGGGGAAGAGAAGGAGAGGGTGGTGGAGAGTGTGCCTTATAAATGGGGTGGAGGAAAGGTATATGAGAAGGGATTGAGGTAGGAGAGAGGAGAGAGGAAAAGAAGGGAAGGAGGAAAGTGGAAAGAAAGGAAGGAAGGAGGAGAAATAGGAAGGAAGAGGAGAGAGAAAGGAAGGAAGAGGAGAGAGAAAGGAAGGAAGAGGAGAGAGAAAGAAGGGAAGAAGAAATCAGAAGGATGTGGAGCAGTGGAGGAGAGAAAAGGAATAGGAGAGAGAAAGAAAAGGAGGAGGAATAGGATGAAAGTGGAGGAGAGGAGAAAGAAGAATGCGAGATGACTGAATGGAAGGGGAGATAAGAGGAATGGAAAAGAAAGGAAAAAAGGGGGAAATAAGGGGGAATGGGGGGGCTGAGTCGTTCGTCCCAAAAAGTTGTTTCGTACCCAGTAGATTCGTAACCAAAAAGTTTTTTTCGTATCTATATAAAACCCATAGTCGTTTCGTACACTCACTCGAGTTGAACTTGATTTAAAGGTTACGAACAACCCGGGGTACTATGTGGGGGAAAAAACTCAAATCGGAAAAAACAACTAAAAAAACCCCTGGGTGAAAAAATTTGTTACAAAAACCCCCTTTAACCAAAGGGGAGAGAGAGAGAGAGAGAGAGGAGAGGGAGAGAGAGAGAGGGGAGAGAGGGGAGAAAAGAGAGAAGAGAGAAAAAAAAAGGAAAAAAAGAGACAGAAAAAAAGAGAGAGAAAGACAGACAGACAAAGGAGAGGGAAGAGGAGGGGGAAAAAAAAAAAAGGGAAAAAAAAAAAAAAAAAAAAAAAGGGAAAAAAAAGAAGTGAATAAAAGGGGAAAGGAAAGAAGGGGAAGGGAGGAGGAAAAGGAAAATAAGGGAAAGGATAAGGGAAAGAGAGGGGGGAAAATTAGAAAATATGAGAAATAATAGAAGGGGAAGAGAAGAGGAAGAGGAGGGCAGAGGGGAACACTATACATTACTAACCTCAACTAAAGGGGAGAAAAGAAGGGGAGGTTAGGGGTGTTGGGGTGAAGGGTAATGGTGGGGTGATTTCCATACTCCCCCCGCCCCCCTCCCACACCTCTTCCCCCGTGGGACCTGCCCTTCCCCCCTTCTATAAAGACCCCCCTCCCTTCCTCTACTTTCCTTCCCTCCCTTCCCCTACCTGCCCTTCCTTCCCTCCTTCCCTCCTTCCCTCCCTCCTTCCTTCCCTTCCTTCCTCTGCTTTCCTCTCCTTCCTCCCTTCCTCTGCTTTCTTTTCCTCCCTTCCCTCCTTCCCTCCCTCCTCCCTTCCTTCCTTCCTTCCCTTCCCTCCCTTCCTTCCTTCTTTCTTTCCTAGCCTGATTTCTCTTTTATTTCCTCTTCTTTCACCTCGTTTCCTTACCTACTGTTATATTCCTTTTTCTTCTCTCTTCTCTCCTCTCTCTCTCTCCCTCTCTCCGCTCCTCTCTCTCTTCTCCTTTTCCTCTCCCTCCTCTCTCTCTCTCTTCCTCTTCGTTTGAGTTACTTTCGACAGGTGATTCTCTCTCATCACGATACACTCCACGATACACTCCATCACGTGTATCTCTCCTCTGTAATTTAATCAGCATGTATGTATTACTGTGTCTGTCTGTCTGTCTGTCTGTCTGTCTGTCTGTCTTTTTGGTGTTGTGTTTGTGTGTACCGTACAGTCCCCCGGGAAACCAACTAGCTCAACCCTCACCCCCCCCTTTTTCCCCCCCTCCCCCCCCCCCCTCCCCTTTCCTTCCCCCCCCCTTCCCCTTTTCCCTTTTCCATCTGTTACCTGAAGCCACAGGGTACCCCAGGGGTGATGGGGTCAACTTCTGGTAACCTCTCGGGGTAGGGGAAGGGGAAGGGGGAGGGGGTTGGGGTTTATAGTGGGGGAGGGAGGGAAGGGAGGAGGGGGTGTTTATGGTGGGGGGGGAGGGAAGGAAAGAAGATACAGCCGAAAAGAATATGGTACGATTATTGAAAAGGGAAAAATGGGTGGGGAAAATTGGCATTCTCTCTCTCTCTCTCCTCTCTTCCTTTTCCCCTCTCTCTCTTCCTCTCCTTTTCTCTCATCTCTCCTTTCTCTCCTCTCTCCTTTGTCTCTCTCCTTCTCTCTCTCTCTCTCCCCCCTTTTCTCTCTCCATTCTCTCAATTAAATTTTTCACTCCTTTTTCCTCCTTTTTCATTCTTCTTGCCCCCTCTTTTCCCTTAAATTTTTTGGTTTTGGTGTTTTTTGTTGTTTTTGGGGGTTTTTTTCCCCCTTTTTTTCCTTTTCCTAACACTGGTGAAAGGGGGGGGGGGGGGGGGGGGGGGAGAGAGGGAAAGGGGAAGAGAGAGAGAGAGAAAAGAAAGAGAAGAGGAAGAAGGGGGAAAAAAAAAGACAGACAGAGAAGACCGACGACCCACGACATAGAGAAAAACAGACAGACAGAGACACAGAGAGAGGAGTGGATCTACTTCTGGGGGTAATCTTTTTTTTTTCCTTTTCCTCCCCCTCTCTCCTCTCTTCTCTCCCCCCTCTCTCTCTCTCTCCTCTCTCTCCTCCTCTCTCTCCTCCCCTCTCTCTTCTCCCCTCTTCTCTCTCCTTTCCCCCTTTCTTCCCTCTTTTCCCCTTCCCCCCCCATTCGTCCTGCTTCCCATTTCTCCTTTCATGTCTCCTCTTTCTTCTCTTCTTTCCTCCTAGCGACGAGGCAAAAAGGTTACTCACTTGACAATGGATTCTTCCCTCCTCTTCTTCTTCCTCCTCCTCTTCATCTTCCTCTTCCTCTTCATCTTCATCTTCCTCTTTCTTCTCCTCCTCTTCCTCTTCATCTTCCTCCTCCTCCTCCTCCTCCTCGTTATTGTCACATTTTTGCAGGCTGTCTAACCTGCCTTGTGTTTAAAATAGTGGTCGTATTAGTCATCACCTCATTCGTCTCAGTTATTTGCTCGTTATCTTACTTATATGTTTAGTGGTTTAGTGCTGAATTAGTGGTGCATAGTCTACAGTCTGTATAGTCTATAGTCTAATTAGTCTACATAGAGGCCGTCAATAAAACTAGTATGATGAAAATTTATACATAAGACGTAGGAGAAAAAACGGTCAAAAATTTAGCTCTACAAAGACAAAAAAAATGATATTGGGAATGAAAATAATAAATAAAGAAATAGAGTCAATACGCTGTCATCGCTGTCATCAGAACCCTCGTGTGAAAAGAGAGAATTTAGTCGAGGCCACCGTGAGAGAAGGCCTGATGTATCGCCCGTGACGTCACACCATCTAGTTCTCACCGCTCCGCTCCCCGTACAAGTTTACCTACCTAATATAATGTTTATCAGTATAAAATATATACTGTTATCTTCGGAAATGTTTGTTCTATAATATTATCAAATAAAAAACCGTAAAACACACTAAAGAAATGCCATTATGAGACTTTCAAGAAATATGCATGAACTTAAACTCTTCACCATTTAATATTTTGCGAAAAAACTTTTTACATGAAGAATATTGATAGAAGGGGAATTTAATTAGATTTCCATTGATATATTTCCTTTTCTGATAAATGAATTAGAACCATGCATAAATTAGCGTTAACTAAATATATAACATCATGAAATTGGGTAATTTTTCCCGATTGATGAGGTTATTTATTTAGTTAACGCTAATTTATGCATAGTTCTAATTCATTTATCAGAAAACAAAATATATCAATGGAAGGCGAATGAAATTCCGCTTCTATTGATATTCTCCATGTAAAACAAAAATCGCAAAATATTAAATGGCGAAGAGTTTAAGTTAATGCATATTTCTTGAAAGTCTCATAATGGCCTTTCTTTTGTGTGTTTTACGGTTTTTTATTTGATGATATTATAGAACAAACATTTCCGAAGATAACAGTATATCTTTTATACCGATAAACATATATTAGGTGGGTAAACTTGTACGGGGAGCGGAGCGTTGAGAACTAGATGGTGTGACGTCACGGGCGATTCATCAGGCCTTCTCTCACGGTGGCCTCGATTTATGCGCATAAGGTACAAGACATAGAAATATCAATAAATAATAAAAAAAAAGTTTCATCGCTTTTAGTCAAAAAAAAAAAAAAAAATTGCAAAATGAAAGA
>JACEEZ010003822.1:0-77269 GCA_016584305.1 Chionoecetes opilio
ATTCACAATAAATAACCTTTTATCTTCATGTATTGTTTAAATGAATGTAAGTACTGAGGTGCAATTATTCTAAAAATAGGATTGTATCTCAATTTGTAGAAACAGTTTAAATATCACGAAATAGGCTAAAATCATTGAAAAGAACACATTTTGAGGGAATAAAGCATTATCATAAGTTAAATTCCTTCTATTTATTATATAAAATACAATATACAAGAAACTATGAAAAGCACGTCCCAATATACAATTGTATCACAATATAGAGTGTCAAACTCCTATTTTTAAGCTTACAGAATTTTAAAAAATTAGCATTTTCTAACGAAAACAACTATATTACCGTATTTTGAATTTCTCTATCACAAAAAATTCTGAATAATGTCAATTTTCGACATTTTTTAGCCTTTCATAAATACATTAAAACACTTGTAAAAACGTTGTTTTTAAGATTAAAATTAATACCTAAATTACATGAAAAACATTTTTTAAGCTCGTAATTTTGTAAAGTATGTTGTGGGGAATAATGTCGAATCTCGACATTTTTTAGCACTTCAAAAATAATTTAAAATTTTTGAAATAACGTTTTTTTAAAATTAAAATTGATACCTAAATTTTATGAAAAATACATATTTTTAGCTCATAGTATTGAAAAAATATAGTTGTGTAAAAGTGCTTAAAATGTAAAAATTTCGACATTTTTATCCCTTCAATAATACATTAAAACACTTGAAAAAACGTTGTTTTTAAGATTAAAATGAATACGAAAATTTGCATGAAAAATACATGTTTTAAGCTCATAATATTGTAAAATATAGTGAGTGGTGTAAAAGTGTATAATAATGTCATATTTCGAAAATTTTTTAGCCCATCAAAAATACATTTAAAAAACTTGAAAAAAAAGGTTGTTATAAGATTCAAAAAAGATACCTAAATTTCATAAAAAATACATATTTTTTGCTATTAATTTTGTAAAATATAGTTGTAGCAAATATCAAAAAGCTATATAGCTACCGATATAAAGGAATATACTTCAATTTGTAGAAAAAAACAGGTCTTCACTGATAACTAGATAAAATTATTGAAAACACTACTTTTATGGGTTTATAGCAATATGATAAGTAAAACTACTGTATATATACAATAACGGTACAGTTTACAAGAAACTATGAAAAACGCTTGCAATATACCGTTATAAACACTATAAATAACTTCTTACTCTTCTATTTATAGCTTAATGTAATGTAAGCGGATTATAGGTGCAAATTATTTTAAAAAAAGGATTGTATACTTCAATTTATAGAAAAACAGCTATATATCACCGATAACTAGCTAAATCATTGAAAAGAACAGATTTGAGGGTATAAAGCATTATCGTAAGGTAAATTCCTTCTATTTATGATATAACACAACAATTTACAAGAGACTATGAAAAAAAACGTGAAATATACAAAATTTTATCACAATATTGAGTCTCAAACTCCTAATATAAGCTAACAAGTAGTTTAAAATAGCATTTTCTACCGAAAAAAATATAATACTACATTTTGAGTTTCTCTATCAAAAAAAAGGGCTGAATAATGTCAATGTTTGACATTTTAAGCCCTTCGAAAATACATTAAAAACTTGAAAAAAGTTTGTTTATAAGATTAAAATGAGAACTAATATTTCATGATAATACATTAGTTTTTAGATATTATTTGCAAAATTTTGTTGTAGCAAACTATCAAAAGTATTTAGATACCGAATATAAAGGGAAATACCTTCAATTTGTTGAAAAAAACAGAAGGAATTCACTGATTAATTACCTAAAATCATTGAAAACATACATTTTTTTGGGTTTATAGCAAATGATAAGTAAAACTAACTGTATAATACAATAACACTACAGTTTACAAGAAACTATGAAAAAAAAATTGCAATATACCGTAAAATCACAATAAATAACCTCTTACTAATCTATTTATATAGCTTAATGTAATGTAGCTACTATAGAGTGCCAAAATTATTATAAAAAAAAGATTGTACACTTCAATTTGTAGAAAAAAAAACAGCTATATATACCGAGAACTAGCTAAAATCATTGAAAAGAACCCATTTTGAGGGATAAGCATTATCGTAAGAAAATTCATTCTAATTACGATCTAACAACAAGTTACAAAAGACAATGGAAAAACACATGAAATATACAATTGATCACAATATAGAGTCTCAAACTCCTATTATAAGCAGTAAACAAGTTGTTTAAAAATAGAGGGTTCTAACGAAAAACTATAATACCACATTTTAATCTTCTCTATCAAAAAAGGGCTGGAATAATGGACAACTTCGATTTTTTTTGCTATAAAAAATACATTGTAAAACACTTGAAAAAAAACGTTGTTTATAAGATTAAAAGGAATACTTAAATTTCAAGAAAAATACAGTTTTAAAAGCTCCTAATATTGTAAAAGTATAGTAAAAGTGCAAATAATGTCAATTTAGACATTTTTGCCCTTCAAAAAAATACATTTTAAAATCAGGAAAAAACGTTGTTTATAAGATTAAAAATTGATACCTAAAAATCATGAAAAATACATATTTTAGCTATTAATTTTGCAAAATTTAGTGTGTAGCAACTATCAAAAAGATATTTAGCTACCGATAAAAGGGATATACTTCAATTTGTAGAAAAAAAAGGTCTCACTGATAACTAGTAAAATCAGTGAAAACACTACATTTCAAGGTTATACCATATGATAAGGTAAAACTTACTGTTATATACAATAACGCCTACAGTTTACAAAGAAACTATGAAAAACGCTTGCAATATACAATTTATCACAATAAATACCTCCTACTCTTCATTCATCGCTTAATGAATGAAGCTACTTATAGGTGCAAATATCTTAAAAAAAGGCGTGTATACTTCAATTTGTTAGAAAAACAGCTAATATCACCGATAAACTAGCTAAAATCTTGAGAAGAACACATTTTGAGGGTATAAAGCAGTATCGTAAGGTAAATTACTTCTATTTAGGGATATAACAAACATTTACAAGAGACTGAAAAACACGTGTAATATACAATTTGTATAACAATATAGAGTCTCAAACTCCTATTAGAAGCGAACAAGTATATTTAATATAGCAGTTCTAACGAAAACAACAAATACAACATTTTGAATTTATCTATCCAAAAAAAGGGCTGAATAATGTCAATTTTCGACTTTTTTAGCCTTTCAATAATACATTTAAACACTGAAATAAAACGTGTTTTTTATGATTTAAAATTAATACCTAAATTTGCATGAAACATATATGTGTTAAGTCATAATATTGTAAATATGTTTTGTTAAAGTGTTGAATAATGACAAATTTCGACATTTTTAGCCATTCAAAATACATTAAAAAACACTTGAAATAAAGTTGTTTTTGTAAGATTAAAAATGAAAAATTTTCATGACAAAATAACATATTAAAGCTCATAATATTGTACAAAAAGTTGTGTTAAAAGTGGCATAATATGTGAATTTTCAACATTTTTAGCCCTTCAAAAATACATTAAAATACTTGAAAAAAGTGTTTAGATGTTTAAAATTGATACCAAATTTCATAAAAAATACACATTGTAGCTAGTAATTGCAAAATATAGTGTGTAGCAAAAATCAAAAAGATATTTAGCGCTTCCGATAAAAGGAATATACCTTCAATTTTTTAAAAAAAATCAGGTCCACTGATAACTACCTAAAACATTGAAAACACTACAGTACATTTGTGTTTCATAGCAATACGATAAGTAAACTATTGTATATATAAAAATAACGCTACAGTTTACAAGAAACTATGAAAAACCCTTGCAATATACCTTAATTACATATAAATAACCTCTTCTTTCTATTTATAGCTTAATGTAACATGTAAGTACTTATAGGTGCAAGTATTCTGAAAAAAGGATTCCATACTTCAATTGGTATAATACAGCTATATTTACGATAACTAGCTAAAAGATGGAAAAGAACAACATTTTGAGGGTATAAAGCATATTCGAAAGGTAACATTCCTTCTATTTATATATAACACAACAAGTACAAGAGACTCTGAAAAACACGTGTGAAATTACAATTGTATCACAATATTAGAGTTCACTACCTCATATAAGCTAACTAGTAGTTTAAAATAGCATTTTCTAACGCAAAACAACTTATAATACCAAATTTTGAGTTGTTCTATCAAAAACAGCTGAAGAATGTCAATTTTCGACATTTTTTACCCCTTTCAAAATACATTTTAAAACACTTGAAAAAACGTTGTTTTTAAGATACAAATTAATACTAATATCATGAAAAATAATGTTTTAAGCGTCATAATATGTAAAATAATAGTTGTGTAAAAGGCTGGAAAATGTCACAATTTCGACAATTTTTAGCCCATGAAACAACATTAAAATACTTGAAAAAAAGTTGTTATAAGATCAAATTGATACCTAAATTTATGAAAAAATACATATTTTATCTCATAAAATTGAAATAAATGTTTGCAAAAAGTGTGCTTAATAATGACAAATTCGAAATTTTTAGCCCTTCGAAATACCTTAAATACTTGCGAAAAACATTGTTTTTAAATTAAAATTGATACCTAAAGTCATGAATAAATAGATATTAAATACGGTTCTTATTTTTGTAAAATATAATCGTAGCAAATATCAAACGCTATTTAGCTACAGGATATAAAGAAATATACTTAAATTTTTAGAAAAAAACAACAACTCTTCACTGATAAAACTGCTTAAAAATCATTGAAAAACACTACATTTTATGGGTTTATAGCAATATGATGAGTAAAACTCACTTGTATATATACAAAACGTTACAGTTACAAGAAAACTATGAAAAACGCTTGCAATATTACGTTATATCACAATAAAAACACGTACTATTCTATTTAGTAGTCTTAATGTAATGTAGCTCATGATAGTGCAAAATTATTAAAAAAAAGGGATTGTATACTTCAATTGGTAGGGAAAAACCAATATATATCACCGTATAACTAGCTAAATCATGAAAAGAACACATTTTAAGGGTTAAAGTATTATCGTAAGGTTAAATTCTTCTTTTTATGATTATAACACAAAAATTTAAAAGAGACTCTGAAAAACACGTGAAATATACAATTGTATCACAATATAGAGTCCAAACTCCATATAAGATAACAAAGTAGTGTAAAAATAGCATTTTTAACGAAAACAAACTATAATACCACATTGGAATTTCTCTTATCAAACCAAGGGCATGAATCCTGTCAATTTTCGACATTTTTTAGCTTTCTCAAAATACAGTAAAATCCTTGAACAATAATGTTGTTTTAAGATTAAAATTCATACCTAAAAGTACATGAAAAAATACATGTTTTAAGTCATAATATTGTAAAAAGATAGTTGTGTAAAAGGTGCTGAATAATGGCAAATTTCGGACATTTTTTATCCCTTGAAAAATACATTAAAATATTGAAAACGTTGTTTATAAGATTAAATTTGTACAAATTTTATGAAAAATACATATTTTTAGCGTCATAAGATTGAGATATAGTTGTTGTAAAAGTTGCTGATAAGTCATATTTGACATTTTTAGCCTTTCAAAAATACCTAAAATACTTGCAAAAACATTGATTTTAAGAGTAAAATTGATACCTAAATTTCATGAAAAATAAATATTTGAGGTATTAATTTTGTAAAATATAGTGGTAGCAAACATCAAAAGTCTTAGCTAAGATATAAAGAAATATACTTCATTTGTAGAAATAAAAACTCTCACTGATAACTTGTTATTAAAATCATGAAAAACAATAACATTTATGGGGTGTTTATAGCCAATATGATAAGTAAAATTACTTGTATATATACAATAACGCTACAGTTTACAAGGAAATTATGAAAAACGCGTGCAATATACCGTTACACACACATAAATAACCTCTTACTCTTCTATTTATAGTTTAATCTAGGTAAGCTACTATAGGTGCAAATGATTCTAAAAAAAGGATTGTATACTTCAATTTTGGGAAAACAGAATATATCACCCGATAACTAGCAAAAATCATTGAAAAGAACCATTTTGAGGGTATAAAGCATACACTGGGACACCAATTTGAAAAAAAAAAAATGTTGAGTTCGATTTGTGAGCTTATTAGAATAAAATTGCATGCTGACTCCAAATCTGTAGTCAGTTTTTTTAGCACGTCAAGTTTTTTCTCCACAGCTACACTCCAGATAAGCAAAAATTTCCACTTGTGAGCTAGTAGTAAAAATGCAACGATGATTACCATAAACTCCATCGCGAGCTATGTCGGCAACTGGTTGTGCAGTTACAATTGAGACAGCGCGGTGGAGAGTGTGTGCAGCTCTCAAATAGGTCCACTACATCAATATCTATAAACAGAAAGCTAAGGATAGAAGCATTAGGAGGATTTGGTTATGGCTTTTATCTAACCTGGAACCCCATACCCGCTTGTAATTCTATTTAGTTTAGGCTGTTTTTTTTTTCAAAGGCTTGTACTATTCCAGCATATAGTGTTTTATTTACATTCAGGTATAATATTTCTTTTGTTTCAGAATTCATGTCTGCTCATGCTACGTCTGGTCGTAAATGTCTAAAAAAACCTGGACTCCTTCGCTATTATAGGTGGTAGTTTCACCAATCAAGTCAGAGCAAGCATTCAGAGTATTGTCAAACAAGCATAATTTCGCATATTTTAAAGTTGAGAAACTCGGTGATCCAAGATAAGCTATGGGCCCCCTCACAAAAGGTGCAAGCAGTGTGGTCGAGAGATTACGATGTGGACAAAGAGGAACACCGTGAAAAGTTGGCATTTGGTAGCCCATGGTATCAGGCAGGAGCAAACAGATCATTCCACAGATGTTACTTTGTGTTAGTGAAAACATCAGGATTTAAACAAGTAAAAATAAAAGTAAAATAGTATACCTAAATCTACCGTGAGTATAAGACCAAGCCTCATTCAGCTGAAATCAGTGCCAGTTTCGAACAACTACCTCCTCAGAGATATGAAGTTGATGGTGAAAGAAACGCAGTGACCAGCAATGAGCAGATATTGACAGTCAAGATGGATTCAGCGTCGTAGGGATTTATCAGCACGAGTTGAGAGTATGAATTAGCAATTGATTGGCCTTTCCAAAAAAGTGAGCATAAAAACCAAAAATACTAGCATCAAGACTGAACGAGAAGAAAACATACTTGAACAAGGAGTGAAGGTATCATACTTCGAACCACCGAGAAAGTACATTTCTGCTAGTACTTTCGAAGTACCAGCGGGTTTTGTGTTGCCATAACATTCCTGGTTTACTGAAGAATCATGGCTTTAAATCTAACAACCAAATAATGGCGATTGTGTATTGACAGCTCAAAGCAGAGGCTTGAAGGTGCCTTATCACACAATGCATTTGTTTGGTCGCAGGTCTATTGGGCATTCGGTCTGTCGTCGTGAAGAATATGGAGATGTAAAGAGAGTCCATTGAGTTAGTGCAAATGACAAACACAGTTGGATCATCTGTGTTGACTTAAAAGGTTTGTCCGTCCTTCTTGGTCAACAACGGGATACACAAAGTATCCCTGCTTTATTCTATTGGGGATAGCGAGCTCGAGAGAAGCATTGGGTTCAGACGAATTGGCCTCCGAGATCTAATATTAACAACCTGGAGATCTAACATTGTACATGAGCCCACTTTGTTGACCAGGAAAGAAAATAATATTCCCACCTGACATAAAAACATAGGTCTCAATGCAACAATTGTAACTCCTGTCAAAACTGATGGCGACTGTGTTGAAGTACATCATCTGGGCCTTTCCTGGACTGTCAATTGAAAAATCAACGCCGGTGTGATGGATGGTCCACACATCGAAGCTCATCAAGATGAACATTTCAACGGTACTATGTCAGACCTTGAAAAGAATGTTGGCTATCATTCAAAGTACGTTCGTCAAGAAACTTTCTGGGAAAATACACGTGCAGGTAATTACACAGAAATTGTTCAGAAAAAATATTGGAGAGCTACAAAGCGCTTGGCTTGCAACATGAGTAAAAGTACATCTTTGTTGCAGAGCCATCTGCAACTTTCCGGAAAATCTTGGTGCTGCTAGCGAACGAGCAAGGTAAACGATTTCACAAGATTTGAAGGTATGGAAGAACGTTACCAGGGTAGATGGGATGTTGCATATGGATGGCTGACTATGTTGGAGCATAAACGCGATAGTCCTCAAGTTGAAAACTCCAGACAAAGCTACAAACGAAATTTTTACCTTAACATGCACACAAGTATAGCCTTTATCCTTTCTAAAAACCATGATAATGTTAAATAACATTCTATTATGCATATTCTTTAATTTTCATGTAGTTACTGTTGCAACTTTATAATTATAAGGCACTGTTACTGTTATGTACAGGTATTTTTTTTCCAATTTTTTTAGAAAACGAAAATCCTACAAGTTCAAAAACTTGAAGTGATAGATGAACAAACTGAGATCGTTTTTGGATTTCAGCACCCAAAAATTACTTAATAACAAGGGTCAGACTAACCCTCACAAAAATTTGTTCCCCAGTGTTATCATAGTTAAATTCCTTCCTATTTTTATTAGATAACACACAACTAACACAAGAAACTATGAAAAAACACGTGCAATATACCATTGTATCTACAACTATAGGAGTGTCAAAAAGCCTATTATAAGCTTACAGTACGTTTGAAATACATTTGCTAACGAAACCATCTATATTACCGCATTTTTGAATTTCTCTATCATAAAAAGGCTGAATAATGTCAAATTTCGACATTTTTAGCCCTTCATAAATACATTTAAAATACTGAAAAAAACGTTTGTTTTAAGATTATAATAATACCTAAATTACATGAAAAATTACATGATTAAGCTCATAATTATGTAAGGATAGTTGTTAAAAGTGCTCTGGAATAATATAAATTTCGACAATTTTTTAGTCCCCTCAAAAATACTGAAAATACTTGAAAAAACATGTTTTTTAAGATTAAAAATGATTACCTAAATTTTATGAAAAATATATATATATAGCTCATAGTATTGTAAAATATAGTTGTGTAAAAGTGCTTTAATAAAATTCATAAATTGCGACATTTTAGCCTTCAAAAAAATACATTAAAACACTTGAAAAACGTTGCTTTTTAAGATTAAAATGATACCTAAATGTCATGAAAAATACATGTTTCAAGCTCATAAATATGTAGAATCTAGTTGTGTAAAAAGTGATATACATAATGTCAAATTTCAATTTTTTTTAGCGTTTCAAAAATACATTAAAATACTTGAAAAAACGTTGTTTATCAAAATTTAAATCTGATACTAAATTTATGTAAAAAATACATATTTTTAGCGATTAGTTTTTGTAAAATATATTTGTAGCAATAATATCCAAAAAAGTTATTTAGCTACCGATATAAAGGAATTATTACTTTCAATTTGAAGAAAAAAAACACGGTCATTCAATGATAACTAGCTAAAATCAATTGAAAAACACTACATTTTATGGGTTTTATAGCATTTATGATAAAGTAAAACTACTTGTATATAGATAAAACGCTACACTTTACCAAGAGAAACTATGAGAGAAACGCTTGCAAACAAAAAAATATACGTGATACACAATAAATAACTCTTACTCTTCTATTTATAGCTTAAGGAATGTAAGCTACTTATAGGTGCCCCAAATTATCAAAAAAAGGATTGTATACTTCAAGTGTAGAAAAACTGGTATATATCACCATAAGTAGCTTAAAATCATTGAAAAGAAAACATTTTGGGGTATAAAACATTATCGTAAGGCAAATTCCTTCTATTTATGATATCACACAACAATACGAGAGCTATGAAAAAAACCACATGAAATAACAATGTATCACAATAAGAGTCTCACAAACTCCTATTATAAAGCTACACAAGTAGTTTAAATTGCATTCCTAACGGAAAACACACTATGATACCACATTTTGAATTTCTTATCCAAAAAGAACACAGAAGGAGAATAATGCAAGTTTCGACATATTTAGCTTTGTCAAAATACATTGTAAAACACTTGAAAAAACGTTGTTTTTAAGATTAAAATAATACCTAAATTTTATGAAAAATTACATGGCTTGGCAAAAAATATTGGGCTGTTAAAATATAGTGGTAAATGCTTAATAATGTACATTCGACATTTTTAAGCTTTCAAAAATACATTAAAATACTTGCAAAAACATTGCTATTTAAGATTAAATTGATACCTAAATTCTGAAAATACATATTTTAGCTATAACTTCGCAAAATATAGTTGTAGCAATATCAAAAGCTATTTTGGACAGATATAAAGAATATACTTAAATTTGTAGAAAAAAACAATTTCCACCGAGCAATAGCTAAATATCATTGAAAAAGAACAAGTTGAGGATAGTAAAGCATTATCATAATTAAATTCCTTCTATTTATTAATAACACTACAATATACAAGAAAATATGAAAACACGTGCAAATCCAATTGTATCACAATATAGAGTGTCAAATTCCTTATTATAAGCTTACAGCATTTTAAAATAGCATTTTCTAACGAAAACAACTATATTACCGTATTTTGAATTTCTCTATCACAAAAAGGGCTGAATAATGTCAATTTTCGACAATTTTTAGCCTTTCAAAAATACATTAAAACACCTGAAAAAACGTTGTTTTTAAGATTAAAATGAATACCTAAATTTCATGAAAAATACATGTTTTAAGCTCATAATATTGTAAAATATAGTTGTGTTAAAGTGCTTAATTATGTCAAATTTCGACATTTTTTGGCCCTTCAAAAATACATTAAAACATTTGAAAAAACGTTGTTTTTTAAGATTAAAATGAATACCTAAATTTCATGAAAAATACATGTTTTAAGCTAATAATATTGTAAATTATAGTTGTGTAAAAGTGCTTCATAATGTTAAATTTCGACATTTTTTAGGGTTTCAAAAGTACATTAAAATAATTGCTAAAACGTTGTTTATAAGATTAAAATTGATACCTAAATTTCATAAAAAATACATATTTTTAGCTATTAATTTTGCAAAATATAGTTGTAGCAAATATCAAAAAGCTATTTAGTTACCGATATAAAGCAATATACTTCAATTTGTTGAAAAAAAATGGTCTTCACTGATAACTACCTAAAATCATTGAAAACACTACATTTTATGGGTTTATAGCAATATGATAAGTAAAACTAACTGTATATATACAATAACGCTACAGTTTACAAGAAACTATGAAAAACGCTTGCAATATACCGTTATATCACAATAAATAACCTCTTACTCATCTATTTATTAGCTTAATGTAATGTAAGCTACTTGTAGGTTGCAAATATTAAAAAAAAAGGATTGTATACTTCAATTTGTAGGAAACAGCTATATATCACCGATAACTAGCTAAAATCATTAATAAATAACATTTTGAGGATATAAAGCATTTTCATAAGTTAAATTCCTTCTATTTATTATATAACACTACAATATACAAGAACCTATGAAAAACACGTGTAATATACAAATGTATCACAATATAGAGTCTCAAACTCCTATTATAAGCTTACAGTAGTTTAAAATAGCATTTTCTAACGAAAACTACTATAATATCACATTTTGAATTTCTCTATCAAAACAACGGCTGAATAATGTCAATTTTCGACATTTTTTAGCCCTTCAAAAAATCATTACAACACTTGAAAAAACTTTGTTTTTAAGATTAAAATGAATACTTCAATTTCATGAAAAATACATGTTTAAAGCTCATAATATTGTAAAATATAGTTTTGTAAAAGTGCTGAATAATGTCAAATTTCTACATTCCTTAACCCTTCAAAAATACATTAAAATACTTGAAAAAATGTTGTTTTGAAGATTAAAATTGATACCTAAATTTAATGAAAAATACATGTTTTAAGCTCATAATATTGTAAAGTATAGTAGTGTAAAAGTGCTTAATAATGTCAAATTTCGACATTTTTTAGCCTCTCAAAAATACATTAAAATACTTGAGAAAACGCTGTTTATAAATTTAAAATTGATACCAACATAAAAAAAAAAATACATATTTGTAGCTATTAATTTTGTAAAATATTGTTGTAGCAAATATCAAAAAGCTATTTAGCTACCGATATAAAGGAATATACTTCAATTTGTAGAAAAAAACAGGTCTTCACTGATAACTAGCTAAAATCATTGAGAACACTACATTTTATGGGTTTATAGCAATATGATAAGTAATACTACTTGTATATATACAATAACACTACAGTGTACAGGAAACTATGAAAAACACTTGCAATATACCGTTATATCACAATAAATAACCTCTTACTCTTACTCTTCATAGCTCATAATATTGTAAAATATAGTTTAGTTAAAGTGCTGAATAATGTAAAATTTCGACATTTTTTAGCCCGTTAAAAATACATTAAAACACTTGAAAAAACGATGCTTTTTAAGATTAAAATGAATACCTAAATTTCATGAAAAATACATGTTTTAAGCTAATAATATTGTATAATATAGTTGTGTAAAAGTGCTTCATAATGTCAAATTTCGACATTTTTTAGCCCTTCAAAAATACATTAAAATACTTGAAAAAACGTTGTTTATAAGATTAAAATTGATACCTATATATCATAAAAAATACATATTTTTAGCTATCAATTTTGCAAAATATAGTTGTAGCAAATATCAAAAAGCTATTTAGCTACCGATATAAAGCAATATACTTCAATTTGTTGAAAAAAAATGGTCTTCACTGATAACTACCTAAAATCATTGAAAACACTACATTTTGTGGGTTTATAGCAATATGATAAGTAAAACTAATTGTATATATACAATAACGCTACAGTTTACAAGAAACTATGAAAAACGCTCGCAATAATACCGTTATATCACAATAAATAACCTCTTACTCTTCTATTTTATTGCTTAATGTAATGTAAGCTAGGTGCAAATTATTCAAAAAAAAGGATTGTATACTTCAATTTGTAGAAAAACAGCTATATATTACCAATAACTAGCTAAAATCATTGAAAAGAACACATTTTGAGGGTATAAAGCATTATGGTAAGGTAAATTCCTTCTATTTATGATATAACACAACAATTATCAAGAGACTATGAAAAACACGTGAAATATACAATTGTATCATAATATAGTCTCAAACTCGTATTATAAGCTAACAAGTACTTTAAAATAGCATTTTCTAACGAAAACAACTATAATACCACATTTTTTAGTTTCTCTATAATAAAAAATGGCTGAAGAATGTCAATTTTCGACATTTTTTAGCCTTTCAAAAATACATTAAAACACTTGAAAGAACGTTGTTTTTTAGATTAAAATTAATACCTGAATTTCATGAAAAATACATGTTTTAAACCCATAATAATGTAAAATATAGTTGTGTAAAAGTGCTGAATAATGTCAAATTTCGACATTTTTTAGCCCATGAAAAATATATTAAAATACTTGAAAAAACGTAGTTTTTAAGATTAAATTGATAGCTGAATTTTATAAAAAATACATATTTCTAGCTCATAGTATTGTAAAATATAGTTGTGTAAAAGTGCTTAATATTGTCAAATTTAATTTTTTTTTAGCCATTCAAACATACCTTCAAATACTTGCAAAAACTTTGTTTTTAAGATTAAAATTGATACATAAATTTCATGAAAAATACATATTTTTAGCTATTAATTTTGTAAAATATAGTTGTAGCAGATATCAAAAGCTGTTTAGCTACAGATATAAAGAAATAACTTCAATTTGTAGAACTATTCTTCACTGATAACTTGCTAAAATCACTGAAAACACTACATTTTATGGGTTTATAGCAATATGATAAGTAAAACTACTTGTATATATACAATAACGCTACAGTTTACAAGAAATTATGAAAAATGCTTGAAATATACCGTTATATCACAATAAATAACCTCTTACTCTTTTATTTATTAGCTTAATGTAATGTAAGCTACTTATAGGTGCAAATGATTCTAAAAAAAAGATTGTATACTTCAATTTGTAGAAAAACAGCTATATATCACCAATAACTAGCTAAAATCATTGAAAAGAACACATTTTGAGGGTATATTATCATAAGTTAAATTCCTTCTATTTATTATATAACACTACAATATACAAGAAACTATGAAAAACACGTGCAATATACAATTGTATCACAATATAGAGTGTCAAACTTTTATTATAAGCTTACAGTAGTTTAAAATAGCATTTTCTAACGAAAACAACTATAATACCACATTTTGAATTTCTCTATCACAAAAAGGGCTGAATAATGTCAATTTTCGACATTTTTTAGCCCTTCAAAAATACATTAAAACATTTGAAAAAACGTTGTTTTTATGATTAAAATTGATACCTTAATTTTATGAAAAAAACATAGATGTAGCTCGTAGTATTGTAAAATATAATTGTGTAAAAGTGCTTAATAATGTCATATTTCGACATTTTTTAGCCCATCAAAAATACATTAAAATACTTGAAAAAACGTTGTTTTTGTGATTAAAATTAATACCTAAATTTCCTGTAAAATACATGTTTTAAGCTCATAATATTGTAAAATATAGTAGTGTAAAAGTGCATCAAAAAAATCAAGTTATGACATTTTTTAGCCCTTCAAAAATACATTAAAATACTTGAAAAAACGTTGTTTATAAGATTAAAATTGATACCTAAATTTCATAAAAAATACATATTTTTAATTATTAATTTTGTAAAATATAGTTGTAGCAAATATCAAAAAGCTATTTAGCTACCGATATAAAGGAATATACTTCAATTTGTAGAAAAAAACAGGTCTTCACTGATAACTAGCTAAAATCATTGAAAACACTACATTTTACAAAGAGACTATGAAAAACACGTGTAATATACAAATGTATCACAATATAGAGTCTCAAACTCCTATTATAAGCTTACGGTAGTTTAATATAGCATTTTCTAACGAAAACTACTATAATACCTCATTTTAAATTTCTCTATCAAAACAAGGGCTGAATAATGTCATATTTCGACGTTTTTTAGCCCTTCAAAATACATGAAGACACTTGAAAAAACGTTGTTTTTAAGATTAAAATGAGTACTTAAATTTCATAAAAAATACATATTTTTAGCTAATAATTTTGTAAAATATAATTGTAGCAAATATCAAAAAACTATTTAGCTACCGATATAAAGGAATATACTTCAATTTGTAGAAAAAAACAGGTCTTCACTGATAACTAGCTAAAATCATTGAAAACACTACATTTTATGGGTTTATAGCAATATGATAAGTAAAACTACTTGTATATATACAATAACGCTACAGTTTACAAGAAACTATGAAAAATGCTTGCAATATACCGTAATATCACAATAAATAACCTCCTACTCTTCTATTTTATAGCTTAATGTAATGTAAGCTACTTATAGGTGCAAATTATTCTAAAAAAAGGATTGTATACTTCAATTTGTAGAAAAACAGCTATATATCACCGATAACTTGCTCTAAAATCATTGAAAAGAACACATTTTGAGGGTATAAAGCATTATCGTAAGGTAAATTCCTTCTATTTATGATATAACACTACAATATACAAGAACCTATGAAAAACACGTGTAATATACAAATGTATCACAATATAGAGTCCCAAAATCCTATCATAAGCTTACAGTAGTTTAAAATAGCATTTTCTAACGAAAACTACTATAATACCTCATTTTGAATTTCTATCAAAACAAGGGCTGAATAATGTCAATTTTCGACGTTTTTTAGCACTTCAAATATACATGAAAACACTTGAAAAAACGTTGTTTTTAAGATTAAAATTAATACTTAAATTTCATGAAAAGCTCATAACATTGTAAAATATAGTTTTGTAAAAGTGCTGAATAATGTCAAATTTCTACATTCTTTAGCCCTTAAAAAATACATTAAAATACTTGAAAAAATGTTGTTTTGAAGATTAAAATTGATACCTAAATTTCATGAAAAATACATGTTTTAAGCTCATAATATTGTAAATTATAGTTGTGTAAAAGTGATTAATAATGTCAAATTTCGACATTTTTTAGCCCTTCAAAAATACATTAAAATACTTGAACAAAATTTGTTTATAAAATTAAAATTGATACTTAAATTTCATAAAAAATACATATTTTTAGCTATTA
Organism: Chionoecetes opilio; assembly: GCA_016584305.1. NCBI lineage: Eukaryota > Metazoa > Arthropoda > Malacostraca > Decapoda > Majidae > Chionoecetes > Chionoecetes opilio. The sequence continues at coordinate 16,240 of JACEEZ010003822.1, forward strand.
ATTTTGTAAAATATAATTGTAGCATATATCAAAAAACTATTTAGCTACCGATATAAAGGAATATACTTCAATTTGTAGAAAAAAACAGGTTTTCACTGATAACTAGCTAAAATCATTGAGAACACTACATTTTATGGGTTTATAGCAATATGATAAGTAAAACTACTTGTATATATACAATAACGCTACAGTTTACTGGAAATTATGAAAAACGCTTGCAATATACCGTTATATCACAATAAATAACCTCTTACTCTTCTATTTTATAGCTTAATGTAATGTAAGCTACTTATAGGTGCAAATTATTCTAAAAAAAGGATTGTATACATCAATTTGTAGGAAAACAGCAATATATCACCGATAACTAGCTAAAATCATTAAAAAGAACACATTTTAAGGGTATAAAGCATTATCATGAGGTAAATTTCTTCTATTTATTATATAACACTACAATATTCAACAAACTATTAAAAACACGTGCAATATACAATTGTATAACAATATAGAGTGTCAAACTCCTATTATAAGCTTACAGTAGTTTAAAATAGCATTTTCTAACGAAAACAACTATATTACCGTATTTTGAGTTTCTCTATCACAAGAAGGGCTGAAAAATGTCAATTTTCGACATTTTTTAGCCCTTCAAAAATACATTAAAACACTTGAAAAAACGTTGTTTTTAAGATTAAAATTAATACCTAAATTACATGAAAAATACATGTTTTAAGCTCATAATATTGTTAAGTATAGTTGTGTAAAAGTGTTGCATAATTTCAAATTTCGACATTTTTTAGCCCTTCAAAAATACTTGAAAATACTTGAATAAACGTTGTTTTTAAGACTAAAATTGATACCTAAATTTTATGAAAAATACATATTTATAGCTCATAGTATTGTAGAATATAGTTGTGTAAAGTTGCTGCATAATGTCAAATTTCGACATTTTTTAGCCCTTCAAAAATACTTTAAAATACTTGAAAAAACGTTGTTTTTAAGATTAAAATTGATACCTAAATTTCATAAAAAATACATATTTTTAGCTATTAATTTTGTAAAATATATTTGTAGCAAATATCAATAAGCTATTTAGCTACCGATATAAAGGAATATACTTCAATTTGTAGAAAAAAACAGGTCTTCACTGATAACTAGCTAAAATCATTGAAAACACTACATTTTATGGGTTTTTAGTAATATGATAGGTAAAACTACTTGTATATATACAAAAACGCTACAATTTACAAGAAACTATAATAAACGCTTGCAATATACCGTTATATCACAATAAATAACCTCTTACTCTTCTATTTTATAGCTTAGAGTAATGTAAGCTACTTATAAGTGCAAAATATTGAAAACAAAGGATTGTATACTTCAATTTGTAGAAAAACAGCTATATGTCACCGATAACTAGCTAAAATCATTGAAAAGAACACATTTTGAGGGTATAAAGCATTAACGTAAGGTAAATTCCTTCTATTTATGATATAACACAACAATTTACAAGAGACTATGAAAAACACGTGAAATATACAATTGTATAACAATATAGAGTCTCAAACTCCTATTATAAGCTAACAAGTAGTTTAAAAGTGCAATTTCTGACGAAAACAACTATAATACCACACTTTGAATTTCTCTATCAAAAAAAGGGCTGAATAATGTCAATTTTCGACATTTTTTAGCCTTTCAAAAATACATTAAAACACTGGAAAAAACGTTGTTCTTAAGATTAAAATTAATACCTAAATTTCATGAAAAATACATGTTTTAAGCACATAATATTGTAAAATATAGATGTGTAAAATTGCTTAATAATGCCATATTTCGACATTTTTTAGCATTTCAAAAATACATTAAAATACTTGCAAAAACTTTTTTTTTAATATTAAAATTGATACCTAAATTTCATAAAAAAATACATATTTTTTGCAATTAATTTTGTAAAATATAGTTGTAGCAAATGTCAAAAGCTATTTAGCTACAGATATAAAGAAATATACTTCAATTTGTAGAAAAAAAAAACTCTTCACTGATAACTTGCTAAAATCATTGAAAACACTACATTTTATGGGTTTATAGCAATATGATAAGTAAAACTACTTGTATATGTACAATAACGCTACAGTTTACAAGAAACTATGAAAAACGCTTGCAATATAACGTTATATCACAATAAATAACCTCCTACTCTTCTATTTTATAGCTTAATGTAATGTAAGCTACTTATAGGTGCAAATTATTCTAAAAAAAGGATTGTATACATCAATTTGTAGAAAAACAGCTATATATCACCGATAACTAGCTAAAAACATTGAAATGAACACATTTTGAGGATATAAAGCATTATCATGAGCTAAATTCCTTCTATTTATTATATAACACTACAACATACAAGAATCTATGAAAAACACGTGCAATATACAATTGTATCACATTATAGAGTGTCACTCATATTATAAGCTTACAGTAGTTTAAAATAGTATTTTTCCAACGAAAACAATTATATTACCGTATTTTGAATTTCTCTATCAGAAAAAGGGCTGAATAATGTCAATTTTCGACATTTTTTAGCCCTTCAAAAATACATTAAAACAATTGAAAAAACGTTGTTTTTAAGATTAATATTAATACCTACATTACATGAAAAATACATATTTTTAGCTCATAACAATGTAAAATATAGTAATGTAAAAGTGCTTAATAATGTCAAATTTCTTGCAAACTTGCAAACAAAAACACCTGCAAAAACATTGTTTTTAAGATTAAAATTGATACCTAAATTTCATGAAAAATACATATTTTAACTATTAATTTCGTAAAATTTAGTTGAAGCAAATATCAAAGGCTATTTAGCTACAGATATAAAGAAATATACTTCAATTTGTAGAAAAAAACAACTCTTCACTGATAACTTGCTAAAATCATTGAACACACTACATTTTATGGGTTTATAGCAATATGATAAGTAAAATTACTTGCATATATACAATAACGCTACAGTTTACAAGAAATTATGAAAAACGCTTGAAATATACCGTTATATCACAATACATAACCTCTTACTCTTCTATTTATTAGCTTAATGTAATGTAAGCTACTTATAGGTGCAAATGGTTCTAAAAAAAATATTGTATACATCAATTTGTAGAAAAACAGCTATATATCACCGATAACTAGCTAAAATCATTGAAAAGAACACATTTTGAGGGTATAAAGCATTATCATAAGTTAAATTCCTTCTATTTATTATATAACACTACAATATAAAAGAAACTATGAAAAACACGTGTAATATACAAATGTATCACAATATAGAGTCTCAAACTCCTATTATAAGCATACAGTAGTTTAAAATAGCATTTTCTAACGAAATCTACTATAATACCACATTTTGAATTTTCTATCAAAACAACGGCCGAATAATGTCAATTTTCGACATTTTTTAGCCTTTCAAAAATACATTAAAACACTTGAAAAAACATTGTTTTTAAGATTAAAATGAATACTTTAATTTCATGAAAAATACATGTTTAAAGCTCATAATATTGTAAAATATAGTTTTGTAAAAGTGCTGAATAATGTCAAATTTCGACATTTTTTAGCACTTCAAAAATACATTAAAATACTTGAAAAAACGTTGTTTTTAAGATTAAAATTGATACCTAAATTTTATGTAAAAAACATATATTAGTTCATAATATTGTAAAATATAGTTGTTTAAAAGTGCTTAATTAATGTCAAATTTCGACATTTCTTAGCCTTTCAAAAATACCTTAAAATACTTGCAAAAACATTGTTTTTAAGATTAAAATTGATACCTAAATTTCATGAAAAATATATATTTTTAGCTATTAATTTTGTAAAATATTGTTGTAGCAAATATCAAAAGCTATATAGCTACAGATATAAAGAAATATACTTCAATTTGTAGAAAAAAAAAACTCTTCACTGATAACTTGCTAAAATCATTGAAAACACTACATTTTTTGGGTTTATAGCAATATGATAAGTAAAACTACTTGTATATATACAATACCGCTGCAGTTTACAAGAAATTATGAAAAACTCTTGCAATATACTGTTATATCACAATAAATAACCTCTTACTCTTCTATTTATTAGCTTAATGTAATGTAAGCTACTTTTAGGTGCAAATGATTCTAAAAATGAGGTTTTTATACTTCAATTTGTAGGAAAACAGCTATATATCACCGATAACTAGCTAAAATCATTGAAAAGAACACATTTTGAGGGTATAAAGCATTATCATAAGTTAACTGTCTTCTATTTATTATATAACACTACAATATACAGGAAACTATGAAAAATACGTGCAATATACAATTGTATCACAATATATAGTGTCAAACTCCTATTATCAGCTTACAGTAGTTTAAAATAGCATTTTCTAACGACAACAACTATATTAACGAATTTTGAGTTTCTCTATCACAAAAAGTTCTGAATAATGTCATTTTTCGACATGTTTTAGTATTTCAAAAATACATTAAAACACTTGAAAAAATGTTGTTTATAAGATTAAAATTAATACCTAAATTTCATGAAAAATACATGTTTTAAACTCATAATATTGTAAAGTATAGTTGTGTAAAAGTGCTGAATAATGTCATATTTCGACATTTTTTAGCCTTTGAAAAATACATTAAAATACTTGAAAAAACGTTGTTTATAAGATTAAAATTGATACCTAAATTTTATGATAAATACATATTGTTAACCTATAATAATATAAAATATAGTTGTGTAAAAATGTAATTTCGACATTTTTTAGCCCTTCAAAAATACATTAAAACACTTGAAAAAACGTTGTTTTTAAGATTAAAATGAATACCTAAATTTCATGAAAAATACATGTTTTAAGGTCATAATATTGTAAAGTATAGTGGTGTAAAAGTGCATAATAATGTCAAATTTCAACATTTTTTAGCCTTTCAAAACTACATTAAAATACTTGAAAAAACGTTGTTTATAAGATTTAAATTGATACCTAAATTTCATAAAAAATACATATTTTTAGCTATTAACTTTGTAAAATATACGTGTAGCAAATATCAAAAAGCTATTTAGCTACCGATATAAAGGAATATACTTCAATTTGTAGAAAAAAAACAGGTCTTCACTGATAACTAGCTAAAATCATTGAAATTTATTGATTGTATTTTATGGGTTTATAGCAATATGATAAGTAAAAATAATTGTATATATACAATAACGCTATATTTTAGAAGAAACTATGAAAAACGCTTGCAATATACCGTTATATCACAATAAATAACCTCTTACTCCTCTATTTTATAGCTTAATGTAATGTAAGCTACTTATAGGTGCAAATTATTATAAAAAAAGGATTGTATACTTCAATTTCTAGAAAAACAGCTATATATCACCGGTAACTAGCTAAAATAATTGAAAAGAGCACATTTTGAGGGTATAAAGCATTATCGAAAGGTAAATTCCTTCTATTTATGATATAACACAACAATTTACAAGAGACTATGAAAAACACGTGAAATATACAATTGTATCACAATATAGAGTCTCAAACTCCTCATATAAGCTAACTAGTAGTTTAAAATAGCATTTTCTAACGAAAACAACTATAATACCAAATTTTGAGTTTCTCTATCAAAAAAAGGGCTGAAGAATGTCAATTTTCGACATTTTTTAGCCCTTCAAAAATACATTAAAACACTTGAAAAAACGTTGTTTTTAAGATAAAAATTAATACCTAAATATCATGAAAAATACATGTTTTAAGCTCATAATATTGTAAAATATTGTTGTGTAAAAGTGCTGAATAATGTCAAATTTCGACATTTTTTAGCCCATGAAAAATATTTTAAAATACTTGAAAAAAAAGTTGTTTTTAAGATCAAATTGATACCTAAATTTTATGAAAAATACATATTTTTATCTCATAATATTGTAAAATATAATGTTGCAAAAGTGCTTAATAATGACAAATTTCGACATTTTTTAGCCCTTCGAAAATATCTTAAAATACTTGCAAAAACATTGTTTTTAAAATTAAAATTGATACCTAAATTTCATGAAAAATAGATATTAATAGGTATTAATTTCGTAAAATATAATCGTAGCAAATATCAAAAGCTATTTAGCTACAGATATAAAGAAATATACTTAAATTTTTAGAAAAAAACAACTCTTCACTGATAACTTGCTAAAATCATTGAAAACACTACATTTTATGGGTTTATAGCAATATGATGAGTAAAACTACTTGTATATATACAAAAACGTTACAGTTTACAAGAAACTATGAAAAACGCTTGCAATATACCGTTATATCACAATAAATAACATCTTACTCTTCTATTTATTAGCTTAATGTAATGTAAGCTACTTATAGGTGCAAATTATTCTAAAATAAGGATTGTATACTTCAATTTGTAGGAAAACAGCTATATATCACCGATAACTAGCTAAAATCATTGAAAAGAACACATTTTGAGGATATAAAGCATTATCATAAGTTAAATTCCTTCTATTTATTATATAACACTACAATATACAAGAACCTATGAAAAACACGTGTAATATACAAATGTATCACAATATAGAGTGTCAAACTCCTATTATAAGCTTATAGAAGTTTAAAATAGCATTTTCTAACGAAAGCAACTATATTACCGTATTTTGTAAATATCAAAAAGCTATTTAGCTACCGATATAAAGGAATATACTTCAATTTGTAGAAAAAAAACAGGTCTTCACTGATAACTAGCTAAAATCATTGAAAACACTACATTTTATAGGTTTATAGCAATATGATAAGTAAAACTACTTTTATATATACAATAACGCTACAGTTTACAAGAAACTATGAAAAACGCATGCAATATACCGTTATATCACAATAAATAACCTCTTACTCTTCTATTTTATAGCTTAATGTAATGTAAGCTACTTATAGGTGCAAATGATTCTAAAAAAAGGATTGTATACCTCAATTTGTAGGAAAACAGCTATATATCACCGATAACTAGCTAAAATCATTGAAAAGAACACATTTTGAGGGTTAAAAGCATTATCGTAAGGTAAATTTCTACTATTTATGATATAACACAACAATTTACAAGAGACTATGAAAAACACGTGAAATATACAATTGTATCACAATATAGAGTCTCAAACTCCTATTATAAGCTAACAAGTAGTTTAAAATAGCATTTTCTAACGAAAACAACTATAATACCACATTTTGAATTTCTCCATCAAAAAAAGGGCTGTTACTACAGCCCTATATATCTACAGCCCTATAAAGCAATTTGTAGGAAAACAGCTATATATCACCGATAACTAGCTAAAATTATTAAAAATAACACATTTTGAGGGTATAAAGCATTATCATAAGTTAAATTCCTTCTATTTATTATATAAAACTACAATATACAAGAAACTATGAAAAACACGTGCAATATACAATTGTATCACAATATAGAGTGTCAAACTCCTATTATAAGCTTACAGAAGTTTAAAATAGCATTTTCTAACGAAAACAACTATATTACCGTATTTTGAATTTCTCTATCACAAAAAGTTCTGAATACTGTCAATTTTCCACATTTTTTAGCCTTTCAAAAATATATTAAAACACATGTAAAAACGTTGTTTTTAAGATTAAAATTAATACCTAAATTACATGAAAAATACATGTTTTAAGCTCATAATATTGTAAAGTATAGTTGTGTATAGGTGCTGAATAATGTCAAATTTCGAAATTTTTTAGCCCTTCAAAAATACGTTAAAATACTTGAAAAAACGTTGTTTTTAAGATTAAATTTGATACCTAGATTTTATGATATATACATATTTTTAGCTCATAGTATTGTAAAATATATTTGTGTAAAAGTACTTAATTTCAATTTTCGACATTTTTTAGCCTTTCGAAAAAACATTAAAACACTTGAAAAAACGTTGTTTTTAAGATTAAAATGAATACCTAAATTCCATGAAAAATACATGTTTTAAGCTCATAATATTGTAAAATATAGTGAGTGGTGTAAAAGTGTATAAAAATGTCAAATATAGACATTTTTTAGCTTTTCAAAAATACATTAAAATACTTGAAAAAAGGTTGTAAGTAAGATTAAAATTGATACCTAAATTTCATAAAAAATACATATTTTTAGCTCTTAATTTTGTAAAATATAGTTGTAGCAAATATCAAAAAGCTATTCAGCTACAGATATAAAGGAATATACTTCAATTTGTAGAATAAAACAGGTCTTCACTGATAACTAGATAAAATTATTGAAAACACTACATTTTATGGGTTTATAGTAATATGATAAGTAAAACTGATTGTATATATATACAATAACGCTACAGTTTACAAGAAACTATGAAAAACGCTGGCAATATACCGTTATATCACAATAAATAACCTCTTACTCTTCTATTTTATAGCTTATGGTAATGGAAGTTGATAGGTGCAAATTATTCTAAAAAAAGGATTGTATACTTCAATTTGTAGAAAAACAGCTATATATCACCGATAACTAGCTAAAATTTTTGAAAAGAACACATTTTGAGGGTATAAAGCATTATCGTCAGGTAAATTCCTTGTATTTATGGTATAACACAACTATTTACGAGAAACTATGAAAAACACGTGAAATATACAATTGTATCATTATATGGAGTCTCAAACTCCTATTATAAGCTAACAAGTAGTTTAAAATAGCATTTTCTAACGAAAACAACTATAATACCATATTTTGAATTTCTCTATCAAAAATAAGGCTGAATAATGTCAATTTTCGATATTTTTTAGACCTGCGAAAATACATTAAAACACTTCAAAAAAGTTGTTTATAAGATTAAAATTAATACCTAAATTTCTTGAAAAATACATGTTGTAAGCTCATAATATTGTAAAATATAGTTGTGTAAAAGTGCTGAAAAATGTCAAATTTCGACATTTTTAAGCCCTTGAAAAATACATGAAATACTTTAAACAACGTTGTTTTTAAGACTAAAATTGATACCTAAATTTTATGAATAATCCATATTTTTAGCTCATAATATTGTAAAATATAGTTGTGTAAATGTGCTTAATAATGTCAAATCTCGATATCTTTTAGCCTTTCAAAAATACATTAAAATACGTGAAAAAACATTGTTTTTAAGATTAAAATTGATACATAAATTTCATGATAAATACATATTTTTAGCTATTAATTTTGTAAAATATAGTTGTACCAAATATCAAAAGCTATTTAGCTACAGATATAAAGAAATATACTTCAATTTGTAGAAAAAAGCAACTCTTCACTGATAACTTGCTCAAATCATTGAAAACACTACATTTTATGGGTTTATAGCAATATGATAAGTAAAACTACTTGTATATATACAATAACGCTACAGTTTACAAGAAATAATGAAAAACGCTTGCAATATACCGTTATATCACAATAAATCATCTCTTACTCTTCTATTTATTAGCTTAATGTAATGTAAGCTACTTATAGGTGCAAATGATTCTAAAAAAATGATTGTATACTTCAGTTTGTAGGAAAACAGCTATATATAACCAATAACTAGCTAAAATCATTTAAAAGAACACATTTTGAGGGTATAAATCATTATCATATGATAAATTCCTTCTATTTATTATATAACACTACAATATACAAGAACCTATGAAAAACACGAGTAATATACAAATGTATCACAATATAGTCTCATTCTCCTATTATAAGCTAATAGTAGTTTAAAATAAAATTTTCTAACGAAAACAACTTAAATACCACATTTTTAATTTCTCTATCAAACAAAGGGCTGAATAATGTCAATTTTCGACATTTTTTAGCCTTTCAAAAATACATTAAAACATTTGAAAAAAAGTTGTTTATAAGATTAAAATGAATACTATATTTCAAGAAAAATACATGTTTAAAGCTCATAATATTGTAAAATATAGTTGTGTAAAAGTGCATAATAATTTCGAATTTCGACATTTTTTAGCCATTAAAAAATACATTAAAATACTTGAAAAAACGTTATTTATAAGATTAAAATTGATATCTAAATTTCATAAAAAATACATATTTTTTGCTATTAATTTTGTAAAATATAGTTGTAGCAAATATCAAAAAGTTATTTAGCTACCGATATAAAGGAATATACTTCAATTTGTAGAAAAAAAAAAGGTCTTCACTGATAACTAGATAAAATCACTGAAAGCACTACATTTTATTGGTTTATAGCAATATGATAAGTAAAACTACTTGTATATATACAATAACGCTACAGTTTAGAAGAAACTATGAAAAACGCTTGGAATATACAGTTATATCACAATAAATAACCTCTTACTGTTATTATATTAGCTTAATTTTATGTAAGCTACTTATATGTGCAAATTATTTAAAAAAAAGGATTGTATACCTAAATTTGTAGAAAAACAACTATATATCACCGATAACTAGCTAAAATCATTGAAAAGAACACATTTTGAGGGTATAAAGCATTATCGTAGAGTAAATTCTTTCTATTTATGATATGACACAACAATTTACAAGAGACTATGAAAAACACGTGAAATATACAATTGTATCACAATATAGAGTCTCAAACTCCTATTATAAGCTAACAAGTAGTTTAAAATAGCATTTTCTAACGAAAACAACTATTATACCACATTTTGAATTTCTCTATCAAAAAAAGGGCTGTGTAATGTCAATTTTCGCCATATTTTAGCCTTTCAAAAATACATTAAAACACTTGAAAAAAACGTTGTTTTTAAGATTAAAATTGATACCTAAATTTTATGACAAATACATATTTATAGCTCATAATATTGTAATATATAGTTGTGTAAAAGTGCTGAATAATGCCAAATGTCGACATTTTTTAGCCTTTCAAAAATACATTAAAAAACTTGAAAAAACGTTGTTTCTAATATTAAAATTGATATCTAAATTTCATGAAAAATAAATGTTTTAAGCTCATAATATTGTAAAATATAGTTGTGAAAAAGTGCTTGATTATGTCAAATTTCGAAATTTTTTAGCCCTTCAAAAATACCTTAAAATGCTTGCAAAAATATTGTTTTAAGATTAAAATTGATACCTAAATTTCATGAAAAATACATATTTTTTGCTATTAATTTTGTAAAATATAGTTGTCGCAAATATCGAAAAGCTATTTAGCTACCGTTATAAAGGAATATACTTCATTTTGTAGAAAAAAACAGGTCTTCACTGATAACTAGCTAAAATAATTGAAAACACTACATTTTATGGGTTTATAGCAATATGAAAAGTAAAACTACTTGTATATATACAATAACGCTACAGTTTACAAGAAATAATGAAAAACGCTTGCAATATACCGTTATATCACAATAAATAACCTCTTACTCTTCTATTTTATAGCTTAATGTAATGTAAGCGACTTATAGAATCAAATTATTCTAAAAAAAGGATTGTATACTTCAATTTGTAGAAAAACAGCTATATATCACCGATAACCAGCTAAAATCATTGAAAAGAACACATTTTGAGGGTATAAAGCATTATCGTAAGGTAAATTTCTTGTATTTATGATATAACACAACAATTTACAACAGACTATGAAAAACACGTGAAATATACAATTGTATCACAATATAGAGTCTCAAAGTCCTATTATAAGCTAACAAGTAGTTTAAAATAGCATTTTCTAACGAAAACAACTATAATACAACATTTTGAATTTCTCTATCAAAAAAAGGGCAGAATAATGTCAAATTTCGACATTTTTTAGCCCCTGAAAAATACATAAAAAAATTGAAAAAACGTTGTTTTTAAGATTAAATTTGATACCTAAATTTAATAAATAATACATATATTTAGCTCATAATATTTTAAAAATACAGTTGTGTAAAAGTGCTTAATAATGTGAGATTTCGACATTTTTTAGCCTTTCAAAAATACATTAAAATACTTGCAAAAACATTGTTTTTAAGATTAAAATTGATACCTAAATTTCATGAAAATACATATTTTTAGCTATTAATTTTGTAAAATATACTTGTAGCAATTATCAAAAGCTATTTAGCTACAGATAAATAGAAATATACTTCAATTTGTAGAAAAAAACAACTCTTCACTGCTAACTTGCTAAAATCATTGAAAACACTACATTTAATGGGTTTATAGCAATATGATAAGTAAAACTACTTGTATATATACAATAACGCTACAGTTTACATGAAATTATGAAAAACGCTTGCAATATACCGTTATATCAAAATAAATAACCTCTTACTCTTCTATTTTATAGCTTAATGTAATGTAAGCTACTTATAGGTTCAAATTATTCTAAAAAAAGGATTGTATACTTCAATTTGTAGAAAAACAGCTATATATCACCGATAACTAGCTAAAATCATTGAAAAGAACACATTTTGAGGGTATAAAGCATTATCGTAAGGTAATTTCCTTCTATTTATGATACAACACAATTATTTACGAGAGACTATGAAAAACACGTGAAATATACAATTGTATCACAATATAGAGTCTCAAACTCCTATTATAAGCTAACAAGTAGTTTAAAATAGCATTTTCTAACGAAAACAACTATAATACCTTATTTTGAATTTCTCTATCAAAAATAAGGCTGAATAATGTCAATTTTCGATATTTTTTAGCCTTTCATAAATACATTAAAAGACTTGCAAAGAAGTTGTTTTTAATATTAAAATTAATACCTTAATTTCATGAAAAATATAAAATACATTAATACATACATAAAATACATAAAATATACATAAAATACATTAAAATACTTGAAAAAACGTTGTTTTTAAGATTAAAATTAATGTCTAAATTACATGAGAAATGCATGTTTTAAGGTCATAATATGGTAAAGTATAGTTGTGTAAAAGTGCTGAATAATGTCAAATTTCAATATTTTTTAGCACTTCAAAAATACATTAAAACACTTGAAAAAACGTTGTTTTTAACATTAAAATGAATACCTAAATTTCATGAAAAATACATATTTTAAGCTCATAATATTGTAAAATATAGTGGTGTAAAAGTGCATAAAAATGTCAAATTTCGTCATTTTTTAGCCTTTCAAAAATACATTAAAATACTTGAAAAAACGTTGTTTATAAGATTAAAAATGCTACCTAAATTTCTTAAAAAATACATATTTTTAGCTATTAATTTTGTAAAATATAGTTGTAGCAAATATGAAAAAGCTATTTAGCCACCGATATAAAGGAATATACTTCAATTTGTAGAAAAAAACAGGTCTTCACTGATAACTAGCTAAAATCATTGAAAACACTACATTTTATGGGTTTATAGCAATATGATAAGTAAAACTACTTATATATATACAATAACGCTACAGTTTACAAGAAACTATGAAAAGCGCTTGCAATATACAGTTAATATCACAATAAATAACCTCTTACTCTTCTCTTTTATAGCTTAATGTAATGTAAGCTACTTATAGGTGCAAATTATTCTAAAAAAAGGATTGTATACTTCTATTTGTAGGAAAACAGCTATATATCACCGATAACTAGCTAAAATCATTGAATTGAACACATTTTGAGGGTATAAAGCATTATCATAAGTTAAATTCCTTCTATTTATTATATAACACAACAATATACAAGAACCTATAAAAAACACGTGTAATATACAAATGTATCACAATATAGAGTCTCAAACTCCTAATATAAGCTTACAGTAATTTAAAATAGCATTTTCTAACGAAAACAACTATAATAACATATTTTGAATTTCTCTATCAAAAAAAGGGCTGAACAATGTCAAATTTCAACATTTTTTAGCCCTTCACAAATACATTAAAATACTTGAAAACATGTTGTTTTTAAGATTAAAATTGATTCCTAAATTTTATGAAAAAAACATATTTTTTAGCTCATAGTATTGTAAAATATAGTTGTATAAAAGTGCTGAATAATGTCAAATTTCGACATTTTTAAGCCTTCAAAAATACATTAAAACAATTGAAAAACGTGTAACATTAAAATTCACAAAATTTCATGAAAAATACATGTGTTAAGCTTATAATATTGTAAATTATAGTGGTTAAAAATGCATAATATGTCAAATTTTTTCTCATTTTTTAGCCTTAAAAATCATTAAAATACTTGAAAAACGTTTGTTTATAAGATTAAAATGATACCTAAATTTTATAAAAAAACATTTTTTACTATAATTTTGTAAAATTTCTGATACAAATATGAAAGCTATTTAGAACCGATATAAAGGAAATAATTAATTTATAGAAAAAAATCAGGTCTTCCTGAAAACTAGCTAAAATCATTGAAAAACACATTTTATGGGTTTATAGCAATTGATAAAAAAACTATTGTTATATACAATATGCTACAGTTTACAAGAAACTATGAAAAACGCTTGCAAACCGTATAACAGAAAATTAAGTTAACTTATCTATTTATAGCTTAATGAATGAAAATATGTGAAATATTCTAAAATAGGATGTTATACTAATGTAAAAACAAGCTATTATCACGATAACTAGTTAAAAAATTGAAAGAACAATTTAGGCTTAAACATTAATCAATTTAAATTCTTTTTATTATATAAATGTACATTATACAAATGAAATATTGAAAAAACAGATGTAACATCAATTTGTAAATCACAATATAGAGTTCAAAACTGTAAAGCTTACAGAAGTAAAATACATTTTAAAAAGCAACATATACTTAATTTAATTTCTTATCAAAAATTTCTGATAATGTCAATTTTCATAATTTAGTCAATTAAAAATTGTAAAACATGAAAATCTTAGTATTTTAAATTAAAATTATACTAGATTTTATGACAAATACATATTTATAGTTAATATTGTAATATATATTGAAAAGTGCTGAATAATGCCAAATTTGACATTTTTTAGCCTTCAAAAGTACATTAAAAAACTTGAAAAACGTTGTTAAATTAATATAATTTTAATAAATTATCATGAAATATACATTATTGAAAACTTAATATTTAAAATATGCATTGTTGTACAAAAATCTTAGAATTATGATACAAATTCAATTTTTACCCTTCAAAAATTAACTAAAATTCTAAAAACATTGTTTTAAGTTAAATTTTAAACTAATTTCATAATAATTATTTTTTATTAAATTTTGATAATAATTGTCGAAATATTCGAAAAGCATTTTAAACTTAAAAGTTAACTAATTTCAATTTGAAAAATAATAGTCTTCATGATAACTAGCTAAAATAATTTGAAAACTATTTTTGCAATATCGAAATTATTAAGCTTAAAATAAAGTAATAATTATAAAGAACAGTTTACAAGAACTATAAAAATTGCAAATATACCATTATTTAATAAATATATAACTCTATTTTATATTAAATTAAGTAGTTAAGTACTTATAAGTGAACATTTCAAAAAAGATTTATACTCAATTTAGAAAATACTATTTATAGTATAATGAGCTAAAATCATTGCAAAAAAACACATTTAGAGGATAAAGCATTATTAAGAAAATTCCTTATTTATATATAACACTAAAATATACAAAAAACTATGAAACAGTCAATACATTAATAAATTTAATTATATCAAACTCCTAATATAAAGTAAAAGTTAAAAAAGCAATTTCAACGTAAGCATATATTAACCGTATTTTAATTTACTTATCAGAAAATTTCAATAAGTCAATTTTCATAGTTTTTAGCACTATCATAACGTCATTAAAACACTTTAAAAAGTAGTTTTAAGCTTAAAATTATACTAATTTTACATAATATTTATAAAATATTGTAATAAATTGTTTAAACTTGAAATAACCAAATTTACATATATTTTAGCCTTCAAATTACATAAAATTGATAAAATGTTGTTTTAATATAAAATTGATATCTAATTTCATAAAAATACTTTTAGCTCAAATATTGTAAAATATATTGTGAAAAAGTGTTGATTATGTAAATTGAAATTTTTACCTTCAAAAATACTTAATGCTGAAATAATTTTAGTTTAAAAGTTAAAATTGATCTAAATTTTATGAAAAAATTATTTTTATTAATTTTGAAAAAATTTTTTCAAAATATCGAAAAGTTATTAAATCTGTATAAAGGAATATTTTTCAATTTGTAGAAAAAAAGGTCTTACTGATAATGCTAAAATATTGAAAACTACATTTTATGGTTATAGCATATAAAATAATAATTTGTAATAAAACAGTCTTACTGTTTACATAAAAATAAAAACGACTTAAATATACGTTTATATACAATAAAAACTCTTACTCTTCTATTTTATAGCTTAATTAATGTAAGACTTAAAGAGTCAAATTATTCTAAAAAAAGGATTGTATACTTCAATTTTAGAAAAACAGTAAATACCGATAACCAGCTAAATCATTGAAAAAAACATTTTGAGGGTATAAAGCATTATCGTAAGGTAAATTCCTTGTATTTATGATATAACACAACAATTTACAAGAGACTATGAAAAGCACGTGAAATATACAATTGTATCACAATATAGAGTCTCAAACTCCTATTATAAGCTAACAAGTAGTTTAAAATAGCATTTTCTAACGAAAACAACTATAATACAACATTTTGAATTTCTCTATCAAAAAAAGGGCAGAATAATGTCAATTTTCGAAATTTTTTAGCCCTACAAAAATACATTAAAACACTTGAAAAAACGTTGTTTGTAAGATTAAAATTAATACCTAAATTTCATGAAAAATACATGTTTTAAGCTCATAATAATATAAAATATAGTTGTGTAAAAGTGCTGAATAATGTCAAATTTCGACATTTTTTAGCCCCTGAAAAATAAATTAAAAAATTGAAAAAATGTTGTTTTTAGGATTAAAATTGATACCTAAATTTTATAAATAATACATATATTTAGCTCATAATATTTTAAAAATACAGTTGTGTAAAAGTGCTTAATAATGTGAAATTTCGACATTTTTTAGCCCTTCAAAAATACATTAAAATACTTGCAAAAACATTGTTTTTATGATTAAAATTGATACCTAAATATCATGAAAAATACATATTTTTAGCTATTAATTTTGTAAAATATAGTTGTAGCAAATATCAAAAGCTATTTGGCTACAGATATAAAGAAATATACTTCAATTTGTAGAAAAAAAAACCTCTTCACTGATAACTTGCTAAAATCATTGAAAACACTACATTTTATGGGTTTATAGCAATATAATAAGTAAAACTACTTGTATATATACAATAACGCTACAGTTTACAAAAAATTATGAAAAACGCATGCAATATACCGTTATATCACAATAAATAACCTCTTACTCTTCTATTTATTAGCTTAATGTAATGTAAGCTACTTATAGGTGCAAATGATTCTAAAAATAGGATTGTATACATCAATTTTTAGGAAAACAGCTATATATCACCGATAATAAGCTAAAATCATTGAAAAGAACACATTTTGAGGGTATAAAGCATTATCATAAGTTAAATTCCTTCTATTTATTTTATAAAACAACAATATACAAGAAATTATGAAAAACACGTGCAATATACAATTGTATCACAATATAGAGTCTCAAACTCCTATTATAAGCTAACAAGTAGTTTAAAATAGCATTTTCTAACGAAAACAACTATAATACCATATTTTGAATTTCTCTATCAAAAATAAGGCTGAATAATGTCAGTTTTCGATATTTTTTAGCTTTTCATAAATACATTAAAAGACTTGAAAAAAAGTTGTTTTTAAGATTAAAATTAATACCTAAATTTCATGAAAAATATAAAATACACTAATACATACATAAAATACATAAAATATACATAAAATACATTAAAAAACTTGAAAAAACGTTGTTTTTAAGATTAAAATTAATACCTAAATTACATGAGAAATACATGTTTTAAGCTCATAATTTTGTAAAATATAGAGGTGTAAAAGTGCATAATAATGTCAAATTTCGTCATTTTTTAGCCTTTCAAAAATACATTAAAATACTTGAAAAAACGTTGTTTATAAGATTAAAATTGATACCTAAATTTCATAAAAAATACATATTTTTAGCTATTAACTTTGTAAAATATAGTTGTAGCAAATATCAAAAAGCTATTTAGCTACCGATATAAAGGAATATACTTCAATTTGTAGAAAAAAAACCGGTCTTCACTGTTAACTAGCTAAAATCATTGAAAACACTACATATTATGGGTTTATAGCCATATAATTATTAAAACTAATTGTATATATACAATAACGCTGCTACAGTTTACAAGAAACTATGAAAAACGCTTGCAATATACTGTTAAATCACAATAAATAACCTCTTACCCTTCTATTTTATAGCTTAATGTAATGTAAGCTACTTATAGGTGCAAATTATTCTAAAAAAAGAATTGTATACTTCAATTTGTAGAAAAACAGCTATATATCATCGATAACTAGCTAAAATCACTGAAAAAAACACATTTTAGGGTATGAAGCATTATCGTAAGGTAAATTCCTTCTATTTATGATATAACACAACAATTTAATAGAGACTATGATAAACACGTGATATATACAATTGTATCACAATATAGAGTCTCAAACTCCTATTATATAGTAACAAGAAGTTTAAAATAGCAATTTCTAACGAAAACAACTATAATACCACATTTTGAATATCTCTATCAAAAAAAGGGATGAATAATGTCAATTTTCGACATTTTTTAGCCTTTCGAAAATACATTAAAACACTTGAAAAAACGTTGATTTTAAGATTAAAATGAATACCTAAATTTCATGAAAAATACATGTTTTAAGCTCATAATATTGTAAAATATAGTTGTGTAAAAGTGCTGAATAATGTTAAATTTCGACATTTTATAGCCTATGAAAAATACATTAAAATACTTGAAAAAACGTTGTTTATAAGATTAAAATTGATACCTAAATTTCATGAAAAATACATATTTTTAGCTATTAATTTTGTAAAATATAGTTGAAGCAAATATCAAAAGCTATTTAGCTACAAATATAAAGAAATATACTTCAATTTGTAGAAAAAAACAGGTCTTCACTGATAACTAGCTAAAATCATTGAAAACACTACATTTTATGGGTTTATAGGAATATGATAAGTAAAACTACTTATATATATACAATAACGCTACAGTTTACAAGAAACTATGAAAAACGCTTGCAATATACCGTTAATATCACAATAAATAACCTCTTACTCTTCTATTTATTAGCTTAATGTAATGTAAGCTACTTAGAGGTGCAAATTATTATAAAAAAAGGATTGTATACTCCAATTTGTAGGAAAACAGCTATATATCACCGATAACTATCTAAAATCATTGAAAAGAACACATTTTGAGGGCATAAAGCATTATCATAAGTTAAATTCCTTCTATTTATTATATAACACTACAAGAACCTATAAAAAACACGTGTAATATACAAATGTATCACAATATAGAATCTCAAACTGCTTACAGTAATTTAAAATAGCATTTTCTAACGAAAACAACTATAATACCATATTTTGAATTTTTCTATCAAAAAAAGGGCTGAACAATGTCAAATTTCGACATTTTTTAGCCCTTCACAAATACATTAAAATACTTGAAAAAATGTTGTTTTTAAGATTAAAATTGATTCGTAAATTTTATGAAAAAAACATATTTCTTAGCTCATAGATTTGTAAAATATAGTGGTATAAAAGTGCTGAATAATGTCAAATTTCGACATTTTTAGGCCTTCAAAAATACATTAAAACACTTGAAAAAACGTTGTTTTTAACATTAAAATGAATACCTAAATTTCATGAAAAATACATGTGTTAAGCTTATAATATTGTAAATTATAGTGGGCTAAAAGTGCATAATAATGTCAAATTTCGTCATTTTTTAGCCTTTCAAAAATACATTAAAATACTTGAAAAAACGTTGTTTATAAGATTAAAATTGATACCGAAATTTCATAAAAAATACATATTTTTAACTATTAATTTTGTAAAATATAGTTGTAGCAAATATGAAAAAGCTATTTAGCCATCGATATAAAGGAATATACTTCAATTTATAGAAAAAAAACAGGTCTTCACTGATAACTAGCTAAAATCATTGAAAACACTACATTTTAAGGGTTTATAGCAATATGATTAGTAAAACTAATTGTATATATACAATAACGCTACAGTTTACAAGAAACTATGAAAAACGCTTGCAATATACCGTTATATCACAATAAATAAGCTCGTACTCTTCTATTTTATAGCTTAATGTAATGTAAGCTACTTATAGGTGCAAATTATTCTAAAAAAAGGATTGTGTACTTCAATTTGTAGAAAAACAGCTATATATCACCAATATCAATCAATCATTGGGGGCATACTCCGGGGGGCGCGTCGTCTCGCCCACCCTACGACGCCACTCCCGGGGGTTAGCACGCGCGAGTTCCCATGCAGGCTCCTTTCCCATACCGAGCAGCTCTCGACAAGAAACATCAACTTGCCTCAGCCACGAGCCTTGTGGGCGCCCCCTTGGCCTCCTCCACGCCGGATTGTCTCTTACAGATACAACCCGATGGGAAGGATCGGTTTCAGGGTAGCGTGCTACATGCCCATATAGCCGAAGTAGGCGCTGACGGACTATGCAGGTTATAGGCCTCGATTCAGTCTCACGGTGCAATTGCTGATTTGACACGTAATCATCCCAGCGATACGCAATGATTCTGCAAAGACACTTATTACCAAAGACATTGATTCGTCTCTTCAAGTCACTATTTATTGTCCATGTCTCACAACCATAGAGTAAGACAGGTATCACAAGCGACTTGAAGATCCGGATCTTTGTCCTCCTGCACAGGTACCGACAACGCCAAATACTCCCGCTGAGCTAGTCCATAACACCGTGGGCTATGCCAATCCGCCGTAAGACTTCTTGACGGCGATTATTATGACTATCACCAATAACTAGCTAAAATCTTTGAAAAGAACACATTTTGAGGGTATAAAGCATTATCGTAAGGTAAATTCCTTCTATTTATGATATAACACAACAATTTACAAGAGACTATGAAAAACACGTGAAATATACAATTGTATCACAATATAGAGTCTCAAACTCCTTTTATAAGCTAACAAGTAGTTTAAAATAGCATTTTCTAACGAAAACAACTATAATACAACATTTTGAATTTCTCTATCAAAAAAGGGCTCAATAATGTCAATTTTCGACATTTTTTAGCCCTTCAAAAATACATTAAAACACTTGAAAAAACGTTGTTTTTAAGATTAAAATGAATACCTAAATTTCATGAAAAATACATGTTTAAAGCTCATAATATTGCAAAATATAGTTTTGTAGGAGTGCTGAATAATGTCAAATTTGGACATTTTTTAGCCCTTCAAAAATACATATAAATACTTGAAAAAATGTTGTTTATAAGATTAAAATTGTTACTTAAATTTTATGAAAAAAACATATTTTTAGCTCATAATATTGTAAAATATAGTTGTGTAAAAGTGCTTAATAATGTCATATTTAGACATTTTTTAGCTTTTGAAAAATACATCAAAAAACTTGAAAAAACGTTGTTTTTAGGATTAAAATTGATACCTAAATTTTATGAAAAATACATATTTATAGCTCATAATATTGTAAAATATAGTTGTGTAAAAGTGCTTAATAATGTCAAATTTCGACATTTTTTAGCATTTCAAAAATACATTAATATACCTGCAAAAAACTTTTTTTTTAAGATTAAAATTGATATATAATTTTCATGAAAAATACATATTTTTAACTATTAATTTTGTAAAATATAGTTGAAGTAAATATCAAAAGCTATTTAGCTACAGATATAAAGAAATATACTTCAATTTGTAGAAGAAAAAACCTCTTCACTGATAACTTGCTAAAATCATTGAAAATACTACATTTTATGGGTTTATAGCAATATGATAAGTAAAACTACTTGCATATATACAATAACGCTACAGTTTACAAGAAACTATGAAAAACGCTTCCAATATACCGTTATATCACAATAAATAACCTCTTACTCTTCTATTTATTAGCTTAATGTAATGTAAGCTACTTATAGGTGCAAATTATTCTAAAAAAAGGATTGTATACTTCAATTTATAGGAAAACAGCTATATATCACCGATAACTAGCTAAAATCATTGAAAAGAACACATTTTGAGGATATAAAGCATTATCATAAGTTAAACTCCTTCTATTTCTTATATAACACCACAATATACAAGAATCTATGAAAATCACGTGTAAAATACAAATGTATCACAATATATCGTCTCAAACTCTTATTATAAGCTTACAGTAGTTTAAAGTAGCATTTTCTAACGAAAACAACTATAATACCACATTTTGAATTTCTCTATCAAAACAATGGCTGAATAATGTCAATTTTCGACATTTTTTAGCCATTCATAAATACATTATTAAAACACTTGAAAAAAAGTTGGTTTTAAGATTAAAATGAATACTTAAATATCATGAAAAATACATGTTTAAAGCTCATACTATTGTAAAATATATTCGTGTAAAAGTGCTGAATAATGTAAAATTTCGACATTTTTTAGTATTGCAAAAATACATTAAAATACTTGAAAATACGTTGTTTTTAAGATTAAATATGATACCTAAATTTTATGAAAAAAACATATTTTTAGCTCATAGTAATGTAAAATATATTTTTGTAAAAGTTCTTAATAATGTCAAATTTCGACATTTTTTAGCCCTTCAAAAATATATTAAAACAGTTGAAAAAATGTTGTTTATAAGATTAAAATGAATACCTAAATTTCATGAAAAATACATGTTTTAAGCTCATAATATTGTAAAATATAGTGGTGTAAAAGTGCATAATAATGTCAAATTTCGTCATTTATTAGCCGTTCAAAAATACATTAAAATACTTGAAAAAACGTTGTTTATAAGATTAAAATTGATACCTAAATTTCATAAAAAATACATATTTTTTGCTATTAAATTTGTAAAATAAAGTTGTAGCAAATATCAAAAAGCTATTTAGCTACCGATATAAAGGAATATACTTCAATTTGTAGAAAAAAAACATTTCTTCAATGATAAATAGCTAAAATCATTGAAAACACTACATTTTATGGGTTTATAGCAATATGATAAGTAACACTAATTGTATATATGTAGCACTACAGTTTACAAGAAACTATGAAAAACGCTTGCAATATACCGTTATATCACAATAAATAACCTCTTACTCTTTTATTTTATAGCTTAATGTAATGTAAGCTACTTATAGGTGCAAATGATTCTAAAAAAAGGATTGTATACCTCAATTTGTAGGAAAACAGCTATTTATCACCGATAACTAGCTAAACTCATTGAAAAGAACACATTTTGAGGGTATAAAGCATTATCGTAAGGTAAATTTCTACTATTTATGATATAACACAACAATTTACAAGAGACTATGAAAAACACGTGAACAATACAATTGTATCACAATATAGAATCTCAAACTCCTATTATAAGCTAACAAGTAGTTTAAAATAGCATTTTCTAACGAAAACAACTATAATACCACATTTTGAATTTCTCTAACAAAAAAAGGGCTGAATAATGTCAATTTTCGACATTTTTTAACCCTTCAAAAATACATTAAAAAACTTGAATAAACGTTTTTTTTAAGATGGAAATAATACCTAAATTTCATGAAAAATACATGTTTTAAGCTCATAATATTGTAAAATATAGTTGTGTAAAATTGCTGAATAATGTCATATTTCGACATTTTTTAGCCCTTGAAAAATACATTAAAATACTTGAAAAAATGTTGTTTTTAAGATTAAAATTGATACCTAAATTTTATAAAAAATACATATATTTAGCTCATAATATTTTAAAATATAGTTGTGTAAAAGTGCTTAATAATATCAAATTTCGACATATTTTAGCCTTTCAAAAATACATTAAAATACTTGCAAAAACATTGAATTTAAGATTAAAATTGATACCTAAATATCATGAAAATACATATTTTTAGCTATTAAGTTTGTAAAATATAGTTGTAGCAAATATCAAAAGCTATTTAGCTACAGATGTTTAGAAATATACTTCAATTTGTAGAGAAAAACAACTCTTCACTGCTAACTTGCTAAAATCATTGAAAACACTACATTTAATGGATTTATAGCAATATGATAAGTAAAACTACTTGTATATATACAATAACGCTACAGTTTACAAGAAAAATGCTTGCAATATACCGTTATATCACAATAAATAACCTCTTACTCCTCTATTTTTTAGCTTAATGTAAAGTAAGCTACTTATAGGTGCAAATGATTCTAAAAAAAGGATTGTATACTTCAATTTGTAGGAAAACAGCTATATATAAACCTATAACTAGCTAAAATCATTTAAAAGAACACATTTTGAGGATATAAAGCATTATCATAAGTTAAATTCCTTCTATTTATTATATAATACTACAATATACAAGAACCTATGAAAAACACGAGTAATATAAAAATGTATCACAATATAGTCTCATTCTCCTATTATAAGCTAATAGTAGTTTAAAATAACATTTTCTAACGAAAACAACTAAAATACCACATTTTTAATTTCTCTATGAAAAAAAGGGCTGAATAATGTCATTTTTCGACATTTTTTAGCCTTTCAAAAATACATTAAAACACTTGTAAAAACATTCTTTTTAAGATTAAAATTAATACCTAAATTACATGAAAAATACATGTTTTAAGCTCATAATACTGTATAGTAGAGTTGTGTAAAAGTGCTGAATAATGTCAAATATCGCATTTTTTAGCCGTTCAAAAATACTTGAAAATACTTGAAAAAAAGTTGTTTTTAAGATTAAAATTGATACCTAAATTTTATTAGGAATACATATTTTTTGCTCATAGTATTGTAAAATATAGTTGTGTAAAAGTGCTTAATAATGTCAATTTTCGACATTTTTTAGCCCTTCTAAAATACTTTAAAACACTTGGAAAAACGTTGTTTTTAAGATTAAAATGAATACCTAAATTTCATGAAAAATACATGTTTTAAGCTCATAATATTGTAAAATATAGTGGTGTAAAGGTGCACAATAATGTCAAATTTCGACATTTCTTAGCGTTTCAAAAATACATTAAAATACTTGAAAAAACGTTGTTTATAAGATTAAAATTGATACCTAAATTTCATTAAAAATACATATTTTTAGCTATTGATTTTGTGATATATAGTTGTTACAAATATCACAAAGCTATTTAGCTACCGATATAAGGGAATATGCTTCAATTAGTAGAAAAAAAAAGGTCTTCACTGATAACTAGATAAAATCATTGAAAACACTACATTTTATGGCTTTATACCAATATGATAAGTAAAACTATTTGTATATATACAATTACGCTACAGTTTACAAGAAACTATGAAAAATGCTTGCAATATACCGTTATATCACAATAAATTACCTCTAACTCTTCAAATGATTCTAAAAAAAGGATAGTATACTTCAATTTGTAGGAAAACAGCTATATATCACCGATAACTAGCTAAAATCATTGAAAAGAACACATTTTGAGGATATAAAGCATCATCATCAGATAAATTCCTTCTATTTATTATATAACACTACAATAATCAAGAACCTATGAAAAACACGTGTAATATACAAATGTATCACAATATAGAGTCTCAAACTCCTATTATAAGTTTACAGTAGTTTAAAATAGCATTTTCTAACGAAAACAACTATAATACCACATTTTGAATTTCCCTATCAAAAAAAGGGCTGAACAATGTCAATTTTCGACATTTTTTAGCCCTTCAAAAATACATTAAAATACTTGAAAAAACAATGTTTTTAAGATTAAAATGAATACATAAATTTCATGAAAAATACATGTTTAAAGCTCATAATATTGTAATATATAGTTTTGTAAAAGTGCTGGATAATGTCAAATTTCGACATTTTTTAGCCCTTCAAAAATACATTAAAATACTTGAATAAACATTGTTTTTAAGATAAAATTGATACCTAAATTTTATTAAAAAAACATATTTTTAGCTCATAGTATTGTAAAATATAGTTGTGTAAAAGTGCTTTATAATGTCAAATTTTGACATTTTTTAGCCCTTCAAAAATACATTAAAACATTTGAAAAAATGTTGTTTTTAAGATTAAAATGAATACCTAAATTTCATGTAAATTACATATTTTAAGCTCATAATATTGTAAAATGTAGATGTGTAAAAGTGCTAAATAATGTCAAATTTCGACATTTTTTAGCCATGCAAAAATACCATAAAATACTTGCAAAAACATTGTTTTTAAGATTAAAATTGTTACCTAAATTTCATAAAAAATACATATATTTTAGCTATTAATTTTGTAAAATATTGTTGTAGCAAATATCAAAAGCTATTTAGCTACAGATATAAAGAAATATACTTCATTTTGTAGAAGAAAAAAAACTCTTCACTGATAATTAGCTAAAATCATTGAAAACACTACATTTTATGGGTTTATAGCAATATGATAAGTAAAACTACTTGTATATATACAATAACGCTACAGTTTACAAGAAACTATGAAAAACGCTTGCAATATACCGTTATATCAAAATAAATAACCTCTTACTCTTCTATATTATAGCTTAATGTAATGTAAGCTACTTATAGGTTCAAATTATTCTAAAAAAAGGATTTTATACTTCAATTTGTAGAAAAACAGCTATATATCACCGAAAACTAGCTAAAATCATTGAAAAGAACACATTTTGAGGGTATAAAGCATTATCATCATTTAAATTCCTTCTATTTATTATATAACACTACAATATACAAAGAAGCTATGAAAAACACGTGCGATATACAATTGTATCACAATATAGAGTGTCAAACTCCAATTATTACTCCTATTGCTTACAGTAGTTTAAAATAGCATTTCTTAAGGAAAACAAATATATTACCGTATTTTGAATTTCTCTATCACAAAAATGGCTGAATAATGTCAATTTTCGACATTTTTTAGCCCTTCAAAAATACATTAAAACACTTTAAAAAACGTTGTTTTTATGATTAAAATTAATACCTAAATTACATGAGAAATACATGTTTTAAGGTCATAATATGGTAAAGTATAGTTGTGTAACAGTGCTGAATAATGTCAAATTTCTATATTTTTTAGCCCTTCAAAAATACCTTAAAAAACTTGAAAAAACGTTGTTTTTAAGATTAAAATTGATCCCTAAATTTCATGAAAAATACATGTTTTAAGCTCATAATATTGTAAAATATAGAGGTGTAAAAGTGCATAATAATGTCAAATTTCGTCATTTTTTAGCCTTTCAAAAATACATTAAAATACTTGAAAAAACGTTGTTTATAAGATTAAAATTGATACCTAAATTTCGTAAAAAATACATATTTTTAGCCATTAACTTTGTAAAATATAGTTGTAGCAAATATCAAAAAGCTATTTAGCTACCGATATAAAGGAAAATACTTCAATTTGTAGAAAAAAAACAGGTCTTCACTGATAACTAGCTAAAATCATTGAAAACACTACATATTATGGGTTTATAGCAATATAATTAGTAAAACTAATTGTATATATACAATAACGCTGCTACAGTTTACAAGATACTATGAAAAACGCTTGCAATATACTGTTATATCACAATAAATAACCTCTTATTCCTCTATTTTATAGCTTAATGTAATGTAAGTTACTTATAGGTGCAAATTATTCTAAAAAAAGGATTGTATACTTCAATTTGTAGAAAAACAGCTATATATCATCGATAACTAGCTAAAATCATTGAAAAAGACACATTTTACGGTATAGAGCATTATCGTAAGGTAAATTCTTTCTATTTATGATATAACACAACAATTTACAAGAGACTATGAAAAACACGTGATATATACAATTGTATCACAATATAGAGTCTCAAACTCCTATTATATAGTAACAAGTAGTTTAAAATAGCATTTTCTAACGAAAACAACTATATTACCACATTTTGAATATCTCTATCAAAAAAAGGGCTGAATAATGTCAATTTTCGACATTTTTTGGACTTTCAAAAATACATTAAAACACTTGAAAAAACGTTGTTTTTATGATTAAAATTAATACCTAAATTTCATGAAAAATACATGTTTTAAGCTCATAATATTGTAAAATATAGTTGTGTAAAATTGCTGAATAATGTTAAATTTCGACATTTTATAGCCTCTGAAAAATACATTAAAATACTTGAAAAAACGTTTTTTATAAGATTAAAATTGATACCTAAATTTCATTAAAAAATACATATTTTTAGCTATTAATTTTGTAAAATATAGTTGAAGGAAATATCAAAAGCTATTTAGCTACAAATATAAAGAAATATACTTCAATTTGTAGAAAAAAACCACTCTTCACGGATAACTTGCTAAAATCATTGAAAACACTACATTTTATGGGTTTATAGCAATATGATAAGTAAAACTACTTGTATATATACAATAACGCTACAGTTTACAAGAAATTACAATTTATTAGCTTAATGTAATGTAAGCTACTTAGAGGTGCAAATGATTATAAAAAAAGCATTGTATACTTGAATTTGTAGGAAAACAGCTATATATCACCGATAACTAGCTAAAATCATTGAAAAGAACACATTTTGAGGGTATAAAGCATTATCATAAGTTAAATTCCTTCTATTTATTATATAACACTACAATATACAAGAAACTATGAAAAACACGTGCAATTCACAATTGTATAACAATATAAAGTGTCAAACTCCTATCAAAAGCTTACAGTAGTTTAAAATAGCATTTTCTAACGAAAACAACTATATTACAGTATTTTGAATTTCTCTTTCACAAAAAGGGCTGAATATTGTCAATTTTCAATATTTTTAGCCTTTCAAAAATAAATTAAAACACTTGGAAAAACGTTGTTTTTAAGACTAAAATTAATACCTAGATTACATGAAAAATACATGTTTTAAGCTCATAATATTGTAAAGTATAGTTGTGTAAAAGTGCTGAATAATGTCAATTTCGACATTTTTTAGCCCTTCAAAAATACTTTAAATTACATGAAAAAAAATTTGTTTTTTAGGATTAAAATTGATACCTAAATTTTATGAAAAATACAAATTTTAGCTCATAGTATTGTAAAATAGTTGTGTAAAAGTTACTTAATAATGTCAAATTTCGACATTTTTTAGCCTTACAGAAATACATTAAAACACTTGAAAAAACGTTGTTTTTAAAATTTAAATAAATACCTAAATTTCATGAAAATTACATGTTTTAAGCTCATAATATTGTTAAATATAGTTGTGTAAGAGTGCATAATAATGTCAAATTTCGACATTTTTTAGCGTTTCAAAAATACATTAAAATATTTGAAAAAACGTTGTTTATAAGATTAAAATTGATACCTAAATTTCATACAAAATACATATTTTTAGCTATTAGTTTTGTAAAATATAGTTGTAGCAAATATCAAAAATCTATTTAGCTACCGATATAAAGGAATATACTTCAATTTGTAGAAAAAAACAGGTCTTCACTGATAACTAGCTAAAACAATTGAAAACACTACATTTTATGGGTTTATAGCAATATGATAAGTAAAACTACTTGTATATATACAATAACGCTACAGTTTACAAGAAACTATGAAAAACGCTTGCAATATACCGTTATATCACAATAAATAACCTCTTACTCTTCTATTTTATAGCATAATGTAATGTACGCTACTTATGGGTGCAAATTATTCTAAAAAAAGGATTGTATACTTCAATTTGTAGAAAAACAGCTATATATCACCGATAACTAGCTAGAATCATTGAAAAGAACACATTTTGAGGGTATAAAGCATTATCGTAAGATAAATTCCTTCTATTTAGGATATAACACAACAATTTACAAGAGACTATGAAAAACACGTGAAATATACAATTGTATCACAATATAGAGTCTCAAACTCCTATTATAAGCTAACAAGCAGTTTAAAATAGCATTTTCTAACGAAAACAACTATAATACCATTTTTTTAATTTCTCTATCAAAAAAAGGGATGAATAATGTCAATTTTCGACATTTTTTAGCCCTTCAAAAATACATTAAAACACTTGAAAAAACGTTGTTTTTAAGATTAAAATTAATACTTAAATTTCATGAAAAATACATGTTTTAAGCTCATAATATTGTTAAATATAGTTATGTAAAAGTGCTGAATACTGTCAAATTTCGATTTTTTTTTGCCCCTGAAAAATACATTAAAATACTTTTAAAAAAACGTTGTTTTTATGATTAAAATGAATACCTAAATTTTATGAAAAATACATATTTTTAGCTCATAATATTGTAAAATATTGTTGTGTAAAAGTGCTTAATAATGTCAAATTTCGACATTATTTAGGCTTTCAAAAATACCTTAAAATAGTTGCAAAAACATTGTTTTTAAGATTAGAATTGATACCTAAATTTCATGAAAAATACATATTTTTAGCCCTTAATTTTGTAAAATATAGTTGTAGTAAATGTCAAAAGCTATTTAGCTCCAGATATAAAGAAATATACTTCAATTTGTAGAAAAAAACAACTCTTCACTGATAACTTGCTAAAATCATTGAAAACACTACATTTTATGGGTTTATAGCAATATGATAGGTAAAACTACTTGTATATATACAATAACGCTACAGTTTACAAGAAACTATAAAAAACGCTTGCAATATACCGTTATATCACAATAAATAACCTCTTACTCTTCTATTTAATAGCTTAATGTAATGTAAGCTACTAAAGGTGCAAATTATTCTAAAAAAAGGATGAATACTTCAATTTGTAGGAAAACAGCTATATATCACCGATAACTAGCTAAAATCATTGAAAAGAACACATTTTGAGGGTAGAAAGCATTATCATAAGTTAAATTCCATCTATTTATTATATAGCACTACAATATACGAGAACCTATGAAAAACACGTGTAATATACAAATGTATCATAATATAGAGTCTCAAACTCCTATTATAAGCTTACAGTATTTTAAAATAGCATTTTCTAACGAAAACAACTGTAATACCACATTTTCAATTTCTCTATCAAAAAAAGGACTGAACAATGTCAAATTTCGACATTTTTTAGCCCTTCAAAAATACATTAAAATACTTGAAAAAAATTTGTTTTTAAGATTAAAATTGATACCTAAATTTTATGAAAAAAACATATTTTTAGCTCATAGTATTGTAGAGTATAATTTTGTATAAGTGCTTAATAATGTCAAATTTCGACATTTTTTAGCCCTTCAAAAATACATTAAAACACTTGAAAAAACGTTGTTATTAATATTAAAATGAAGACCTAAATTTCATGAAAAACACATGTTTTAAGCTTATAATATTGTTAAATATTGTGGTGTAAAAGTGCATAATAATGTCAAATTTCGACATTTTTTAGCCCTTCAAAAATACATTAAAATACTTGACAAAACGTTGTTTATAAGATTAAAATTGATACCTAAATTTCATAAAAAATACATATTTTTAGCTATTAATTTTGTAAAATATAGTTGTAGCAAATATCAAAAAGCTATTTAGCTACCGATATAAAGGAATATACTTCAATTTGTAGAAAAAAAACAGGTTATCACTGATAACTAGATAAATTCATTGAAAACACTACATTTTATGGGTTTATAGCAATATGATAAGTAAAACGAATTGTATATATACAATAACGCTACAGTTTACAAGAAACTATGAAAAACGCTTGCAATATACTGTTATATCACAATAAATAACCTCTTACTCTTCTATTTTATAGCTTAATGTAATGAAAGCTACATATATGTGCAAATTATTCTAAAAAAAGGATTGTATACTTCAATTTGTAGAAAAACAGCTATATATCACCAATATATATCAATCATTGGGGGCATACGCCGGTGGGCGCGTCGCCTCGCCCACCCTACGACGCCACTCCCGGGAGTCACCACGCGCGAGTTCCCATGCAGGCTCCTTTCCCATACCAAGCAGCTCTCGACAAGAAACATCAACTTGCCCCTGCCATGAGACTTGTGGGCGCCCCCTTGGCCTCCTCCACGCCGGATTGTCTCCTACAGATACAACCCGATGGGAAAGATCGGTTTCAAGGTAGCGTGCCACATGCCCATATAGCCGAAGTTGGCGCTGACTTACTAGGCAGGTAATAGGCCTCGATTCAGTCTCACGGTGCAATCGCTGATTTGTCACGTAATCATCCCAGCGATACCCTATGATTCTGCGAAGACACTTATTACCAAAGGCATTGATTCGTCTCTTCAAGTCACTATTTATTGTCCATGTCTCACAACCATAGAGTAGGACAGGGATCACAAGCGACTTGAAGATCCGGATCTTTGTCCTCCTGCACAGGTACCGACAACGCCAAATACTCCCGCTGAGCGAGTCCATAACACCGTGGGCTATGCCAATCCACCGTAAGACTTCTTGACGGCGATTATTATGACTATCACCAATAACTACCTAAAATCTTTGAAAAGAACACATTTTGAGGGTATAAAGCATTATCGTAAGGTAAATTCCTTCTATTTATGATATAACACAAAAATTTACAAGAGACTATGAAAAACACGTGAAATATACAATTGTATCACAATATAGAGTCTCAAACTCCTATTTTAAGCTAACAAGTAGTTTAAAATAGCATTTTCTATCAAAAACAACTTTAATACCACATTTTGAATTTCTCTATCAAAAAAAGGGCAGAATAATGTCAATTTTCGACATTTTCTAGCCTTTCAAAAATACATTAAAACACATGAAAAAACGTTGTTTTTAAGATTAAAATTAATACCTAATTTTCATGAAAAATAAATGCTTATGCTATTTATCAAGCTCATAATATTGTAAAATATAGTTGTGTAAAAGTGCTGAATAATGTCAAATTTCGACATTTTTTGCCCATGAAAAATACATTAAAATACTTGAAAAAATGTTGTTTTTAAGATTAAAATTGATACCTAAATTTTATGATAAATGCATATTTTTAGCTCATAATATTGTAAAATATAGTTGTGTAAAAGTGCTTAATAATGTCAAATTTCGAAATTTTTTAGGCTTTCATAAATATATTAAAATACTTGCAAAAACATTGAATTTAAGATTAAAATTGATACCTAAATTTCTGGAAAATACATATTTTAAGCTATTAAGTTTGTAAAATATAGTTGTAGCAAATATCAAAAGCTATTTAGCTACAGATATATAGAAATATACTTCAATTTGTAGAAAAAAACAACTCTTCACTGCTAACTTGCTAAAATCATTGAAAACACTACATTTAATGGATTTATAGCAATACGATAAGTAAAACTACTTGTATATATACAATAACGCTACAGTTTACAAGAAATTATGAAAAACGCTTGCAATATACCGTTATATCACAATAAATAACCTCTTACTCTTCTATTTATTAGCTTAATGTAAAGTAAGCTACTTATAGGTGCAAATGTTTCTAAAAAAAGGATTGTATACTTCAATTTGTAGGAAAACAACTATATATCACCTATAACTAGCTAAAATCATTTAAAAGAACACATTTTGAGGATATAAAGCATTATCATAAGTTAAATTCCTTCTATTTATTATATAACACTACAATATACAAGAACCTATGAAAAACACGAGTAATATACAAATGTATCACAATATAGAGTTTCATTCTCCTATTATAAGCTAATAGTAGTTTAAAATAACATTTTCTAACGAAAACAACTATAATACCACATTTTTAATTTCTCTATAAAAAAATGGGCTGAATAATGTCAATTTTCGACATTTTTTTGCCTTTCAAAAATACATTAAAACACTTGAAAAAAGGTTGTTTATAAGATTAAAATGAATACTTATATTTCAAGAAAAATACATGTTTAAAGCTCATAATATTGTAAAATATAGTTGTGTTAAAGTGCATAATAATTTCAAATTTCGACATTTCTTAGCCCTTAAAAAATACATTAAAATACTTGAAAAAACGTTATTTATAAGATTAAAATTGATACCTAAATTTCATAAAAAATACATATTTTTTGCTATTAATTTTGTAAAATATAGTTGTAGCAAATATCGAAAAGCTATCTAGCTACTGATATAAAGGAATATACTTCAATTTGTAGAAAAAAAACAGGTCTTCACTGATAACTAGATAAAATAATTGAAAACACTACATTTTATGAGTTTATAGTAATATGATAAGTAAAACTAATTGTATATATATACAATAACGCTACAGTTTACAAGAAACTATGAAAAACGCTGGCAATATACCGTTATATCACAATAAATAACCTCTTGCTCTTCTATTTTATAGCTTTATGTAATGTAAGCTACTTATAGGTGCAAATTATTCTTAAAAAAGGATTGTATACATCAATTTGTAGAAAAACTGCTATATATCACCGATAACTAGCTAAAATCATTGAAAAGAACACATTTTGAGGTTATAAAGCATTATCGTAGGGCAAATTCCTTCTATTTATGATATAACACAACAATTTACAAGAGACTATGAAAAACACATGAAATATACAATTGTATCACAATATAGAGTCTCAAACTTCTATTATAAGCTAACAAGTAGTTTAAAATAACATTTTCTAACGAAAACAACTATAAAACCACATTTTTAATTTCTCTATTAAAAAAAGGGCTGAATAATGTCATTTTTGACATTTTTTAGCCCTTCAAAAATACAATAAAACACCTGAAAAAACGTTTTTTTTTATGATTGAAATTAATACCTAAATTTCATGAAAAATACATTTTTAAGCTCATAATATTGTAAAATATAGTTGAGTAAAAGTGCTGCATAATGTCAAATTTCGACATTTTTTAGCCCCTGAAAAATACTTTAAAAACTTAAAAAAAATTTTTATTAAAAGATTAAAAATTTAATACCAAAATTTTAAAAAAAAATTTATATTTTAAACATAATTTTTTAAAATATAGCTTGAGAAGGCTGAATAATGTCAATTTCGACTTTTTTTAGCCACCAAAAAACTTTAAAAAATACTTGCAAAAACATTTTTTTTAAGTTTAAAATTGATACTAAATTTGAAAATACATCTTTTTTTTCTAAATTTTGTAAAATATGTTGAAGCAAAATCAAAAAGCTATTTAGCTACAGAAAAAAGAAAATTACGCAATTTTTTAGAAAAAAAAAAAAATCACTGATAAATTGCTAAAATCATTTTAAAAACACTAATTTAGGGGTATAGCAATAGATAGGTAAAACTTTGAATAAAAATAACGCTTTAAATTTTCAAGAAAATTATGAAAAAAGTTGCAATATACCGTTATATCACAAAAATAACCTTTACTCTTTTATTATTTGTAAATGTAATGAAGTATTATTTGGGGCAAATTTTTCAAAAAAAGGTTGTACACTTCAATTTGTAGAAAAAAAAAACCCATATACCGTAACTAGCTAAAATCTTGAAAAAAACACATTTTTAGGGTATAAAGCATTTCATAAGTTAAAATTTCCCTTTTATTCATTATAAACACTAAATATACAAGAAAAATAGAAAAAACACGGCAATATCAATTGTATCCAAAATAGAGTGTCAAATCCTTTTAAGTTACAGTTTTTTAAAATATTTTTTTAAGAAAACAACTAATTTTTCCGTATTTTGAATTTTTTTATCCAAAAAGGGGTGAAAATGTCAATTTTTGACATTTTTAGCCCCTTAAAAAACATTCAAAAACTTGAAAAAACGTTGATTTTAAGATCAAAATTAATACCTAAATTACATGAGAAATACATGTTTTAGGCTCATAATATGGTAAAGTATAGTTGTGCAAAAGTGCTGAATAATGTCAAATTTCGATATTTTTTAGCCCTTCAAAAATATTTTAAGATACTTGAAAAAACGTTGTTTTTAAGATTAAAATTGATACCTATATTTCATGAAAAATACATGTGTTAAGCTTATAATATTGTAAATTATAGTGGGTTAAAAGTCCATAATAATGTCAAATTTCGTCATTTGTTAGCCTTTCAAAAATACATTAAAATACTTGAAAAAACGTTGTTTATAAGATTAAAATTGATACCTAAATTTCATAAAAAATACATATTTTTAGCTATTAATTTTGTAAAATTTAGTTGTAGCAAATATGAAAAAGCTATTTAGCCACCGATATAAAGGAATATACTTCAATTTGTAGAAAAAAACAGGTCTTCACTGATAACTAGCTAAAATCATTGAAAACACTACATTTTATGGGTTTATAGCAATATGATAAAAAAACTAATTGTATATATACAATAACGCTACAGTTTACAAGAAACTATGAAAAACGCTTGCAATATATCACAATAAATAAGCTCTTACTCTTTTATTTTATAGCTTAATATAATGTAAGCAATATGTGCTAATTATTCTAAAAAAAGGATTGTATACTTCAATTTGTAGAAAAACAGCTATATATCACCGATAACTAGGTAAAATCATTGAAAAGAACACATTTTGAGGGTATAAAGCATTATCATAAGTTAAATTCCTTCTCTTTATTATATAACACTACAATATACAAGAAACTATGAAAAACACGTGCAATATACAATTGTATCACAATATAGAGTGTCAAACTCCTATTATAAGCTTACAGTTGTTTAAAATAGCTTTTTCTAACGAAAACAACTATATTACCGTATTTTGAATTTCTCTATCACAAAAAGGGCTGAATAATGTCAATTTTTGACATTTTTTAGCCCTTCAAAAATACATTAAAAAACTTGAAAAAACGTTGATTTTAAGATTAAAATTAATACCTAAATTACATGAGAAATACATGTTTTAGGCTCATAATATGGTAAAGTATAGTTGTGCAAAAGTGCTGAATAATGTCAAATTTCGATATTTTTTGGCCCTTCAAAAATATTTTAAGATACTTGAAAAAACGTGTTGTTTAAGATTAAAATTGATACCTAAATTTTATGAAAAATACATATTTTTAGCTCATAATAATGTAAATTATAGTTGTGTAAAAGTGCTTAACAATGTCAAATTTCGACATCTTTTAGCATTTCAAAAATACATTAATATAGTTGCAATAACATTGTTTTTAAGATTAAAATTGATATCTAAATTTCATGGAAAATACATATTTTTAACTATTAATTTTGTAAAATATAGTTGAAGAAAAATATCAAAAGCTATTTAGCTACAGATATAAAGAAATTTACTTAAATTTTGTAGAAAAAAAAAAACTCTTCACTGATAACTTGCTAAAATCATTGAAAACACTACATTTTAAGGGTTTATAGCAATATGATAAGTAAAACTACTTGTATATATATACAATAACGCTACAGTTTACAAGAAAACTATAAAAAACGCTTGCAATATACCGTTATTCACAATAAATAACTTCTTACTCTTCTATTTTATAGCTTAATGTAATGTAAGCTACTTATAGGTGCAAATTATTCTAAAAAAAGGATTGTATACTTCAATTTATTGAAAAACAGCTATATATCACCGATAACTAGCTAAAATCATTGAAAAGAACAGTTTTTGAGGGTATAAAGCATTATCGAAAGGTAAATTCCTTTCTATTTATGATATAACACAACAATTTACAAGAGACTATGAAAAACACGTTGAAATATACAATTGTATCACAATATTGAGTTAAAACTCCTATTTTAAGCTAACAAGTAGTTTAAAATGGGCATTTTCTAACGAAAAAAACTATAAAAACTACATTTTGAGCTTCTCTATCAAAAAGGGCTGAATAATGTCAATTTTTGCCCTTCAAAAATACATTAAAACATTTGAAAAAAGTTGTTTTTATGATTAAAATGAATACCTAAATTTCATGAAAATACATATTTTTAGCTATTAATTTTGTAAAATATAGTTGTAGCAACTATCAAAAGCTATTTAGCTACAGATATAAAGAAATATACTTAAATTTGTAGAAAAAAAAAACCTCTTCATGATAACTTGCTAAAATCATTGAAAACACTACATTTTATGGGTTATAGCAATATGATAAGTAAAATACTTGTATATATACATAACGCTACAGTTTACATGAAATTATGAAAAACGCATGCCAATATACCCTTATATCATAAATAACCACTTACTCTTCTATTTATTAGCTTAATGTAATGTAAGCTAATTATAGGTGCAAATGATTCTAAAAATAGGATGGGATACTTCAATTTTTAGGAAAAAGCTATATATCACCGATAATAAGCTAAAATCATTGAAAAGAACAATTTTGAGGGTATAAAACATTATCATAAAGTTAAATTCCTTCTATTATTATATAAAACAACAATATACAAGAAAATTTTGAAAAACACGTGCAATATACAATTGTATCACAATATAGAGTCTCAAACTCTTTTTATAAGCTTACAGTAGTTTTTAAAAAAGCATTTTCTAACGAAAACAACTATAATACCACATTTTGACTTTCGCTATCAAAAAAAGGGCTGAACAATGTCAATTTTCGACATTTTTTAGCCCTTCAAAAATACATTAAAATACTTGAAAAAACAAGGTTTTTAAGATTAAAATAAATACATAAATTTCATGAAAAATACATGTTTAAAGCTCATAATATTGT
Organism: Chionoecetes opilio; assembly: GCA_016584305.1. NCBI lineage: Eukaryota > Metazoa > Arthropoda > Malacostraca > Decapoda > Majidae > Chionoecetes > Chionoecetes opilio. Next base: position 54,962 of record JACEEZ010003822.1, read on the forward strand.
AATATATAGTTTTGTAAAAGTGCTGGATAATGTCAAATTTCGACATTTTTTAGCCCTTCAAAAATACATTAAAATACTTGAATAAACATTGTTTTTAAGATAAAATTGATACATAAATTTTATAAAAAAAAAATATTTTTAGCTCATAGTATTGTAAATTATAGTTGTGTAAAAGTGCTTAAATAATGTCAAATTTTGACATTTTTAGCCCTTCAAAAATACATTAAAACATTTGAAAAAATGTTGTTTTTAAGATTAAAATGAATACCTAAATTTAATGTAAATTACATATTTTAAGCTCATAATATTGTAAAATGTAGATGTGTAAAAGTGCTAAATAATGTCAAATTTCGACATTTTTTAGCCTTTCAAAAATACCTTAAAATACTTGGGAAAAAACATTGTTTTTAAGATTAAAATTGATACCTAAATTTCATAAACAATACATATATTTTAGCTATTAATTTTGTAAAATATTGTTGTAGCAAATATCAAAAGCTATTTAGCTACAGATATAAAGAAATATACTTTATTTTGTAGAAGAAAAAAAACTCTTCACTGATAACTAGCTAAATCATTGCAAACACTACATTTTATGGGTTTATAGCAATATGATAAGTAAAACTACTTGTATATATACAATAACCCTACAGTTTACAAGAAACTATGATAAACGCTTGCGAACAACCGTTATATCAAAATAAAAAACCTCTTACTCCTCTATTTTATAGCTTAATGTAATGTAAGCTACTTATAGGTTCAATTATTCTAAAAAAGGATTGTATACTTCAATTTGTAGAAAAACAGCTATATATCACCGATAACTAAACTAAAATCATTGAAAAGAACACATTTTGAGGGTATAAAGCATTATCGTAAGGTAATTTCCTTCTATTTATGATACAACACAAACTTTTTACGAGAGACTATGAAAAACACGTGAAATATACAATTGTATCACAATATAGAGTCTCAAACTCCTATTATAAGCTAACAAGTAGTTTAAAATAGCATTTTCTAACGAAAACAACTATAATACCATATTTTGAATTTCTGTATCAAAAATAAGGCTGAATAATGTCAGTTTTCGATATATTTTAGCCTTTCATAAATACATTAAGAGACTGAAAAAAAGTTGTTTTTAAGATTAAAATTAATACCTAAATTTCATGAAAAATATAAAATACATAATACATACATAAAATACATAAAATATACATAAAATACATTAAAATACTTAAAAAAAACGTTGTTTTTAACATTAAAATGAATACCTAAATTTCATAAAAAATACTATTTTAAGCTCATAATATTGTAAAATATAGTGGTGTAAAAGTGCATAATAATGTCAAATTTCGTCTTTTTTTTAGCCTTTAAAAAATACTTTAAAAAATACTTGAAAAAACGTTGTTTATAAAAAATAAAATGATACCTAAATTTTTTAAAAAAAATACATATTTTTAGCTATTAATTTTGTAAAAAAAGTTGTAGCAAATATGAAAAAGCTATTTAGCCCCCGGATATAAAGGAATATACTTCAATTTGTAGAAAAAAAACAGGTCTTCATGATAACTAGCTTAAAATCATTGAAAACACTACTTTTTAGGGGTTTTTATAGAAATAGGGATAAGTAAAACTACTTATATATTTACAATAACGCTACAGTTTACAAGAAAATATGAAAAACGCTTGCAATATACCGTTAATATCACAAAAAAATAACCTCTTACTCCTCTCTTTTATAGCTTAATGTAATGTAAGCTACTTATAGGTGAAAAAATTATTCTAAAAAAGGATTGATACTTCTATTTGTAGGAAAACAGCTATATATCACCGATAACTAGCTAAATCATTGAAAAGAACACATTTGAGGGTATAAAGCTTTATCATAAGTTAAATTCCTTCTATTATTATAAACATACAATATACAAGAACCTATAAAAAACACGGGGTAACATACAAAGTATCTCATATAGAGTCTCAAACCCCTAATATAAGCTTACAGTAATTTAAAATAGAAATTTTTCTAACGAAAACAACTATAATACCATATTTTGATTTTCTCTATAAAAAAAAGGGCTGAACAATGTCAAATTTCGACATTTTTTAGCCCTTCACTTTATACATTAAAATACTTGAAAAAACGTTGTTTTAAGATTAAAATTGATTCCTAAATTTTATGAAAAAAACATATTTTTAGCTTATAGTATTTAAAATATAGTTGTATAAAATTTGCTGAATAATGTCAAATTTCGACATTTTTAGGCCTTCAAAAATACATTAAACATTTGAAAAAACGTTGTTTTTAACATTAAATGAATACCTAAATTTCATGAAAAATACATGTGTTAAGCTTATAATATTGTAAATTATGTGGGTTAAAAAGTGCATAATAATGTCAAATTTCGTCTTTTTTTAGCCTTTCAAAAATACATTAAATACTTGAAAAAACGTTGTTTTATAAGATTAAAATTGATACCTAAATTTCATATAAAATACATTTTTTTAGCCATTAATTTTTGTAAAATTTTAGTTGTAGCAAATATGAAAAAGCTATTAGCCACCGTTAAAAGGAATAACCCTTCAATTTGTAGAAAAAAACAGGTCTTCACTGATAACTAGCTAAAATCATTAAAAACACTACATTTATGGGTTTATAGCAATATGATAAAAAAAACTAATTGTATATATACAATAACGCTACAGTTACAAGAAACTATGAAAAACGCTTGCAATATATCACAAAAAATAAGCTGTTACTCCTCTATTTATAGCCTTAATATAATGTAAGCAATATGTGCAAATATTCCTAAAAAAAAGGATTGTATACTTCAATTTGTAGAAAAACAGCTATATATCACCGATAACTAGGTAAAATCATTGAAAGAACACATTTTGAGGGTATAAAGCATTATCATAAGTTTAAATTCCTTCTCTTTATTATATAACACTACAATATACAAGAAACTATGAAAAACACGTGCAATATACAATGTATCACAATATGAGTGTCAAACTCCTATTATAAGCTTACAGTTGTTTTAAAATAGCTTTTTCTAACGAAAACAACTATATTACCGTATTTTGAATTTCTCTAACACAAAAAAGGGCTGAATAATGTCAATTTTGACTTTTTTTTAGCCCTTCAAAAATACATTAAAAAACTTGAAAAAACTTTGATTTTAAGAATTAAAATTAATACCTAAATTACATAGAAATACATTTTTTTAGGCTCATAATATGGTAAAGTATATTGTGCAAAAGTGCTGAAAAATGTCAAATTTCGATATTTTTTACCCCTTCAAAAAATTTTAAGATACTTGAAAAAACGTTGTTTTTAAGTTTAAAAATTTGATACCAAAATTTTATGAAAATACTATTTTTAGCTCAAAATAATGTAAATTATAGTTTTTGTAAAAGTGCTTAACAATGTCAAATTTCGACATCTTTTAGCATTTCAAAAATACATTAATATAGTTGCAATAACATTGTTTTTAAGATTAAAATTGATATCTAAATTTCATGGCAAATACATATTTTTAACTATTAATTTTGTAAAATATAGTTGAAGCAAATATCAAAAGCTATTTAGCTACAGATATAAAGAAATATACTTCAATTTGTAGAAAAAAACAACTCTTCACTGATAACTTGCTAAAATCATTGAAAACACTACATTTTAAGGGTTTATAGCAATATGATAAGTAAAACTACTTGTATATATATACAATAACGCTACAGTTTACAAGAAACTATGAAAAACGCTTGCAATATACCGTTATATCACAATAAATAACTTCTTACTCTTCTATTTTATAGCTTAATGTATACTTCAATTTATAGAAAAACAGCTATATATCAACGATAACTAGCTAAAATCATTAAGAAGAACAGATTTTGAGGGTATAAAGCATTATCGTAAGGTAAATTCCTTCTATTTATGATATAACACAACAATTTACAAGAGACTATGAAAAACACGTGAAATATACAATTGTATCACAATATTGAGTTAAAACTCCTATTTTAAGCTAACAAGTAGTTTAAAATAGCATTTTCTAACGAAAACAACTATAATACTACATTATGAGTTTCTCTATCAAAAAAAGGGCTGAATAATGTCAATTTTTGACATTTTTAAGCCCTTCAAAAATACATTAAAACACTTGAAAAAAGTGTTTTTAAGATAAAATAATACCTAAATTCATGAAAAATACATATTTTTAGCTATTAATTTTGTAAAATATAGTTGTACAACTATCAAAGTATTTAGCTACAGATATAAAGAAATATACTTAAATTGTAGAAAAAAAAACCTCTCACTGATAACTTGCTAAAATCATTGAAAACATACATTTTATGGGTTTATAGCAATATGATAAGTAAAATACTTGTATATATACAAAACGCTACAGTTTACATGAAATATAAAACGCATGCAATATACCGTTATATCACATAAATAACCTCTTACTCTCTATTTATTAGCTTAATGTAATGTAAGCTACTTATAGGTGCAAATTATTCTAAAAATAGGATTGTATACTTCAATTTGTAGGAAAACAGCTATATATCACCGATAATAAGCTAAAATCATTGAAAAGAACACATTTTGAGGGTATAAAGCATTATCATAAGTTAAATTCCTTCTATTTATTATATAAAACAACAATATACAAGAAATTATGAAAAACACGTGCAATATACAATTGTATCACAATATAGAGTCTCAAACTCCTATTATAAGCTTACAGTAGTTTAAAATAGCATTTTCTAACGAAAACAACTATAATACCACATTTTGACTTTCTCTATCAAAAAAAGGGCTGAACAATGTCAATTTTCGACATTTTTTAGCCCTTCAAAAATACATTAAAATACTTGAATAAACATTGTTTTTAAGATAAAATTGATACATAAATTTTATAAATAAAAAATATTTTTAGCTCATAGTATTGTAAATTATAGTTGTGTAAAAGTGCTTAATAATGTCAAATTTTGACATTTTTTAGCCCTTCAAAAATACATTAAAACATTTGAAAAAATGTTGTTTTTAAGATTAAAATGAATACCTAAATTTTATGTAAATTACATATTTTAAGCTCATAATATTGTAAAATGTAGATGTGTAAAAGTGCTAAATAATGTCAAATTTCGACATTTTTTAGCCTTTCAAAAATACCTTAAAATACTTGGGAAAAAACATTGTTTTTAAGATTAAAATTGATACCTAAATTTCATAAAAAATACATATATTTTAGCTATTAATTTTGTAAAATATTGTTGTAGCAAATATCAAAAGCTATTTAGCTACAGATATAAAGAAATATACTTCATTTTGTAGAAGAAAAAAAAATCTTCACTGATAACTAGCTAAAATCATTGCAAACACTACATTTTATGGGTTTATAGCAATATGATAAGTAAAACTACTTGTATATATACAATAACCCTACAGTTTACAAGAAACTATGATAAACGCTTGCGATATACCGTTATATCAAAATAAATAACCTCTTACTCTTCTATTTTATAGCTTAATGTAATGTAAGCTACTTATAGGTTCAAATTATTCTAAAAAAAGGATTGTATACTTCAATTTGTAGAAAAACAGCTATATATCACCGATAACTAGCTAAAATCATTGAAAAGAACACATTTTGAGGGTATAAAGCATTATCGTAAGGTAGTTTCCTTCTATTTATGATACAACACAACTATTTACGAGAGACTATGAAAAACACGTGAAATATACAATTGTATCACAATATAGAGTCTCAAACTCCTATTATAAGCTAACAAGTAGTTTAAAATAGCATTTTCTAACGAAAACAACTATAATACCATATTTTGAATTTCTCTATCAAAAATAAGGCTGAATAATGTCAGTTTTCGATATATTTTAGCCTTTCATAAATACATTAAAAGACTTGAAAAAAAGTTGTTTTTAAGATTAAAATTAATACCTAAATTTCATGAAAAATATAAAATACATTAATACATACATAAAACACATAAAATATACATAAAATACATTAAAATACTTGAAAAAACGTTGTTTTTAAGATTAAAATTAATACCTAAATTACATGAGACATACATGTTTTAAGGTCATAATATGGTAAAGTATAGTTGTGTAAAAGTGCTGAATAATGTCAAATTTCAATATTTGTTAGCACTTCAAAAATACATTAAAACACTTGAAAAAACGTTGTTTTTAACATTAAAATGAATACCTAAATTTCATGAAAAATACATATTTTAAGCTCATAATATTGTAAAATATAGTGGTGTAAGAGTGCATAATAATGTCAAATTTCGACATTTTTTAGCCTTTCAAAAATACATTAAAATACTTGAAAAAACGTTGTTTATAAGATTAAAATTGATACCTAAATTTCATAAAAAATACATATTTTTAGCTAATAGTTTTGTAAAATATAGCTGTAGCAAATATCAAAAAGCTATTTAGCTACCGATATAAAGGAATATACTTCAATTTGTAGAAAAAAACAGGTCTTCACTGATAACTAGCTAAAATCATTGAAAACACTACATTTTATGGGTTTATAGCAATATGATAAGGAAAACTACTTATATATATACAATAACTCTACAGTTTACAAGAAACTATGAAAAACGCTTGCAATATACCGTTAATATCACAATAAATAACCTCTTACTCTTCTCTTTTATAGCTTAATGTAATGTAAGCTACTTATAGGTGCAAATTATTCTAAAAAAAGGATTGTATACTTCTATTTGTAGGAAAACAGCTATATATCACCGATAACTAGCTAAAATCATTGAAAAGAACACATTTTGAGGGTATAAAGCATTATCATAAGTTAAATTCCTTCTATTTATTATATAACACTACAATATACAAGAACCTATAAAAAACACGTGTAACATACAAATGTATCACAATATAGAGTCTCAAACTCCTAATATAAGCTTACAGTAATTTAAAATAGCATTTTCTAACGAAAACAACTATAATACCATATTTTGAATTTCTCTATCAAAAATAAGGCTGAATAATGTCAGTTTTCGATATATTTTAGCCTTTCATAAATACATTAAAAGACTTGAAAAAAAGTTGTTTTTAAGATTAAAATTAATACCTAAATTTCATGAAAAATATAAAATACATTAATACATACATAAAATACATAAAATATACATAAAATACATTAAAATACTTGAAAAAACGTTGTTTTTAAGATTAAAATTAATACCTAAATTACATGAGACATACATGTTTTAAGGTCATAATATGGTAAAGTATAGTTGTGTAAAAGTGCTGAATAATGTCAAATTTCAATATTTGTTAGCACTTCAAAAATACATTAAAACACTTGAAAAAACGTTGTTTTTAACATTAAAATGAATACCTAAATTTCATGAAAAATACATGTGTTAAGCTTATAATATTGTAAATTATAGTGGGTTAAAAGTGCATAATAATGTCAAATTTCGTCATTTTTTAGCCTTTCAAAAATACATTAAAATACTTGAAAAAACGTTGTTTATAAGATTAAAATTGATACCTAAATTTCATAAAAAATACATATTTTTAGCTAATAGTTTTGTAAAATATAGCTGTAGCAAATATCAAAAAGCTATTTAGCTACCGATATAAAGGAATATACTTCAATTTGTAGAAAAAAACAGGTCTTCACTGATAACTAGCTAAAATCATTGAAAACACTACATTTTATGGGTTTATAGCAATATGATAAGGAAAACTACTTATATATATACAATAACTCTACAGTTTACAAGAAACTATGAAAAACGCTTGCAATATACCGTTAATATCACAATAAATAACCTCTTACTCTTCTCTTTTATAGCTTAATGTAATGTAAGCTACTTATAGGTGCAAATTATTCTAAAAAAAGGATTGTATACTTCTATTTGTAGGAAAACAGCTATATATCACCGATAACTAGCTAAAATCATTGAAAAGAACACATTTTGAGGGTATAAAGCATTATCATAAGTTAAATTCCTTCTATTTATTATATAACACTACAATATACAAGAACCTATAAAAAACACGTGTAACATACAAATGTATCACAATATAGAGTCTCAAACTCCTAATATAAGCTTACAGTAATTTAAAATAGCATTTTCTAACGAAAACAACTATAATACCATATTTTGAATTTCTCTATCAAAAAAAGGGCTGAACAATGTCAAATTTCGACATTTTTTAGCCCTTCACAAATACATTAAAATACTTGAAAAAACGTAGTTTTTAAGATTAAAATTGATTCCTAAATTTTATGAAAAAAACATATTTTTTAGCTCATAGTATTGTAAAATATAGTTGTATAAAAGTGCTGAATAATGTCAAATTTCGACATTTTTAGGCCTTCAAAAGTACATTAAAACACTTGAAAAAACGTTGTTTTTAACATTAAAATGAATACCTAAATTTCATGAAAAATACATGTGTTAAGCTTATAATATTGTAAATTATAGTGGGTTAAAAGTGCATAATAATGTCAAATTTCGTCATTTTTTAGCCTTTCAAAAATACATTAAAATACTTGAAAAAACGTTGTTTATAAGATTAAAATTGATACCTAAATTTCATAAAAAATACATATTTTTAGCTATTAATTTTGTAAAATTTAGTTGTAGCAAATATGAAAAAGCTATTTAGCCACCGATATAAAGGAATATACTTTAATTTGTAGAAAAAAACAGGTCTTCACTGATAACTAGCTAAAATCATTGAAAACACTACATTTTATGGGTTTATAGCAATATGATAAAAAAAACTAATTGTATATATACAATAACGCTACAGTTTACAAGAAACTATGAAAAACGCTTGCAATATATCACAATAAATAAGCTCTTACTCTTATATTTTATAGCTTAATATAATGTAAGCAATATGTGCAAATTATTCTAAAAAAAGGATTGTATACTTCAATTTGTAGAAAAACAGCTATATATCACCGATAACTAGGTAAAATCATTGAAAAGAACACATTTTGAGTGTATAAAGCATTATCATAAGTTAAATTCCTTCTCTTTATTATATAACACTACAATATACAAGAAACTATGAAAAACACGTGCAATATACAATTGTATCACAATATAGAGTGTCAAACTCCTATTATAAGCTTACAGTTGTTTAAAATAGCTTTTTCTAACGAAAACAACTATATTACCGTATTTTGAATCTCTCTATCCCAAAAAGGGCTGAATAATGTCAATTTTTGACATTTTTTAGCCCTTCAAAAATACATTAAAAAACTTGAAAAAACGTTGATTTTAAGATTAAAATTAATACCTAAATTACATGAGAAATACATGTTTTAGGCTCATAATATGGTAAAGTATAGTTGTGCAAAAGTGCTGAATAATGTCAAATTTCGATATTTTTTAGCCCTTCAAAAATATTTTAAGATACTTGAAAAAACGTTGTTTTTAAGATTAAAATTGATACCTAAATTTTATGAAAAATACATATTTTTAGCTCATAATAATGTAAATTATAGTTGTGTAAAAGTGCTTAACAATGTCAAATTTCGACATCTTTTAGCATTTCAAAAATACATTAATATAGTTGCAATAACATTGTTTTTAAGATTAAAATTGATATCTAAATTTCATGGAAAATACATATTTTTAACTATTAATTTTGTAAAATATAGTTGAAGCAAATATCAAAAGCTATTTAGCTACAGATATAAAGAAATATACTTCAATTTGTAGAAAAAAACAACTCTTCACTGATAACTTGCTAAAATCATTGAAAACACTACATTTTAAGGGTTTATAGCAATATGATAAGTAAAACTACTTGTATATATATACAATAACGCTACAGTTTACAAGAAATTATGAAAAACGCTTGCAATATACCGTTATATCACAATAAATAACTTCTTACTCTTCTATTTTATAGCTTAATGTAATATAAGCTACTTATATGTGCAAATTATTCCAAAAAAAGGATTGTATACTTCAATTTATAGAAAAACAGCTATATATCACCGATAACTAGCTAAAATCATTAAAAAGAACAGATTTTGAGGGTATAAAGCATTATCGTAAGGTAAATTCCTTCTATTTATGATATAACACAACAATTTACAAGAGACTATGAAAAACACGTGAAATATACAATTGTATCACAATATTAAGTTAAAACTCCTATTTTAAGCTAACAAGTAGTTTAAAATAGCATTTTCTAACGAAAACAACTATAATACTACATTTTGAGTTTCTCTATCAAAAAAAGGGCTGAATAATGTCAATTTTTGACATTTTTAAGCCCTTCAAAAATACATTAAAACACTTGAAAAAAGTTGTTTTTAAGATTAAAATTAATACCTAAATATCATGAAAAATACATATTTTTAGCTATTAATTTTGTAAAATATAGTTGTAGCAACTATCAAAAGCTATTTAGCTACAGATATAAAGAAATATACTTAAATTTGTAGAAAAAAAAACCTCTTCACTGATAACTTGCTAAAATCATTGAAAACACTACATTTTATGGGTTTATAGCAATATGATAAGTAAAACTACTTGTATATATACAATAACGCTACAGTTTACATGAAATTATGAAAAACGCATGCAATATACCGTTATATCACATAAATAACCTCTTACTCTTCTATTTATTAGCTTAATGTAATGTAAGCTACTTATAGGTGCAAATGATTCTAAAAATAGGATTGTATACTTCAATTTGTAGGAAAACAGCTATATATCACCGATAATAAGCTAAAATCATTGAAAAGAACACATTTTGAGGGTATAAAGCATTATCATAAGTTAAATTCCTTCTATTTATTATATAAAACAACAATATACAAGAAATTATGAAAAACACGTGCAATATACAATTGTATCACAATATAGAGTCTCAAACTCCTATTATAAGCTTACAGTAGTTTAAAATAGCATTTTCTAACGAAAACAACTATAATACCACATTTTGACTTTCTCTATCAAAAAAAGGGCTGAACAATGTTAATTTTCGTCATTTTTTAGCCCTTCAAAAATACATTAAAATACTTGAAAAAACAAGGTTTTTAAGATTAAATGAATACATAAATTTCATGAAAAATACATGTTTAAAGCTCATAATATTGTAAAATATAGTTTTGTAAAAGTGCTGGATAATGTCAAATTTCGACATTTTTTAGCCCTTCAAAAATACATTAAAATACTTGAATAAACATTGTTTTTAAGATAAAATTGATACCTAAATTTTATGAAAAAAACATATTTTTAGCTCATAGTATTGTAAAATATAGTTGTGTAAAAGTGCTTTATAATGTCAAATTTTGACATTTTTTAGCCCTTCAAAAATACATTAAAACATTTGAAAAAATGTTGTTTTTAAGATTAAAATGAATACCTAAATTTCATGAAAATTACATATTTTAAGCTCATAATATTGTAAAATGTAGATGTGTAAAAGTGCTAAATAATGTCAAATTTCGACATTTTTTAGCCATTCAAAAATACCTTAAAATACTTGCAAAAACATTGTTTTTAAGATTAAAATTGATACCTAAATTTCATAAAAAATACATATATTTTAGCTATTAATTTTGTAAAATATTGTTGTAGCAAATATCAAAAGCTATTTAGCTACAGATATAAAGAAATATACTTAAATTTTTAGAAAAAAACAACTCTTCACTGATAACTTGCTAAAATCATTGAAAACACTACATTTTATGGGTTTATAGCAATATGATGAGTAAAACTACTTGTATATATACAATAACGTTACAGTTTACAAGAAACTATGAAAAACGCTTGCAATATACCGTTATATCACAATAAATAACATCTTACTCCTCTATTTATTAGCTTAATGTAATGTAAGCTACTTATAGGTGCAAATTATTCTAAAAAAAGGATTGTATACTTCAATTTGTAGGAAAACAGCTATATATCACCGATAACTAGCTAAAATCATTGAAAAGAACACATTTTGAGGATATAAAGCATTATCATAAGTTAAATTCCTTCTATTTATTATATAACACTACAATATACAAGAACCTATGAAAAACACGTGTAATATACAAATGTATCACAATATAGAGTCTCAAACTCCTATTATAAGCTTACAGTAGTTTAAAATAGCATTTTCTAACGAAATCTACTATAATACCACATTTTGAATTTTCTATCAAAACAACGGCTGAATAATGTCAATTTTCGACATTTTTTAGCCTTTCAAAAATACATTAAAACACTTGAAAAAACATTGTTTTAAGGATTAAAATGAATACTTAATTTCATGAAAAATACATATTTATAGCTCATAATATTGTAAAATATAGTTGTGTAAAAGTGCTAAATAATGTCAAATTTCGACATTTTTTAGCCCTTCAAAAATACATTAAAACATCTGAAAAAACGTTGTTTTTAAGATTAAAATTGATACCTAAATTTTATGTAAAAAACATATATTAGCTCATAATATTGTAAAATATAGTTGTGTAAAAGTGCTTAATTAATGTCAAATCTCGACATTTCTTAGCCTTTCAAAAATACCTTAAAATACTTGCAAAAACATTGTTTTTAAGATTAAAATTGATACCTAAATTTCATGAAAAATATATATTTTTAGCTATTAATTTTGTAAAATATTGTTGTAGCAAATATCAAAAGCTATATAGCTACAGATATAAAGAAATATACATCAATTTGTAGAAGAAAAAAAACTCTTCACTGATAACTTGCTAAAATCATTGAAAACACTACATTTTTTGGGTTTATAGCAATATGATAAGTAAAACTACTTGTATATATACAATACCGCTGCAGCTTACAAGAAATTATGAAAAACTCTTGCAATATACTGTTATATCACAATAAATAACCTCTTACTCTTCTATTTATTAGCTTAATGTAATGTAAGCTACTTTTAGGTGCAAATGATTCTAAAAATGAGGTTTTTATACTTCAATTTGTAGGAAAACAGCTATATATCACCGATAACTAGCTAAAATCATTGAAAAGAACACATTTTGAGGGTATAAAGCATTATCATAAGTTAACTGTCTTCTATTTATTATATAACACTACAATATACAGGAAACTATGAAAAATACGTGCAATATACAATTGTATCACAATATATAGTGTCAAACTCCTATTATCAGCTTACAGTAGTTTAAAATAGCATTTTCTAACGAAAACAACTATATTAACGAATTTTGAGTTTCTCTATCACAAAAAGTTCTGAATAATGTCATTTTTCGACATGTTTTAGCATTTCAAAAATACATTAAAACACTTGAAAAAATATTGTTTATAAGATTAAAATTAATACCTAAATTTCATGAAAAATACATGTTTTAAGCTCATAATATTGTAAAATATAGTTGTGTAAAAGTGCTGAATAATGTCAAATTTAGACATTTTTTAGCCCTTGAAAAATACATTAAAATACTTGAAAAAACGTTGTTTATAAGATTAAAATTGATACCTAAATTTTATGATAAATACATATTGTTAACCTATAATAATATAAAATATAGTTGTGTAAAAGTGCATTATAATGTCAAATTTCGACATTTTTTAGCCCTTCAAAAATACATTAAAAACACTTGAAAAAACGTTGTTTTTAAGATTAAAATGAATACCTAAATTTCATGAAAAATACATGTTTTAAGCTCATAATATTGTAAAGTATAGTGGTGTAAAAGTGCATAATAATGTCAAATTTCAACTTTTTTTAGCCCTTCAAAACTACATTAAAATACTTGAAAAAACGTTGTTTATAAGATTAAAATTGATACCTAAATTTCATAAAAAATACATATTTTTAGCTATTAACTCTGTAAAATATACTTGTAGCAAATATCAAAAAGCTATTTAGCTACCGATATAAAGGAATATACTTCAATTTGTAGAAAAAAAACAGGTCTTCACTGATAACTAGCTAAAATCATTGAAAACACTGTATTTTATGGGTTTATAGCAATATGATAAGTAAAAATAATTGTATATATACAATAACGCTATATTTTAGAAGAAACTATGAAAAACGCTTGCAATATACCGTTATATCACAATAAATAACCTCTTACTCCTCTATTATATAGCTTAATGTAATGTAAGCTACTTATAGGTGCAAATTATTATAAAAAAAGGATTGTATACTTCAATTTGTAGAAAAACAGCTATATATCACCGATAACTAGCTAAAATCATTGAAAAGAACACATTTTGAGGGTATAAAGCATTATCGTAAGGTAAATTCCTTCTATTTATGATATAACACAACAATTTACAAGAGACTATGAAAAACACGTGAAATATACAATTGTATCACAATATAGAGTCTCAAACTCCTATTATAAGCTAACAAGTAGTTTAAAATAGCATTTTCTAACGAAAACAACTATAATACCACATTTTGAATTTCTCTATCAAAACAAGGGCTGAATAATGTCAATTTTCGACATTTTTTAGCTTCTCAAAAATACATTAAAATACTTGAAATAATGTTGTTTTTAAGATTAAAATTCATACCTAAATTTCATGAAAAATACATGTTTTAAGCTCATAATATTGTAAAATATAGTTGTGTAAAAGTGCTGAATAATGTCAAATTTCGACATTTTTTATCCCTTGAAAAATACATTAAAATACTTGAAAAAACGTTGTTTATAAGATTAAAATTGATACCTAAATTTTATGAAAAATACATATTTTTAGCTCATAATATTGTAATATATAGTTGTGTAAAAGTGCTTAATAATGTCATATTTTGACATTTTTTAGCCTTTCAAAAATACCTTAAAATACTTGCAAAAACATTGATTTTAAGATTAAAATTGATACCTAAATTTCATGAAAAATAAATATTTTGAGGTATTAATTTTGTAAAATATAGTTGTAGCAAACATCAAAAGCTCTTTAGCTAAAGATATAAAGAAATATACTTCAATTTGTAGAAAATAAAAACTCCACTGATAACTTGTTAAAATCATTGAAAACACTACATTTTATGGGTTTATAGCAATGTGATAAGTAAAATTACTTGTATATATACAATAACGCTACAGTTTACAAGAAATTATGAAAAACGCGTGCAATATACCGTTATATCACAATAAATAACCTCTTACTCTTCTGATTTATAGTTATGTTAATGTAAGCTACCTATAGGTGCAAATGATTCTAAAAAAAAGGATTGATAGCTCAATTTGTAGGAAAACAGATATATTATCACGTATAACTATAGCTAAAATCATTGTGCAAAAGTAAAAAAACATTTGAGGGTATAAAGCATACACTGGGACACAATTTGAAAAAAAAAAATGTTGAGTTAGAATTTTGAGCTTATTAGAGAATAAAATTTGACCGCTGATCCAAATCTGTAGCAGTTTTTTTCTATCACGTCAAGTTTTTTCTCTCACACCTTACCCTCCAGATAAGCAAAATTTCCACTTGTGAGCTGTAGTAAATAATTGCCAGATGATTGTACATTTAACTCATTCGCGAGCTATGTGCAACTTGTTTGCTGCAGTTACAATTTGAGACAGTGCTGGTGTGTGAGAGGTGTGTGCAGCTTCCCAATAGGTCACTACTACAATATCTATAAACAGAAAGCTAGGATGTACGATATTAGGAGGGATTGTTAGGGCTTTCTCTTTAATCCTTGTAAATCAACATACCCGTGTAATTTCTATTCGTTTTATGCTGTTTTTTTTTTTTTCAAAGCTGTAACTTATGTCCGAGCCTAGTTGTTTTTACATAGTATATATTTATTTTGTTTCAGATCATGTCTGCTCCGGCTAAGTCTCGTCGTAGTGCCTAAATCAACCCTGACCGTCTTCTGCTATATATGTGGTAGTTTCACCAATCCAATCAGAGGGCAAGCATCATGCGTTATTTGTCAAACAAGCATCATTTCGCATATTTTAAAGTGAAACTCGGTGATCTAGACAAGCTCATGGTGCCCCTCACAAAGTGTGCAAGCAGTGAGCTGTGTCGAGAGATTAGGATGTGGACCAAAGGAACACGTGGGAACAGTTGGATTTGGTATCCCATGGTAGGCCGAGAGCAAACAGACCATTCCAAGACTGTACCTTTGTTTAGTGAAACATCAGGATTTAACAAGAAAAAATAAAAGTATAAAAGTAGTATAACCTAACTACCGTGAGCTATCAAGACCAATGCCCTCATTCAGCTGAATTCCAGTGCCAGTTTTCGAACAACTACCTCCTCTAGAAGATCTGATGGTGATGTTGAGAAACGCAGTGACAGCAAATGATGCAGATATTGACATTCCACGAGGATCATTCGTTAGGGTATTTGACAGCACAGAGTTGTAATGAATTAGCAACGTCGATTTTGGGCCTTCCAAAAAAAAGCTCAGAATACTAGCATCAAGGATGAACGAGGAAAAACATACTTGAACAAGGAGTGAAGTATCATACTTTCAACCAGAGAAAGTACATATTCTGCCAGTACTTTCGATAAGACCGAGCGGTTTTGTGTTTGCAATAACATCCTGAGTTTATAAGGAATAAGGCTTTCAATCTGACAATTCCAATATGACATAGGCGATGTGTCTTTATTGTATAGCTCAAAGCAGAGCTTACGAAGTGTGCCGTTACACAAATGGCAATATGTTTGGCGCCAGTCCCTATTGGGCATCGGTCTGTCCTTTCGTGAAGACATGAGATGTAAAGTGAGAGTCTATTGAGTTATTGCAAATCGACAAACACCAATTGGATCATCTGTGTGACCTAAATATGGTGTCCTTCATCTTCCTTGGTCAATCAACGTGGATACACAAAGAGCCCTTGCCTGCTCTATATGGCAGGGCATAGCAGAGCTCGAGAGAAGCATTGGGTCAGACGAATTGCCTCCGAGATCTGATCTTAAACTGGAGATTCCTTAACATTGTTAAATGAGCCACTTGTTGAAAGGAAGAAAACAATTTATTCCCACCTCTGGCACATAAAACTAGGTACTTCTCATGCAACAATTTGAAAAAGCATTGGATCAACTGAATGGAGACTGTTTCGAAAGTCATATCTTGGCCTCTCTGGACTGTCAATTGAAAAAATCAACGCCGGTGTGGTTGATGTACACAAATTCGACAGCTGACAAAGAGAACATTTCAACGGTACTATGCAGACCTTGAAAAGAATGCGCTTGGCTATCATTCAAAGACGTCGTCAAGCGAACTTTCTTGGAAATACACGTGCAGGTTAATTACACAGAAATTGTTCCAGGAAACTTGGAGGAGCTACAAAGCGCGTGGGCATACATGCGTATTAATCGTACATTTTTCTGCATATAGCCATCTTGATGCCAACTTTCCGGAAAATCTTGTGTGTGCTGACTAGCGACGAGCAAGCGTGAACGATTCACCAAGATTTGAAGTTATGGAAGAATGTTACCAGGGTAGAATAGATGGGATGTGCATTGAGGTCCGCGACTATTGTGGGAGCATCAAACGCGATAGTCCTCAAGTTGAACATCTCCAGACAAAGCTACAACGTAAATTTTTACTTAACTGCACAAATTATAGCCGTATCCTTTCTAAAAACATGATATGTTATGAATAAACATTCTATTCATGCCTATTTAATAAATTTTCATTGTATGTTACCTTAGCAACTTTTTATAATATAAAGCATGTTACCTGTTCATGTACAGTATTTTTCAATTTTTTTAAGAAAAACGAAAATCCTACCAGTCCAAAAATTCGAGTGATAGAGAAAAACTGACGATTCATTGTTTTGGATGTCGAGGCACCCAAAAATTACTTAATAACAAGTGTCAGACCTTAACGCCAACAAAAATTTGTTCCCCAGTGTTATTCATAAGTTAAATTTAAATGTTCTATTTATTATATAACACTACAAGATACAAAGAAACTATGAAAAACACGTGCAATATACAATTGTATCAAAATTAAGCGTGTCAAACGCACTATTATAAGATTACAGTTTTTTAGTTGAAATCGCATTTGCTAACAGAAAAACATCTATCATTACCGTATTTGAATTTCTTCTATCATAAAAAGGCTGAATAATGTACAATTTTCGACCATTTTAGCCCTTCATCCCTTTCATTATAATACATTTAGAAACACTTGAAAAAAGGTTGTATTTTTAAGATATCATAATACCTAAATACATGAAAAATACATGCTTTAAGCTCATAATATTGTTAAGGTATAGTTGGTAAAAGTGCTGAATATATCAATTTCGACAATTTTATAGCCCTCAAAAATACTTGAAAATACTGAAAAAAACATTGTTTAAGGATTAAAATTGATACCCTAAATTTTATGAAAAAATATATATATATAGCTCCATAAGTATTGTAAAAATAGGTGTGTAAAAATCCGCTAATAAAGTCAATTTCGCATTTTTCTTAGTCCTTCAAAAATACATTAAAACACTTGAAAAAACGTTGTTTTTAAGATTTAAAAATGAATACCTAATTTTCACGGAAAAATACATGTTTTAAGCTCATATATTGTAGAATATAGTTGATGGAAAAATAAGTGCATAATTAATGTCAAATTCAATTTTTTTAGCCTTTCAAAATACATCGAAATACTTGAAAAAAAACGTGTTTATAAAATTTAATTGATACCTAAATTTCATAAAAAAATACATATTTTTAGCTAGTAGTTTTGAAAATATATTTGTAGAAATATCAAAAAGCTATATAGCTAAGATACAGGAATATACTTCTAATTTGAAGAAAAAAACAGGTCTTCACTGTAACTAGCTAAAATCATGAAAACACGACATCTTTATGGGTTATAGCAATATGATAAGTAAACTATTGTATATATATAATAACGCTACACTTACAAGAATCTATGAAAAACGCTTGCAATATACCGTATATCACAATAAATAACCTCTCTACTTTCATTTTATAGGCTTAATGTAATTGTAGCTACTTATAGTTGCAAATTATTCTAAAAAAAGGATTGTATACTCAATTTGTATCAAGAAAAACTGCCCTTATATATCACCGATAAGTAGCTATTAATCATTGAAAAAAAAAAGAACACATTTTGGGTGGTATAAAACATGTACGTAAGGTATAATTCCTTCGATTTTATGATATAACACTACAATTTACAAGAGACTATGAAAAACACATGAAATATAAAATTTTGTATCACAATATAGAGTCTCAAACTCTATTATAAGCTAACAAGTAGTTTAAAATACATTCCTACGAAAACAACATGATACCACATTTTGAATTTCTCTATCAAAAAGAGGGTTTGAATAATGTCAATTTTCGACATTTTTAGCTTTTCAAAAATACATTAAACACTTGAAAAACGTTTTTTTTAAGTAAAATTAAAATAATTTTATAAAAAACAACTATTACTAATTTGTAACCTGGGAAAAGTGCTTAATAATGTCAATGTCGACATTTTTTAGCCCCTCAAAATACATTAAACACTTGAAAAAACGTTGTTTTTACGATTAAAATAATACCTAAATTTCATGAAAAATACATGTTTTAGGCAAATAATATGTTAAATAAGTTGTGTAAAAGTGCTTAATAATGTCACATTTCGACATTTTTTAGCCTTTAAAAAAATACTTTAAAAAATACTTGCAAAAACATTGCTTTTAAGATTAAAATTGATACCTAAATTTCATGAAAAATACATATTTTTAGCTATTAACTTCGCAAAATATAGTTGTAGCAAATATCAAAAGCTATTTAGCTACAGATATAAAGAAATATACTTCAATTTGTAGAAAAAAACAACTCTTCACCGATAACTAGCTAAAATCATTGAAAAGAACACAGTTTGAGGATATAAAGCATTATCATAAGTTAAATTCCTTCTATTTATTATATAACACTACAATATACAAGAAACTATGAAAAACACGTGCAATATCCAATTGTATCACAATATAGAGTGTCAAATTCCTATTATAAGCTTACAGTAGTTTAAAATAGCATTTTCTAACGAAAACAACTATAATACCGTATTTTGAATTTCTCTATCACAAAAAGGGCTGAATAATGTCAATTTTCAATTTTTTTTAGCCCTTCAAAAATACATTAAAACTCTTGAAAAAACGTTGTTATTAAGATTAAAATTAATACCTAAATTTCATGAAAAATACATGTTTTAAGTTCATAATATTGTAAAATATTGTTGTGTAAAAGTGCTGAATAATGTCAAATTTCGACATTTTTTAGCCCTTGATAAATACATTAAAATACTTGAAAAAATGTTGTTTTTAAGATTAAAATTGATACCTAATTTCTATGAAAAATACATATTTTTAGCTCAAAATACTGTAAAATATAGTTGTGTAAAAGTGCTTATTAATTTTAATTTCGAAATTTTTTAGCCGTGCAAGGAAGAATACCTTAAAAATACTTGCAAAAACAATTTTTTTAGATAAAATTGGATACTAAATTTCATGAAAATACATATGTTTAGCTATTAATTTTGTAAAATATGGTTTTGAGCAAATATCAAAAGCTCATTTCGCTAAAGATATAAAGAAATATTACTTCAATTTGGTAAGAAAAAAAAACAACTCTTCACTGATAACTTGGCTAAATCATTGAAAACACTCATTTTTTGGGTTTATAGCAATATGATAAGTAAAACTGTACTTGTATATGATCAATACGCTTTCACAGTTTACAAGAAATTATGAAAAAAACTCTTGCAATATACTGTTTATATCACAATAAATAAACCCTTACCCTTCTATTTATTAGCTTAATGTAATTGTAAGCTACTTTTAGGATGAAAATGATTCTAAGAAATGAGGTTTATACTTCAATTTGTAGGAAAAACAGCTTATATATCACCGATAACTAGCTAAAAGTATTGAAAAAGAAAACATTTTGAGGGTAGTAAAGCATTATCAAAGTTAACTGTCGTCCCTATTATTTCTATAAACTACTACAATATTACCAGGAAAATAGGGGAAAAACAGTGCAATATACAATTGCGATCACAATATATAGTGTCAAACTACTATTATCAGCCTTACAGTATTTTAAAATAGATTTTCTAACAAAAAACAAAAAATTTTAACGAATTTTGATTTTTTCTCTATCACAAAAAGTTCTAAAAAAAATGTCTTTTTTTTCGACATGTTTTAGCATTTCAAAAATACTTTAAAAAAACACTTAAAAAAATTTTTTTTTAAGATTTAAAATTAATACCTAAATTTCATAAAAAACATTTTTTTTAAGCTCATAATTTTTTAAAGTTATTTTTTGTAAAAGTTCTGAATAATGTCAAATTTCGACATTTTTTTAGCCCTTGAAAAATCATTAAAAATACTTGAAAAAACGTTTTTTTTTATAAGTTAAAATTGATACCTAAATTTATGAAAATAAATATTTTTAACCTATAATAATAAAAAATATGTTGTGTAAAAAGTGCTAAAATGCCCCAAATTTTCGACATTTTTTAGCCCTTTTAAAAAATACTTAAAAACTTAAAAAAAACGTTTTTTTTTTAAATTAAAATGAATCCCTAAATTTTTCATAAAAAAATAAATTTTTTTCAGTCATAAATGTAAAGTAAGTGGGGTAAAAGTGCATAATATGTCAAATTTTAACATTTTTTTTGCCTTTCAAAAAATACATTAAAAACTTTGAAAAAAAAGTTTTTTTTAAGATTTTTAAAATTTTATACCTAAATTTTTAAAAAAAAACATATTTTTTAGCATTAACTTTGAAAATATACTTGGGAGCAAATACAAAAAACTTTTTTTAGCTACCGAAAAAAAGGAATATACTTAAATTTGTAAGAAAAAAAAAAAGGTTTCCTTTTGATAACTAGCTAAAATCATTTTAATTTATTGATTGTATTTTAGGGTTTTTTAGCAATATGATAAGTTTTTAAAAAAATTTTTATATTAAATAACGCTATTTTTTTAGAAGAAACTATGAAAAACGTTGCAATATACCCTTTTAATCACAATAAAATAACCCTTACTCCCCTATTTTTATAGTTTTAATGTAAAAGTAAGGGTACTTAAAGGTCCCCCCTTATTATAAAAAAAGGATTTTAATTCAATTTGTAGAAAAAAAAGCTTAATATACCGATAACTAGCTAAAATCATTTAAAAGGACACATTTTGAGGGTTAAAAAACATTATCGAAGGAAAAATTCCCTTCATTTAGTATAAACCCAAAAATTTACAAGAAAACTATGAAAAAACACATGAAAATAAATGTACACAAAAATAGAGTCTCAAACTCCTATTTAAAACTAACAAGTAGTTTTTTTTTTAATAGCTT
>JACEEZ010003823.1:0-11689 GCA_016584305.1 Chionoecetes opilio
AAAAAAAAAAAAAAAAAAAAAAAAAAAAAAAAAAAACAAGAAAAAAAAAAGGGGAAAAAAAAAAAAAAAAAAGGTTTTTCGCTTCCCCTTTAGGTAAAGGGAAAAGTATTTTGAGGGTTTTTCCCAAAGCATTTTTCAGTTGAAATACCCGTTCTCCCAAAAATTTGTCCCCACCTTTGAAAATTTTCGTTTAAATGTGCCCCCAAGAACAATTTTTTGTTATTTTACTTTTTTTACTAATAAAATTTGTTTTTAATTTTTAAGAATCAGGCTTTGGCCAAAATTTTTTCCCTTTTATTTTTTTCCCTTTTTTTTTTCCACTTATCTCTAATTTCCATTATAATCGTAATCCGAACAGATAAAACCACGAAGTACTAAATAAAATTTTATGCCCCTTTTAATAAGCTTCAATTTGAGCCCAAAAAGGATCTCTACGACGTTTGGTTTCATTCGCAATTTTGTAAGCCAATTTTATTGCCAAATTCCCAAAATTGCAAATTGCGCAAAAAAACTTACCGCTAAGGGTGACCCCAAAATACGATTTTCGGATTCAGCGGCAAAAATGTTTTTGGGATAAGACCCTAAAAATACTTCCTTCACCTAAGGTGAAGCGAAAGCCTTTTTTCCGCCCTAAGTGACCCGACTATTAAGCGAATAGGTCTTATGGTAAGTGGCAGCGAGCGAAGCGAGCTGCCAATTTTAAGAATACAAAGAGTTATTTATCTAAAAGGCCTGTTATCAGTAATTATTTCAGTAATTGAAGATTAAAGGCAAAAAGCGAATGCACCGTTATGTTTATTTATTAACTTACATGCATACAATCCATTTAAATGATGGAAGAAGGTTGAACACGTACCCACCTTATAAGGCGATGAGTAATTATTATTAAAACGCAGTTTACTTAAGGAAAACACGAATATAGATGAGTTTACCGCCCAATAAACTACCACATCTGACTAAGGAAACAGATAAGATTTGATACTTTGATCCTATCTAGACACTTAGCAAGTACCAACGGCAAGGTTATTGACTATACAAAGTGCCATCACGCCAGGATGAACCTGGTAGGAAC
Source organism: Chionoecetes opilio (assembly GCA_016584305.1). Taxonomy (NCBI): domain Eukaryota; kingdom Metazoa; phylum Arthropoda; class Malacostraca; order Decapoda; family Majidae; genus Chionoecetes; species Chionoecetes opilio. Next base: position 1,073 of record JACEEZ010003823.1, read on the forward strand.
CTGGTGGGATCGAACGCAGGGACGCTGCACGCGAGCCCACACCTCTACCAACCGAGCCACCCTGACGGGTACTAAGGAAACAACATGACTATAATCGGTACACTTGCAACACACGCTTCTATTGCCTCTAGGAGGGAGGCTGAAGTGGCCGTCCGCTGCTCACCTCGGCAAACTTGTTTAATTAAAATTCCCGTGGCGTTCCAAGTATGCTCGGGATCAACACAGGTAAACGCAACCCTAGATTAAACTTGTATAATACAGGTGCTCAGCTCGCCTAACCTGCTCCTCGCCGTGTGCTGGCGTCCATGTTAACATAAGACTGAAGGTTTCGACGTGGAAATTCATGTATGTCAGCTAAGATCATGTTCCCTTCCAATCACTTCCGTCTTTCTCTGTCTTCAATGACCCTTCCTCCCTCCCTCTAGCCTGGACATCCTGCTATCACCTCTAACACCACTCTATGTCCCAATACCCGAGGTCCACAAAAAAATTAGGAAATTAAAATTATGGCGGTATGTAGTATCCATATCCTTAACCAAAACGCCTCTATTCCCTTCCCTCCGTCCACTGCTTCGGTCCCTCCTTCCTCGCCTTATACCCATTTTTCTCTTCCCCATTCCCTACTCATTTCAGTACTCCCTGTTTCCCCTATTTTTACCCCTCCATGCCCTCTTTTTCTCACTCTCGAGTGTCCTTGTCGACCGAACCCTCTCCCTCCCCTCCAGGAACCCCTTTCCCTTTTCCCCTTTCCCCTTTTCCCTTTCCCCTCCTTCCTCTTTTCCCAGGTAAACCCGTTTTCCTCCTCCCTCTCTCTTCCCTCTTTCTTCTCCCCTGTCATCTTCTTCCTTTCTTTTAATTTTTTCTCTCTCTCTTTTCTCTCCCCTCTCTCTCTCTCTCTCTCTCTCTCCTCTCTCTCTCTCTCTCCTCCTCTCTCTCTCTCTCTCTCTCTCTCTCTCTCTCTCTTCTCTCCCCTCTCTCTTCCCCCCCCTTCGAGTGCCCAACCGCTTCTTCCCCTCCAGTCCCTTATCCAGCCATCCTGCACCAGCGCACCCTTTCCCTGCCTTCCCATCCTCCCATCCTATTCCCCCACTCCTGCTAGTACCCTGTCTCTTCCTTCTTCTGCCACTTCAGGAGCTCCCGCTTTCATCTTTCCTTCGTTAATACCAGTCTCATCTAGTGCTGTGAGTCACCTTTCCTGTCCTCTGTTTCCCTACCTTCCATCATCTCCCTTTACCATTCTTAAATAGGGGTAGAGGTTACGGAGGGAACAAAGAAAATGGTTTTGGTGTAGTGTATAGTAGGGTATGTCGTAGGTCCAATGAAAATGAAATATAGATTATTTCGAATTGGCAGGGGGGTTTTCTTATGAAAAAATTGAATTTTTTAAGGGTGGTTTGTCCGCTTCAATTTTTGGTGTGAGCATTTTTTTCTATGCAAAAAATGGACTTTTATATTTATATGCAAAACATAGCTTTAAAGTGCGATTTGCATAGAAAGGAATTGCTTAAATGCAAAAATGGAATAAGCTAAAATCGTCTTAGAATTCCATTTACATAGGAAATTGGCATGCCAAAGTTGAGAAAAAAAATGTTTGTTATACGGCGTACCCAAACCCAGGGTACCAAATAGTTGGATTGGGTTACGATGGGAGGAAGGACAAGCCCAGGGCGATGGTGCCCGACAGCTATGGGAAACTACACCCAAGGTTGATCAGGGAGGAGCATGTGTCAGGGGACAGAGGAGCCACCTGGAAGGTACCTTTGGCATTTTTGTACCAGAGGACCCGGTGCCACCTGAGAAGCCTGCGTTCAAGGTGGCTCAGGCTCTCTATGATCTGCTGGGACATACGACTCCACCGATTCACTGATCGTACTGCAAAGGTGACTCCAACTAGGGCCAACACGGGGGGGAAAGGGGTGGTACTCACGCCCTTTTGGAGAAGATGCTGGGACGCAAGCTCTTCTGGAGTATATGCGTGTTGCCACAAACGAGTTGCCCCTGCGCCACCTTATCACCAGCATGACGGGGCCTAACTCATCTGACATGGCTTTCAGGGGTCCAGTGTGCAGTCTGCTGTCCAGCGTGAATAGATGCAGTACAACGTAGAGTTAAAGGGGAGTGCCAGGCGGTGAAGATCTCACGGAGATACTGGATTTATCCTGGTCAACATGTCCACTGACCAGCAGGTCTCCTACCAGTGGTCCAGGCTGTGAAGCGGGCGTTCTCCCGTCCGAGCTGCAGGAGATCAAGTGTGGCTAGATTGTCCCACTCCAGATGGTTCACCACACCCCAGTCGCTCTTTGTACATGTGGACCAAAAAAGCATTGACTGACTGGCAAAGAACTGAACCCCCTGGAAATCCTAGTAAAGTACTCCCTGCAGGTGTACTTCAAACTCTACTACGACATCAAGGTTCACCACAGACTAGAGGACGGCCCCCAAAAGCACATCCTCACGCAGCTCAGAGTGATGAGGTCGCAGCCCAAGAAGGTCCAAACAGCTGTGACCTTCTACGTGCGGACAGGAGCATGGTTCGCACACTCAAAAAAGTGTCCCTCCTCTCGCTGATGGCGAGTCAGAGTGGGGAAACGACCGCAGGTTCCCCGTAAACCCAGATTTTGAAGCTGAGGGCTGGCGAGGAGTATGGGGACACCAGTGTAAGACTCGCATCACAACCCAAGCTGAACTTGTCAGCCACCAGCTTGCAGACACTGATCAGCTGGCAGCCTGGCCAGGAGCACGACCCGGCATTCACCTGTTCACTGTCCGGGGATCAGATCCAGGAGACCCCTGGTAAAAGCCGTACGAGGTTCCAGAGTTCTTATCCACACTCAGAGCACCGAAAGAGTCGCGAAGAGGTGACAGAGGCTGGGGTAGCAGTGGTGGGGCAGCAGGCCAGAGACGGGTTCATCCGGGCTCGGGCCCACCACCGGGAGACCATGCCCTGCTTCGGGTCTACGAAGGACATGATGGACACGTTCTAGGCCAACGTAGAGGCTGTGACACTGTGATGTAGTGCCTGATGAACCAACTGATCAAAAAGGGAGCTTACCACGCTAGTCATTTGGAACTCATATTGGTGCATGATGCAATAAACAGGACCAACCGGACACTGCGAAACTCATGTAAGCATTATTCGATAAGGGTGCAATATAAAAGTGCGATTTTGCATAGTAAGAATTGCTCAAATGCAAAAAGGGAATAAGATAAAATCGTCTTAGAATTCCATTTTACATAGGAAATTGGCATGAAAAAATTGAGAAAAAGAATTTTTGTTATACGGCGTACCCTAGGCGTTAGGCCTCCAAACTTATGTAAAGAGGATTCAGCTCCTACTTGGCAAGAAATAAACAAGGCTTGCAGATATAATCGACTAGAGTGGTGGGAGATTTTAATCTTAGGAATATAGACTGGGATTTAATTATAGGAGACGCGACGCAGATGAATTGTTAAAATAATCCAGGATAATTTTCTAAGCCAAGCAATCAAAGAGCCTACAAGAGGAGATAATATCTAGGATTTATTACTAAACAAACAGGGAAGATTTAGTTACAGATGTTCGGTTGTGGGAAGCTAGATAATATGATCATTATAAAATCAGATTTTGCTTAAAATGGGAAGTTGAAAATTAAGGGTCAACAAACAAAGAATACCAAATTTTCAGAAAGGCCATTATGCAGGATTAAGAAAACACTTGGAGGGGTTTAAAAAGGGGTGTGGAATGGAGGGGAAGAAAGTTCCAAGGTTAATGCCGTTAAAGGGCAGGGCTGTGACAGCTGGAAAGGCCAATTATGAAGGATTAGGAAACACCTGGTGGAGATTACGGGTGGGGGGGTTTAGAGGGTAAGGAAGGCCCCAAAGATTAGTGGGGTGGCAGCGGGGAAAGCCAATTATACAGATTAGAAAGACCCCTGGAAGTGATTAACGATGGGATAGGGTAAAGGAATGTTTCAAGGTCGAGCAGTAGAGTTGAAAGTGAGATCGGGCGGAGGGGAATTACACCTTTTTTGTAAGGAATTTAATTGATGGACAAAAAAAAATTCATTATAGGGAAATAAGGTCAAGAAAGAGTGACCCAAAAGGCTGACCACTAGTTTAAACACAACATTGGAGTAAAAAGAAAACAGTATTTAAGATTTAAGGCTGGACAGGAAAGCAAGAACAGTATAACTTTGGATGGCGAGGGGACAGTGAAGAAATTAACTCGAGTAGTTATGAATAATTATGAGATTAAATTAGCAGGACGGCGAAAGTGACCTAAGGGTTCTATCAGGTATATAAAACCAAGACAAGGGGAGTTAGTGGGGCCGTTAAGGTCAGGGCAGGATGAAGTTTAAATACAGACGCAGATATGTGTAAAAGTCTAAATGATTATTTCTTAAGTGTTTTTACTGAGGGAGAAAACACAAAAAATACCTGAAAGTGAACAGATGTTCAAAGGAGCGATGAGGAGAAACTCAAAGATATTGTGAAAGCTAGGGAAGTGGTGGAAGGGGGGTATAGATAAAATAAAGAATTTTAAATCACCAGGACCAGATGAAGTGTATCTCAGGGTATTAAATCAATGCAAGGAGGTTGTTAGTGAGCGTTAGGGCACATTTTTAGGATATCGGTTGAGATAGGCGATGTGCCATTATTGTGGAGGAAAGGAAATGTTGTTCCCATATTAAGAAGGAGACAGAGGACTAAGTAAAATTATCGACCTGAAAGTTAACGTCAGTGGTAGGTAAATTATTGGAATCTATTATTGCAAAACATTAGAGAGCACTTAGATAAACATAGTTTGATCAATGATCCACAACATGGTTTCAACATGGGTAGGTCATGGTTTACCAAATTTATTGAGTTTTTATGGGAAAGTTTATGAGGCGGGAGATAATGATAAGGATTTAATATATAATATATCAGGACTTTAGTAAGGCATTTGACAAATACCACACGAGAGACTCTTAAATAAGGTTAAGGCTCATGGAATAGATGGGAAAGGTTCTTCATTGGATCAGAGCTTGCTAAGTAATAAGCAACAAAAGGTTACAGTTAATTTGTTCTAATCTGAATGGGGGCAGGTAACGAGTGGAGTTCCACAAGGGCTGTTTTGGGTCCATTACAATTTTTTATTTACATCAACGACTGGGATAGTGGGATTAGCGTGATATCAGCAAGTTTGCTGATGATACTAAGGTGGGTTTGGTTTATTAGATCACAGTTTGATGTAAACATATTGCAGGGAACTTAGATAAACTTAATGAGGGGGCAGTCAGATGGCAGATGGAATTTAATATTGATAAGTGCAGCGTTATGAATGTTGGTAGAAAAAACCCTTGGTAATAGATACACCATACGCAATGTATCGCTGAAAAGATCATAAGGTGGAAAAGATCTTGGAGTGAGGGTGAGCCCAGACCTCCGACCTAGGAAACAATGTTTTGAGGCTAGAAATAGAGCTAATAGAGTGTTAGGATTCTTACCAAAAGTGTTAAAAGTAGAAGTTCGGAAGTATTCTAAACCCTTATCTGGCTCTAGCCAGGCCTCACTAGACTATGGGGTTCAGTTTTGGTCTCCATATTACGGGATGGATATAGCCTTGTTAAAAACAGTAGAGAAGGATGACCAAAATTATACAAGTGATGCGTAACTTTAGTAATGAGAATAGATTAAAGATATTAAGTTACACTCACTCGAGAGACGCAGAGTAAGGGGGCGATCTGATATAAGTGTTTAAGTGGATAAAGGGATTTCATAAAGGAGGTAGGAAAAGTTCTTACGGTTTTTAACCGGGGTAGAAAAAGAGTAACGGATTCAGCGGAAAAGCGTAGATTTAGAAAGGAAATAGGGAAAAACTGGTTCACAAATAGGGTGGTGAATGATGGAATGTAATCATAGACAGGTAGTTAGTGCAGAGTCCCTTTTGGAGCTTTAAAGAGGGGGGGGATAGGTTCATGGATGGGGATGAAAGGTGGATGTAGGTAGTGTTAGGTCCAGGAACTACCACGTGTTAGGCCTCGCGGCCTCTTGTAGCTTCCTTTTTCTATGTTCTTATGTTCTTACATACCTTCCATTCCGTCTCTAGTCTCCTTACTCTTCTCCTTGACTAGTCACCTCAAGGGCGCCCTGCATCGCCCGGAGTGCAAGGCTTCAACACTCAAACTGCTCTTCATCCCCGACAGAAGGATGCATGACTTTTTTATCTCATTACTGAGGCTCGACTGCTCAGTTATATTACTCTATCGCGGAAAACTGTTGGCGTTTTTTAAAGAAGGGAATGAAGGAAAGTAAGCTGCTATAACTGCTGTTTAACGAACGACGTCAATAATAACAACAACCCAACAACAACAACGACAACACAATTAAAAAATAACAATTAGTCGTTCCGCAATAGTTAAGAAAAAAAATATATGTATTGTATCTATATGTATATGAAAATAAAATATAGTATTATATATATATATATAAAAATGTATGGAATAATATAAATAACACATGGAGTTCAAAACAAAGTATAATCATGGTAATCATCAGCAACAGTTGCACCATAATGGTCATACTATAGTTGGCCCAGCTTAACCTGGTCCGGGTGGGGGTGGGGGATATTCCTGCAGTGGTGTCACGTTTCACCGTTGACAGGCTGATGAGGACTCTCTCTCATACTGTTAGCTATTTTTACTATTTTTTAATCATATATTTTTATAATACGCTGCATGGTTTTGTGATGGCTTGCGATTTGATGGTAAAACACGAGTCTGTATACCTTCCATTACACTTGGCATGGTACTTCATGCGACGTTGCCAGCCGAGTGACCTTGACACAGCCCCATTCGCTGGTCATCCGAGAGAATGAGGTGAAGATGGTGGCGGGGTTAGTGGGGTGATGTGGTAGATGGGCTACCCGGCGGGGGTAGTGGGGTAATGTGGCGCCACTGAGGACTTGGACCGCTCCACCCGCGGGACCAGGTTAAGCTGGGCCGACTATAGTAACCTCCACTACCATCATCACCATCACAACGGCCCTCACACTGTCATCCGTCTAACACCACAGGGCCTGAGGGAACGGCAATTCAGTAAGTACGGCGGGGGGGGCGGTAGCGGGTGACGGGGAACAACAAGGGAAAGAATAAGGGGGGGTAGGGCTTCCCCTCTGAACAAAGGGCCCTTTCACACCTCCACCGATTACAAAAGGGGGGGAGGAGGGGAAAGGGGGAAGTGGAGGTCGAGGGAAAGGTAGATGTGGGAAGAGAAGTGGAGGCGGCGTGAGGACGTACTGTAGAAGGAGCAGCAGCCGCGGTGGGTGACGGTGCAGCACAATTAATTGTGGCCATCATGAGGGGGCAGCGGTGGGGAGGGTACTGTTCCCCCACTGCCCTGAGACCCTCACGCCCGACCCCTGTGGAGGAGAACGTGACTTGGAGAAGGGGAGGGGAAGGGGAGAGAAAAAGGAGAGAGAGAAGGGAGAGAGAAGAGAGAGGGGGAGGGGAGAGAAGGGGAGGGAAGAGAGGAGGGAGAGGTGATGGGATATATTGTTGCTGCAGGGGCATGGAGAGGCAACACAAGATTAATAATGGCATCGCTCCCCCCCTCCCCCAGTGCCATCCACTGCCTCCCCATCAGCCAGCGTGTGTTTTCGCGATGCCAGCAGGCAGGGAGGACAGTGGCCTAGTCAGGGGCCTTCATTCCCATGTTCCCGAGTGTTTAGCGAGGATCAAATGTTAGTTTAGGCTTCCTGTCTTTCTTTCTCTCGCTGTCCTTTTACCTCAGCATCTTTCATCCTGTTAAACAAATTTTCGGAGCAAAAAAACACGTTTGTTCCTTTATATATACAAATAATGAATATTTATGACAAAGGCGTGATAATTGTTTTTCAGTGTTTTTAGAACGCGGTGCTCGCCCTCCTGTCAGGCGGGCGCCCAGGGCAGCCTGGTGTACGCAAAGACCTACAAGGGAAGATAGGAAAGCTCAAAAAGAAAGCTAAAAAAATCAACCCTAGCCTAAGATAATTTGTGATGTCCCAACACGAGCGCCATCTGTTGGTCCAATGTAACTGTGATGAGACTTATTTAAAATCAAATTAATACTTCATCTTTACATCAAGATCAAAGTTTTATGCATTTTTTTAGCAAAACACACTACATAAGAACCCTTACGAACATAAAATAAGGAAGCTAAGAGGCCGCCGAACTACACGAGGTAGTTCTGTTAATTTAACTTAACTTTAAGATGGAGTGACGGAAATTAAGTGGCGTGGCAAAACCCAACAAAGTATAAGCTCAATGTTCCTCTAATACCACAGACAAAAGAACTCGCTGTCCTCAACCATTAATTACAAAAAATAGAAAGCATCTTTATATGTACAATACGCAACAATAAACTTCATACATAGTCTGTCATTAATATGAATTCATGATTTTCTAAACACGAAAAAATCAATTCCTTATACACTAAATTTCCAAATGTATCTAAATCCCCCTTAATAATTTTTCAATGTATCTAAATCACCCTTAATATTTTTTTTCAATGTATCTAAATCCCCTTAATATTTTTTCAATGATCTAAATCCCCCTTAATATTTTTTTTTTTTTTAATGTATCTAAATCCCCCTTAATATTTTTTTCAATGATCTAAATCCCCCTTAATATTTTTTCAATGTATCTAAATCCCCTTAATATGTTTTCAAAGTATCTAAATCCCCCTTAATATTTTTTCAATGTATCTAAATCCCCCCTTTAAAATTTTTTCAATGTATCTAAATCCCCCTTAATATTTTTTTTCAATGTATCTAAATCCCCCTTAATATTTTTTTCAATGTATCTAAATCCCCCTTAATATTTTTTCAATGTATCCCAAATCCCCCTTAATATATTTTTCAATGTATCTAAATCCCCCTTTATATTTTTTTCAATGTATCTTTATTTTTTTTAATTACTAAACCCCTTAATTAATTTTCATTTAAATTTAAATTTTCTTAATATTTTTTTTCATGTTCCAAAACCCCCTTAATTTATTTTTTTTCAAATGTTTAATCCAAAATCGGCCCCTTAAAATAATTTTCAAAATTGAATCTACTCCACTTTTATGGTTTTTCAATTATTCGATGGTTTTAAATTCTTAACTTGATGGTTTCTTTAAATGGACTGTTTCCCCATCAGTTTTCTTTCATTCAAAAATTCAACGTTCAAATTCGGTTTTTTTTTAATGTATAAATTTAAGGGGCCATCACCCCTTTTTGGCCCTCGGAAACAAACAACACGGTCAAAAACCCCCACGGGTATTTAATAATTTATTTATATAATTTTTAAGTGTTTTTTTAAAACTGCGTGTACCGCTGACTGCCGCTCACTTCACCAAAGGGTAATATCCTGAGAACTTGGAGTTACTACTTTAAAATTTATGGATTTTAAACCCTTTTTTTTTCAATTTTCTTCCCTTTATTTTTTCCTAAACCCCCCTTTTTTAGCCCCCTTCCCCGCAAAACAGCATAAACAACACACACATGGGGTAAAATAATATAAAAATAAATATTAATATAGTATTAAGGGTAAGTTTACCATTTTAAAAAAAATACTAATATATATTGAAAATTTTAAAATATATAAAAAACAACAAAGCGGTCGCAATTTGGGTGCCAAACACAAACACACAACGGGAAAGAATCTATGGTCTTCTTTGCTGCTGTTTGTCTTTTGGGACAGCCGCCCCCTCTCCCTCCTTTGGGTGGTCCTCCCTTTCACTTCTTTTTCCTCCACACAATACACAACCATAAAATTTTTAGAAAATTTTCCAATATAAGTTTTGGTAGGTTTGCCCGGGGGCTCGCGGGCTGCAGCTGGGCGCTCTCCCATTTAAACGAAAAAAACTAATATGAATGGTGCGAACAATTAGTATATCAAAACCGGAGGTTTCGGCCTATTATGGGCCTAAAACAGAAGCATAATTTTTTAAACCTTGCCCCTTTTTATCTCCCCTTGTCAGAAGTCTTTTAAACCCCCCCCTTCTCCCCGGCCTGGTCGGTGGCCTCAACCTGTAATACTGATAAAATTGGGTTTTCCCCGCAAAGGAGGATGGAAGCTCCACTTTAGGGCGGTCGAGGAGTTTAACTTTTTTCCAAAAAACTAAAAATCCAAAGGGTTTGGGGGTCGTGGGGGTGCCCCTGCTTGTGCCGTCGGCCCCGTGGTTGTCATTTTGAAAAAACAAAGAAAAAGCTGGTTTTTGGACACATGTCGTTTATTCAAACCCCGCCGTGTTAAATTCCAGGGCTTTTCCCTCGGGAAATTCAATATATTTTCCCAACACCACCCCCACAAAATTAAACCACCTAACACGACAAGTTTTTCCCCTTCCCCTTTTTTCCCGTGACCGGCCGAACCGGCCTCACACCAAAATCCAAACGGATATTTTTCTCCCAGACAAAAGGGGAACGCCTTTGGCCACAAAGCGTCTACCCAAAGTTTAACGTTTTACCTTTAGGGGGGGGGGGGGGGGGGGGGGCCCTACCCCCGGTTTTCCCCCCGCCCCACACCCCTTTCCCCAACCCAATTCCAAAAAATTCATGGGAAAAGTTTCACTACGTCCCCGGAAACCAAACGAAAAAAAGAATCCAAGAGCGTTCCAGGGAGCATTGTGACA
>JACEEZ010003824.1:0-2500 GCA_016584305.1 Chionoecetes opilio
TTCCCCTTTCCCCTCCATCGTCTCTCTACATCTCTCCTTTTCCCCTTATCTTTTCACCTTTTCCCTCTCCCCTCTCTTTCTCCTTCACCCCTTCCCCTCTCTCTCTCTTTCACACCATTCCCCTCTCTCTCTTTCACACATTCCCCTCTCTCTCTCTTTCACACCACCCCCTCTCTCTCTTTCACACCATTCCCCTCTCTCTCTCTTTCACACCATTCCCCTCTCCCTCTCTCTCACACCTTCCCCTTCCTCCTCTCTTCACATCTCTCCTCTCCTCTCTCTCTCCCATCTCCTCTCTCTCTCCTCTCTCTCTCTCTCTCTCTCTCTCTCTCTCTCTCTCTCTCTCTCTCTCTTCTCTCTCTCTTCTCTCTCTCTAACATTCCCTCTCCTCTCTAGCTCCATCTTTCTATCTCTCTCTCTCTCTCTCTCTCCTCTTCCCCTCTCCTTCCCTCTCTCACATGCTTCTCTCTCTTCTCTTCTCTTTTCTCTCTCTCTCTCTCTCTCTCTCTCTCTCTCTTTTCTCTACACCTTCCTCTCTCTCTCTCTCTCACATCTCTCTATCTCTCTCTCGCTCTCTCTCTCGTCGCTCCTCGCTCCTCTCTCTCTCTCTCTCTCTCTCTCTCTCTCTCTCTCTCTCTCTCTCTCTCTCTCTTAACCTTGCCTGATGGTAATAAACGTGCCTTAAATTAACCCTCAAATAAATTTTCTATGTATCTTTCAAACAAGCACTAATATTTTCTTTCCCCATCACTCATTCTCCCGCCGCTTCTGTCCCGGAATGATAAAAAAGTTAATGTATTTTTATATCTATGAATTATTAAAGGCATTCTACGTTGTTATTTCTTATAAAACAACTTGAATTCGACCTTGCTATATTTTTACAGCTTGAATTCGATCTTACTATTTTTTTACAGCTTGAATTCGACCTTACTATTTTTTTACAGCTTGAATTCGACCTTACTATTTTTTTACAGCTTGAATTCGACCTTACTATTTTTGTACAGCTTGAATTCGACCTTACTATTTTTGTACAGCTTGAATTCGACCTTACTATTTTTTTACAGCTTGAATTCGACCTTACTATTTTTGTACAGCTTGAATTCGACCTTACTATTTTTTTACAGCTTGAATTCGACCTTACTATTTTTTTACAGCTTGAATTCGACCTTACTATTTTTTTACAGCTTGAATTCGACCTTACTATTTTTTTACAGCTTGAATTCGGCCTTACGATTATTTTACAGCTTGAATTCGACCTTACTATTTTTTTACAGCTTGAATTCGACCTTACTATTTTTTTACAGCTTGAATTCGACCTTACTATTTTTTTACAGCTTGAATTCGGCCTTACTATTTTTTTACAGCTTGAATTCGACCTTACTATTTTTGTACAGCATGAATTCGACCTTACTATTTTTTTTACAGCTTGAATTCGACCTTACTATTTTTTTACAGCTTGAATTCGACCTTACTATTTTTTTACAGCTTGAATTCGACCTTACTATTTTTTTACAGCTTGAATTCGACCTTATTATTTTTTTACAGCTTGAATTCGATCTTACTATTATATTTTTCCTCCCGCCGCTTCCGACCCTGAATGATAAAAAAGTTAATGTATTTTTATATATATGAATTATTAAAGGCATTTTAGGAGTTGTTAATTTCTGCACGGCTTTAATAATTTTTTCTTCATGTGCTTTTAAGTATTACATAACAATGATCGGGCGTTCCGTCACCTCCTCGCTGAAGATCAAGTGTCCTATATTTGTGCTTCATTGGATACTGTTAACATTACTATTTCAAAACACAAGCGGTAGCAGAGTGGTTAGCGTCTCCAAGTGGCGTGCCCGGTGACAAGAGTTCGATCCCCGATGAGGGCGAATATCCACTTTAAATATTTCTGCAAGGTCGAGTGGCCTAAGAACACCCACATGCTGCCCATTAACTCTTACGTTCGATTGCGCACACACATACACACACACACACATCACACACACACACACCACACACACACACACACACGGGCAAATATAAACTTGTTTGTTTATTTATCTTGTGTGTGTGTGTGTGTGTGTGTGTGTGTGTGTGTGTGTGTGTGTGTGTGTGTGTGTGTGTGTGTGTGTGTGTGTGTGTGTGTGTGTGTGTTCATGCTAAATAGTTTATTATGTTTATCAAGTTGAGTATTTAATTTTTACCACCTTTTAAGAATCTCTCTCTCTCTCTCTCTCTCTCTCTCTCTCTCTCTCTCTCTCTCTCTCTCTCTCTCTCTCTCTCTCTCTCTCTCTCTCTCTCTCTCTCTCTCTCTCTCTCTCTCTCTCTCTCAACCACACTTCGCTTTTTTTTCCTTCACCTCAATATCATATTTTCTCCCTTTAAATATATTCACTTCTTCCTCTTCCTCCTCCTCCTCCTCTCCTCCTCCTCCTCCTCCCTCCTCCTCCCTCCTCCTCCTCCTCCTCCTCCTCCTCCTCCTCCTCCTCCTCCTCCTTCTCCTCCTGCT
>JACEEZ010003824.1:17500-20000 GCA_016584305.1 Chionoecetes opilio
TCTCTCTCTCTTTAATCTCCATTCGTGTCTTGGGATGCGGCGAATGTGGACTTTCTATTCAACATTTGTTTTGCCCAAAATAATAATGTCTGCTTTCTGTGTTACGAGGCCATGGTGTAAGATAGTGAAAGGGTTCCAATACTGTTGTGATGTGTGTGTACGCGTTAACCGCTCGCTGCCTCAAGGTTACGCCGATCACACCCAGATATTAAGAAAAAAAAATAACATAGGAAAAATATAGCGTTCAGTTTTAGATCGAAAATTGTCATGATAAATAGAAGAGTTCAGTTATCGAGGGAACAAAATATGAGAAAAGTATTCAGTTGTAAAAAGAGTTCACAAAGCTGAAAGCAGAAAGAGTTCACTTTTAAAATCGTGTACCAGGTGGATTTTTTTCCTTCCATAATTTCCTGACGAATTGAAGAAAAAAATATTGACATGTGATGGCAAAGAAAATTCTGAAAACATTTCCATTTTCCTGACTTCCTTTATCCACGAAATATAATTCAGTTTCAAGAATCGTACAACTACTTATACTCTATTTTATTTATAATGGTCAAAATGCAGTAAGGAGGCCACGCCCCCTTATACCTGATTGGCTGAAGGGAGCGTGCTGGGAAGGCCAACGGGAGTGTGTGGAGTGTACAGGCCATACACACTACAATACAGAAGTACTACACTGTGGTATTGGTGGGGAGCAGTGAAGACAAGTGCCTGTGGACCCTTCTAACCCCTGTATTGATGGTTGTAGTAGTAGTAGATAGTAGAACAATGTGAGTGCAAACTTCAATCGTGTTGTTGCTGTCGTTGGTCACTGGTCAAAATGCCTCGGGGTAGACCACGTTCCCTGTGATTCCACGGGTGTGTTGGGTAGTGATGGTGATACGAGTAATCTGTACACAGTTGACATGAGTGCACATCGCTGCCCTAGAAGGGGGAGAGGCAGGGGCTGGCGTACCTCCTTAGTGATTTGAACCATCTAATAGACTTTTTTTATAGTTGATTTTTCTTCTACATTTTACCATTTCCTAGCGATAGAAAGCTCAAGATGTCATAGTTAAAACTCTAAAAGCACTTCCACATCCCTATCTCCTTTGTCCCCCTTCCTACACTACTTCTTCAAGCGACGAACTAGAATTCAACACGAGACCAAATGACCACCCTGCAACACTAGCTGCATAGAAGCACTAATATACAGCAACAGCTACCCTCTACTAACCACCCTACTACTATAAAACCACGCTATACAGCTACTACTATATATATACACCCCACTATATAACAACACTACTACTTAAGCTACTATATTATTATACAACCCTACTACTATAACAAGCCACAATTATATTAACAACCCTACTACTATACAGCTCTACTTATTATAACAACCCTACTACTATACAGCACTACTAAATATCAACACCCTAACTACTATAACAACCTACTATTATACAGCTAACTACTATATATAATAACCAACCCTACTATAACAGCTACTACTATATATATAACAACCCTACTACTATACTCAGCTACTACTATATATATAACAACCTACTACTATAACACTACTACTATATATATAACAACCCTACTACTATACAGCTACTACTATATATATAACAACCCTACTACTATACAGCTACTACTATATATATAACAACCCTACTACTATACAGCTACTACTATATATATAACAACCCTACTACTATACAGCTACTACTATATATATAACAACCCTACTACTACTATATAACAACCCTACTACTATACAGCTACTACTATATATATAACAACCCTACTACTATACAGCTACTACTATATATATAACAACCCTACTACTATACAGCCACTACTATATATATAACAACCCTACTACTATACAGCCACTACTATATATATAACAACCCTACTACTATACAGCTACTACTATATATATAACAACCCTACTACTATACAGCCACTACTATATATATAACAACCCTACTACTATACAGCTACTACTATATATATAACAACCCTACTACTATACAGCTACTACTATATATATAACAACCCTACTACTATACTATACTACTATATAATAACAACCCTACTACTATACAGCTACTACTATATATATAACAACCCTACTACTATACAGCTACTACTATATATATAACAACCCTACTACTATACAGCTACTACTACTATATAACAAGCCTACTACTATACAGCCACTACTATATATATAACAACCCTACTACTATACAGCTACTACTATATATATAACAACCCTACTACTATACAGCTACTACTATATATATAACAACCCTACTACTATACAGCTACTACTACTATATATACAACCCTACTACTATACAGCTACTACTATATATATAACAACCCTACTACTATACAGCTACTACTATATATATAACAACCCTACTACTATACAGCTACTACTATATATATAACAACCCTACTACTATACAGCTACTACTATATATATAACAACCCT
>JACEEZ010003824.1:30000-37500 GCA_016584305.1 Chionoecetes opilio
ACTGCGTTTCCGTGAGTGTTGCAAATAGTAATATCAAAACACTTCAAGACAGACTAGATAACCACCTCGCAAACACTCCGCAACGCACACATATCACAACAGCTTAACATTACTACGCATTGATCTAGTGTATTGCGTAGCGTATAGATAGATTACGAGTTGTCCCTTCCCTTTCTTTCCTCAACTACACATTTTCAAGTAGAATTTTTATTTTACAACCCTTTATCCTCGCTGGGACCAAAATATTAATAGCTTTTTTATTATTATTTAGTCCACTGTTTTCATATTTTTGTATTTCTCCTCTCTTTACTGATGTCACCGTCATCATCGTCATCTTCTCTGTTATTAATGTCATCATTACCATCCTCTTCCTGATTAATTAAAATGACTCTTCCTCCTATTTCGCCCACTTCCTCCACCTCCACCTCCTCCTCCTATTCCTATTTCGTCCACTTCTTCCTCCTCCACCTCCTCCTATTCCTATTTCGTCCACTTCTTCCTCCTCCTCCTATTTCGTCCACTTCCTCCTCCTCCTCCAATTTCATCCACTTCCTCCTCCAATTTCATCCACTTCCTCCTCCAATTTCAGTCCACTTCCTCCTCCTATTTCGTCCACTTCCTCCTCCTCCTATTTCGTCCACTTCCTCCTCCTCCTCCAATTTCATCCACTTCCTCCTCCTCCATTTCATCCACTTCCTCTCTCATTCTCCTTCCTCCTCTTCTTCTTCTCTTCCTCCTCTATTCCTCACTCCTCCTCCATCCTATCTCCTTCCTCCTCCTCCTCCTCCTCCTCCTCCTCCTCCTTCTCCCTCCTCCTCCTTTCTCCCTTCCTCCTCCTCCTCTCCTCCTCTCTTTGCGTCCTCCTCCTGCGCCCTCACCCCATCAATCTTTAATTCCCTTTCTCCCTCGCACTTCCATACTAACCTTTTCCACCATCCATTATAATATAAACAATCCACAAAACTCGGCCGCTCGGAGCGGGGCAGGCGGCGGCCGCTAGGATTGTATGATCCGGGCTGTAGGGTAGGAGCGTGGCGCGACAAGCGTATTCATAACTCCTTTGCACCTGCCAATTAAGCTCGCATCTTAAATGACATCAAAAAAAAAACTTGCGAGGGATGCAGCGGCGTGATGAGGGTGTATGTTAGGTATGTGAGTTGAAAGGTGTTTTTGCTCTTCACCGTTCACATAACTTCTCTTTTGCTCAAATATCTTACATCGTGGGCTCCGAGTTTTTATGTTTATTATTTAATGATGTCGATTTTTTTTCCCTTCTCTCACGAGTATATCAAGACTTTTTCTTTTCTTCTTTTCTTTTCTATTCGGGGCGACTCTTTTTTTCGTCTTTTTTTAATATGTCGACCTTTGTTTTTATCCCCACCTATCTCTCCCAGTATATGCAACGATCTGTCTTTTTTTTATCCCCACCTATCTCTCCCAGTATATATATGCAACGATCTGTCTTTATTTTATCCCCACCTATCTCTCCCAGTATATATATGCAACGATTTGTCTTTTTTTTTATCCCCACCTATCTCTCCCAGTATATATATATGCAACGATCGGTCTCTTTTTTTTATCCCCACCTATCTCTCCCCGTATATATATGAAACGATCTGTCTTTTTTTTATCCCCACCTATCTCTCCCAGTATATATATGCAACGATCTGTCTTTTTTTATCCCCACCTATCTCTCCCAGTATATATATGCAACGATCTGTCTTTTTTTATCCCCACCTATCTCTCCCAGTATATATATGCAACGATCTGTCTTTTTTTATCCCCACCTATCTCTCCCAGTATATATATGCAACGATCTGTCTTTTTTTATCCCCACCTATCTCTCCCAGTATATATATGCAACGATCGGTCTTTTTTTTATCCCCACCTATCTCTCCCAGTATATATATGCAACGATCTGTCTTTTTTTTATCCCCACCTATCTCTCCCAGTATATATATGCAACGATCTGTCTTTTTTTTATCCCCACCTATCTCTCCCAGTATATATATGCAACGATCTGTCTTTTTTTTATCCCCACCTATCTCTCCCAGTATATGCAACGATCTGTCTTTTTTTATCCCACCTATCTCTCCCAGTATATATATGCAACGATCTGTCTTTTTTTTATCCCCACCTATCTCTCCCAGTATATATGCAACGATCGTCTTTTTTTTATCCCCACCTATCTCTCCCAGTATATATATGCAACGATTTGTCTTTTTTTTATCCCCACCTATCTCTCCCAGTATATGCAACGATCTGTCTTTTTTTTATCCCCACCTATCTCTCCCAGTATATGCAACGATCTGTCTTTTTTTTATCCCCACCTATCTCTCCCAGTATATGCAACGATCTGTCTTTTTTTTATCCCCACCTATCTCTCCCAGTATATGCAACGATCTGTCTTTTTTTTATCCCCACCTATCTCTCCCAGTATATGCAACGATCTGTCTTTTTTTTATCCCCACCTATCTCTCCCAGTATATGCAACGATCTGTCTCTCCTCCTGCGTCCTGAAGTGATAGGAAAGCCGGTATATTATAGGAGTGGGATCTCTATATAGGGATTCAAGGACTCTATAGCAGATGCAGTCCTGCCTTGCTTTCCTACACGTGTGCTTCCCCCCTGCGTGTTCCCTCCTTCCCCTGGGGCCATGCACGGGTGTGTCTACGAGGCGAGACTAGGTGGATGGAGGGTGTGGAAGGCAAGCAGAGGTGAAGGTGACAAGGGTAGGAAGATGATGAAGATGAAGAGGAGAAGGAGGAATACATAGGAAGAACAGACACCAGGCTAGCTATTGGTCCATAACGAGGGTATCTGTTGAACTACATAGTACTAACTATCAACTACATGTAAGAGGACAGTTGGAAAAGGATACCATGTCCCTAAAGAAGATAGGAACATGGAAGTTTCGTAGTGAAGAATGAGAGGATATGAATTATGCTAACTACAACTACCACAAGTCGATTCGGGGGACTATAATATAAATGCGCAGGGCAATATCAAAACCCATTGATATTGCTTGCGAATTTATATTATAGTCTATAGTATATATATTATTAGAGAGAGAGAGAGAGAGCGAGAGCGAGAGCGAGAGAGAGAGAGCGAGAGAGAGAGAGAGAGAGAGAGAGAGAGAGAGAGAGAGAGAGAGAGAGAGAGAGAGAGGAGAGAGAGGAGAGAGAGAGAGAAGAGATAAGATACTTTGATCCTATCTAGACACTTTGCAAGTACCAAAAGGAATGGATGAGTGGCGTAATAAGGGGTAAGCGGGCGGGAGGGAGAGGCGGTGAGAGACAGACAATGGGGGGTGCCACGTGGATGGCATGGGGGTGGAACTCGCAGCTCATGCAGATTGAATACGGATAAAGACGTTGCCAGCCGGCCACTCAACGTCAACAGTCCCATCATTATGATGGACAGATACAAGAATTGTCGGGAGAAAATCAGCTGTGCCCGTGGTTGACGGCCACAGGGAGTGCCATCACTGCCATGGCCCAGTGGTGGAGTGCCATCACTGCCATGGCCCAGGGGTGGAGTGCCATCACTGCCATGGCCCAGGGGTGGAGTGCCATCACTGCCATGGCCCAGGGGTGGAGTGCCATCACTGCCATGGCCCAGGGGTGGAGTGCCATCACTGGCCATATGGCCGCCAGGGGTGGAGTGCCATCACTGCCATGGCCCAGGGAGTGCCATCACTGCCATGGCCCAGGGGTGGAGTGCCATCACTGCCATGGCCCAGGGGTGGAGTGCCATCACTGCCATGGCCCAGGGAGTGCCATCACTGCCATGGCCCAGGGGTGAAGAGTAATTTTTTCGACTCTTGGCTCAGGCCTTGTTGTCTGTAACCATTACTCCCAATCTTACTTCTTTTGTTTTTTTCTGATTCAATCCTTCCCCATTCTGTAATTCCCCGTTTGTCTCCTCGTACTCTTACCGAATTCCATCCCTTAAATTCCCTTTACATTTCCCTGCATTAAACTCCATTTCCCACCGGTGACTCCAGTCTGATATCTCAACAAGGTCTGTTTGTAGCTGTTCACAATCTCCCTCATTCTTCACATCTCTCAGCAGCTTGGCATCATCCACGAAAAAACCTTCACAGCTAACCATTACTTCCACCCTATCGGCGTAAAGTATAATGTGACAGGCACAGCGGGAGGTGGAAAAAATGATATTAATGTGATTCCTGGATATGGCGAGGAGGAGGAGGAGGAAGATAAGGCCCATCACTTCCGAGTTTTACCGTTGGCCTGTATAAGGGATGAGAGAATAATTTTTGAGTCGCTGATTAACTCAAAAGTAAAAGATTGCCAGGATGGGACAAGACAACCTGAAGGTGGTGTCCTGCAGCCCGGCACCCCCGCTGACGTGTGCCGCTCAGCAAGGGCCGGGGAGGCGAGGGCGAGGGTAGAGGACTGTGTTGCAATGCTGAGACCATGATTGAAATGTAGATTAGCATTGACAGGGAGTAGAACTGAAGACACGATGAAAGTGACAACAGCCTACACTAATACTACAACTATATATAGTATATTTGAGGAGGCGGTAGCAGAGTGGTTAGCGTCTCCGAGTGGCGTTCTCGGTGACCCGAGTTCGATTCTCGATGAGGACTAAAATCCACTTAACATCTTTCTGTCTAAGTGGCCTAAGAACACCTACATGCTGCCCATTAACTCTACCTTCGATTGCGAGTGCATCGGAGGACACAGGGGGGGCGGCATGAGCCTCTAATCACAGGCGTCACTATAAAAACCCTGCCTGCGCCACCACGGGCGAGGGCCAACCATCACACCCCTCAAGTGAACCTCCAGGACCTACCATCCGAGCCTGCCTGCCTATCTATCTGTCTGCCTGCCTATCTATCTGCCTGCCTGCATGCCTGTTTATCTGTGTCTGCCTGCCTGCCCGTTCCAACACTTCCACCTGACTGCCCTATTCACTACTCCTCTCATTAATCTGATCACAAATTACTTCACGTTGCACACCTCCCTTCCTCTTCCCCCTCACTCCCCCTAGCCTCGCCCCCTCCAACCCCCCACCCATCACCCCCGCTTCCTTCCCTCCCCTTACGCTTCCCCCTCACTGCCTGCCCATGCCCCTAGCTAGCCTCACCCCCTCCTTCCCTTCCCTTCCTCTTCCCCTTCACTCCCTTACATCTTCTCCCTTCACTGCCCCTTCCCCTAACCTCGCCTCTCCCCTTCACCCCTTCCCTTCACCTCCTTCCCTCCCCCCTCACTACCCCCTCCAACACCCCTCCCCGCCTCCTTGCCCTGACAAAGCGGGCGTCTCCAGCAGCTGATAGGGCGTCCTGCGGTGCCCGGCGACCGCCTCCTCATTGGCGTCGCTCCCTCGCCTCCCCTCCGAGGACGCTGCTGGTCAATACACACAAAAAGTCCCCTCCGGCATCCCCTTCTTTTTGTGTTGTTATTGACATTTTATTCTTTTTAACACATATTCTTTGATGACGGTGGGTGTGTGTGTGTGTGTGTGTGTGTGTGTGTGTGTGTGTGTGTGTGTGTGTGTGTGTGTGTGTGTGTGTGTGTGTGTGTGTGTGTGTGTGTGTGTGTGTGTGTGTGTGTGTTGCGTGTCATTCACCCAGGGTCTTGCATATGCGATGCAGACACGAGATCGCTAGTTTCACCCTCTCAGTGCTAGATTGGAGGTCATTATTACCGATCTTTGGGCAATGCTGGGACCTCACCCCCCCCCCCATCCCCTTGCTGTCCTTTATCATTTTGACTTCTTCATTTTCCCTTCATCTTTCTTTCTTCTTCTTTCTTCTTCTTTTTCCTTCTCTTTCCTCCTTCCTTCCTCCTTCCTTCCTTCCTTCCCTTCCCCTTCCTTCCTTCTTCCTGTGTATAGAAAGGAACAGTTTGCCACCACCACACTCTCCTTAGGCAAGCTGTGAAAGGCAAACATTGCACTACCGAGAATACCACAGCCACTTGCCCTGTACACACCAAGCCAGGATTAAAATTCCATCCCGTACCTTTACACTTTGACGCCGCCAATCACGAAGGGAAGGGAAGGGAAGGGGAGGGAAGAGGGAAGGGAAGGGAGGGGAAGAGGAGGGGAGGGGAGGGAGGGGAAAGGGGAGGGAGGGAGGGGGGAGGGAGGGGAGGGAAGGGAAGGGGAGGGGAGGGGAGGGAAGGGGAGGGAAGGGGAGGGAAGGGAAGGGGAGGGAAGGGAGGGGGAGGGGAGGGGAGGGGACCTGCTAAAGGTCGAGGGAGGGTCAGCCGGCAAGTCCCCTTACCAGCGCGACTATTCAGACGGTGCAGTCAGTTCGTACACAGTGGTTCGTTGCAGTCAGTTCGTACACAAGACAAGTTGCTTGTATCACATAAAACCCTAGTCGTTTCGTACACTCCGCTCAGAGTTGAACTTGACTACTAGAGTTACGAAACGACACCAGGTATGTACGAAAAAACTCGAAACCAGTGTACGAAACAACTATCAAAACCTGGGTACGAAACAACTTGTGTACGAAACTCCCTGTGACCTTCAGGACAACCGATTCTTATTTGTATACTTTATTTTTACCGTTGTGGAATGATACATTGCTTTAAAATCTAAACCACCGCCAAATGTTTCCGTGGTCTCGTGTTATTCACCCCTAAATTACGTAAGACCCAGAACGTAATTTCCATTGTAATTTGGGTACCATTAGAGTTAGACGATTTTTAGTGACTACACGCAATATTTTAGATATGACTTGTTTAGTATCCTTGTCGACTAACTCATTTGGTATATTTAGTTGCTTTTCGTAATTTTATGGCTAACAGACGATTTTTTTATAGCAAAGGAAAGATCTGGGCGCGAAGGGGTTGATGTGATAGTTACGCTGAAATATGGGTGAAACATAAATAATATATCACTTAAATTCATTTTGCAGAGTTGCCAAAAAATACAGAAAAAAGTATAATGTCAAATACCGAGCCCGAAGATCCTGACTACTACCGCCACGCCGCTATCCTCACCTCGCATACCACACACTCCCACCACCTCTACACCTTGTCCCAGCATCTTCCCGTCAGCCCCTTCAGTAGACGTGTGGCAACGGCGCCCTCGAGGCTCCCCAGGGCTCCTCAGGGCTCCCCAGGACTCCTCAGGCCTTCCCAGGGTTCCCCAGGGCTATCCAGGCCTCCCAGGGCTCCCCAGGCCTTCCCAGGCCTCCTCAGGGCTCCCCAGGGCTACTCAGGCCTACCCAGGGCTCCTCAGGGCTCCCCAGGGCTCCTCAGGGCGCCCCAGGGCTCCTCAAGGCGCCCTGATCTCTCTCTCTCTCTCTCTCTCTCTCTCTCTCTCTCTCTCTCTCTCTCTCTCTCTCTCTCTCTCTCTCTCTCTCTCTCTCTCTCTCTCTCTCTCTCTCTCTCTCTCGATATCACTTGATGTTTTTACCCAGGAAACCAAGAACACAGAACAGGAATGACAACTGGCTAGACTAGGTTAGAAATAATGGATAGTGGCTTGACGTGCAGACCTGCTGGGGGTGTGCAGGAG
>JACEEZ010003824.1:42500-107500 GCA_016584305.1 Chionoecetes opilio
ACCTGCGGCAAAATTATCAAACTATGCCGAGTAGGAAAGGGGTGGCCCCAACGCCTATATTTCTTCACATTTTTTCGAGTTTTTAAAATATCGCATTAAGAATGGGGAAACGTATGTCAAAATCATGATATGAAATGCCAATTCTATACACGTAATCAGATCCAAGATTGAAGCAGTAATAAAAAATTGGGTTCTAAATGGTTTAAGGCCACGTAAGAAAGTGATGACGTCACAGGGACAACACCCTACAGTACTTTCTGCTATACAGATATCATGATAGCATAAGTAAACGCTTAATTGAATGAACAAACCTTCCAATAAATAAGTAACGTCATAAGAGCCCCGGGGCAAATCATGGGTCAAAGGAAAGGGAAGAAAGAAAATGTTATTGTTTTATGGCCCCCACTAATACGGTGCCACAAACCACTGTTTTCTCACTAATTATCGATTTATTAAGCAAATGCTATAGAGTGGACCCCCTTATAAAGACCGAGGAATTAGAATATCAAACCCAATATAATGTCAGATTGGCGATAACGCTTGGCTAATGGCCCTGGCTGGGGGAATGTCTTGCTGCCCGATGTAAACAACCCTTATTTCACTCTTTATCCCCGGACTCTACAGACCTACTGTGGCTTGCATAGACAATGCACACACGTACTTACTTTTGCTGGCCACCTAACATCGATCGATGGTCACCGTGATGTAAGGCAGAAAGGGGAAAGAAATAAGGCCTCCTAAAAAGGTTGGCTGGATAACCCAAACACGAAACTTGGGAGTGAAACACGCATGAAAACATATGGATAAAATACCTACAAGCATATTGTTTAATCATCTAATATAAATATTGCCTTAAATCCACGAATACAATATTTTTTTTTTTTTGAGGAAAACTAGCGTCGACTTGACAGA
Organism: Chionoecetes opilio; assembly: GCA_016584305.1. Taxonomy (NCBI): domain Eukaryota; kingdom Metazoa; phylum Arthropoda; class Malacostraca; order Decapoda; family Majidae; genus Chionoecetes; species Chionoecetes opilio. The sequence goes on from JACEEZ010003824.1 coordinate 43,413, forward strand.
CGTTGACAACCGGGCTTCATGCAAATAGCCTATTAACACGCTTCACTAGGTACATTGTCTGTTTTGGATATATCAGACATGAACCAGATAACACGAAAAGCCTCACAAACCTGAACCTGGCGGCAAAATTATCAAACTATGCCGAGTGGGAAGAGGTTGCCCCAACGCGTATATTTCTTCCATTTTATCGAGTTTTTAAATATCGCTTTAAGAATGGGGAAAAACGTATTTCAAAAATCATGATATGAAATGCCAATTCTTACACGTAATCAGATCCAAGATTGAAGCAGTAAAAAAAAAATTGTGTTCTGAAAGGGTTTTAAAGGGCCCACGAAAGAAAATAAATGACGTCACAGGGAAACACCTACAGTACTTTCTGCTATACAGATTCATGACAGCGTAAGTAACGCTTAATTGAATGAACAAAACCTTCCAATAATAAAGTAACGTCATAAGAGCTCCGCAAATCATAGTTCAAAGGAAAGGGAAGAAAAGAAAATGTTTGTTTTATGGTCCCGCTAATACGTGCCACAAACCAGTTTTTCTCACTAATTATGGGATTTATTAAGAAAATGCTATAGAGTGGACCCCCCCTTTCAAGACCGAGGAATTAGAATATCAAAGCCAATATAAGGGTCAGTTTGGGCGATAACGTTTGGGCCTAATGGCTGGCTGGGGGAATGTCTTGCTGCCCGATGTAAACAACCCTTATTTCACTCTTTATCCCCGGACTCTCAGACCAAATGTGGCTTGTATGGGACAATGACACACACGTACTTACTCTTGCTGGCCAACTAACACGATCGATGGTCACCGTGATGTAAGCAGAAAAGGGAAGAAATAAGGCCTCCTAAAAAGGTTGGCTGGATAACCCAAACCCCGAACTTGGACTGTGAAACACGCATGAAAACATATGGATAAATACTACAAGCATATTGTTTAATCATCTCCCAAAAAATTGGGGCCTTAAATCCACGAATACAATATTTTTTTTTTTTTTTGCGGAAAACTAGCGTCGACTTGACAGACGTTGACAACCAGGCTTCATGCAATAGCCTATTAACACGCTTCACTAAGACATTATCGTAGGTGGGATATATCAACATGAACCAGACTAAAACGAGAAAGCCTCACAAACCTGAACCTGCGGCAAAAATTATCAAATATGCCGATAGGAAGGGGTTGCCCCAACGCGTATATTTCTTCACATTTTTATCGATTTTTTAAATATCGCATTAAGAATGGGAAACGTATTCAAAATTCATGATATGAAATGCCAATTCTACACGTAATCGATCCCAAATTGAAGCAGTATAAAATTGGTTCTGAAATGTTTTTAGGCCACTAAAAAGTGTGACGTACAGGACAACCCTACATACTTTCTGCATACAGATATCATGACAGCGTAGAACGGCTTAATTGAAGAACAAACCTTCCAATAATAAAGTAACGTCATAAAGCTCCGCAAATCATAGTTCAAAGGAAAGGGAAAAAAAGAAATTTATGTTTTATGGCCCGCTAATAGGTGCCACAAAACCACTGTTTCTCACTAATTATCGATTTATTAACGAATGCTATAGAGTGGACCCCCCTTATCAAGACCGAGGAATTAGAAATATCAAAGCCAATATAATGTCAGATTGGCGATAACGCTTGGCTAATGGCTGGTGGGGGAATGTCTTGCTGCCCGATGTAAACAAACCCTTATTTCACTCTTTACCCCCGGACTCTACGGGACCTACTGTGGCTTGTATAGACAATGACACACACGTACTTACTCTTGCTGGCCACCTAACATCGATCGATGGTCCCCGTGATGTAAGGCGCAAGGGAAGAAATAAGGCCTCCTAACAAGGTTGGTCTGGATAACCCAAACACGAACTTGGGACTGTGAAACACGCATGAAAACATATGGATAAAATACTAAAAGGGCATTTTGGGTTTTTAATCATCTAACATAAATATTGCCTTAAACCACAAATACAATATTTTTTTTTTTTTTTGGGGGAAAACTATCGTCGACTTGACAGACGTTGACAACCAGGCTTCATGCAAATAGCCTAGTAACACGCTTCACTAAGTACATTATTTTGTATGGATATATCAGACATGAAAAAGACTAACACGAAAAAGCCTCACAAACCTGAACCTGGGGGCAATATTATCAAACTATGCCGAGTAGGAAGGGGTTGCCCAACGCGTATATTTCTTCACATTTTTATCGAGTTTTTAAATATCGATTAAAAATGGGGAAACGTATGTCAAAATTCAGATATGAAATGCCAATTCTAAAACACGTAATCAGACCCAAGATTGAAGCAGTAATAAAAATTGTGTTCTGAAATGGTTTAAAAGGCCACGTAAGAAAGTGATGACGTCCACAGGGAAACACCTACAGTACTTTCTGCTAAAACAGATATCATGACAGCCTAAGTAAGGGCCCTTAATTGATGAACAAACCTTCCAATAAATAAAGTAACGTCATAAGAGCTCCGCAAATCATGTTCAAAGGAAAGGGAAGAAATAAAAATGTTATTGTTTTTATGGTCCCACTAATACGGTCCCACAAACCACTTTTTTTCTCACTAATTATCGATTTTTTAAGGAAATGCTATAGGGGTGGACCCCCCTTATCAAGCCCGAAGGAATTAGAATATCAAAGCCAATAAAATGTCAGATTGGCGATAACGCTTGGCTAATGGCTGGCTGGGGGAATGTCTTGCTGCCCGAGTAAACCCTTATTTCACTCTTATCCCCGGACTCTACAGACCTACTGTGGCTTGTATAGACAATGACACACACGTACTTACTCTTGCTGGCCACCAAAACATCGATCGAGGGTTTCACCGTGATGTAAGCAGCAAGGGAAGAAATAAGGCCTCCTAACAAGGTTGGCTGGATAACCCAAACACGAATTTGGGGATTTGTGAAACACGCATGAAAACATATGGATAAAATACTACAAGCATATTGGGTTTAATCATCTAAACAAAAATATTGCCTTAACACATGAATACAATTTTTTTTTTTTTTTGCGGAAAACTAGCGTTCGACTTGACAGACTGACAAACAGGCTTCATGAAAATTTACCTTTTAACACGCTTCACTAAGTACATTATCTGTAGGGAAAATATCAGACATAAACCAGCCCTAACACGAAAAGCCTCACAAACCTGAACCTGGCGGCAAATATTACAAATTTTGCCGAGTTGGAAGGGGTTGCCCCAACGCGTATATTTCTTCCCATTTTTATAGAGTTTTTAATATCGCATTAAGAATGGGGGAAACGTATGTAAAAAAATCATGATATGAAATGCCAATTCTATACACGTAATCAGATCCAAGATTGAAGCAGTAATAAAAAATTGTGTTCTGAAATGGTTTTAAGGTCACGTAAGAAAGTGATGACGTCACAGGGAAAAACACCTACAGTTACTTTCTGTTATACAGTATCATGACGCGAAAGTAACGGTTTAATTAAATGAACAAACCTTCCAATAAATAAAGAAACGTCTAAGAGCTCCGCAAATCATAGTTCAAGGAAAGGGAAGAAAATAAAATGTTATTGTTTTATGTCCCGCTAATCGGTTGCCACAAACCACTGTTTCTCATAATTATCGATTTATTAAGAAAATGCTAAGAGTGGACCCCCCCTTATCAAGACCGAGGAATTAGAATATCAAAGAAATATAATGTCAGATTGGCGATAACGCTTGGCAAATGGCGGGCTGGGGGAATGTCTTGCTGCCCGATGTAAAAAACCCTTATTTCACTATTTATCCCCCGGACTCTACAGACCTACTGTGGCTTGCATAGACAATGACACACACGTACTTACTCTTGCTGGCCACCTAACATCGACGATGGTCACCGTGATGTAAGGGCAGCAAGGGAAGAAATAAGGCCTCCAACAAGGTTGGCTGGATAACCCAAACACGAACTTGGGACTGTGAAACACGCATGAAAACATATGGATAAAATACTACAAGCATATTGGTTTAATCATCTAACATAAATAACAAAAGGCTCCAACGTATTAAAAAAAATAAAAATAATAATAAATAAAAAAAAAATAAAAAAAATAAAAAGGAGCGTGTACTTGGAGTTCATGGTGCCCGGTCTTTGAGTAATGCTGGGACTAAACACACCCTGCCTTGCACATCACTTCAAAGGCATTCACAGAGCTGTCTTCACCACTTGTACCGGAGAGAAAATACCCAAACAGAGACTGTGAACCACTCTGAAAGGTACACAATCACTTTCCTTGGCTCTCCTACCCTTCCCTCCCTAACCATCAACTCCCCATCCATTCCCCATAGAGCATTACCGTACATACCCTACATTCCCCTCTCATGCTTACCCTTGCCCCACACACAGCATCCTCCCCTCCCATCCCCTCTATTGCTTACCTTTCCCATATAGCATTCTCCCCTCCCCTCCCCCACCACACCCTAGCCTTCCCATCCTGACACAAAACAGTCTTTACACATAGATTCACTTATGGCTCAATCCCTCAGCCTTCAGCATTTTCATATATATTTTCTAATCCTTTAAGAATCAACATTTCTCTACCTCCGCCCTGTCAAGACGCCCCAGCAATGCCTTCACCAGCCTTGCAGTGGTTCCTAGAGACCAAGGACACACCTAAGACATGGATCCAACGCATGCCTCACCCGGATTGACGTCATTTCTTAAAGGTGTAAAGGGCCACACAAAGAGAACCACCAAAAGCCACCAGGACAACAGCCACAGGGTACTCACCATAGGGCGCCGGGGAGGAGTCACTGCCAGCAACAAGTGACAGATTCAGGTAGGGCTGGAAGAAGAAGGAGAGTTAATGCTACAACACCCTTCACAACATAGCCATCATCACTACTATCCATCACAATAGAGCAGGCAGAGCTCGGCCTATGTATGTGGACCTATACAACAGCGGTGGCTGGGTCTGCTGTTTGTGCAGAATGTGGGGTAGCACAGGTGTCCATGTATGCTTTTCTATGTACTTTGATACTATGTCCCCTAATGGGCCTATACTTAGTTCTTGTTTTTTGTTTTTGCTCTAGTACTTAAGTTTACTCCTTGGCTTGTTCTTGTTGCTTTGTTTTTTGTCTGTATGCCTCCGGGCGAGAATAAAATTATTATTATTATTACTACTATACTATCACAACATAGTAGCCATCATCACTACTTATCCTATCATCACCATAACATTGCTCTTTGCCATCATCTCATCATCACAGTAAAATATGGCTACTGATAAATAATACTTCACCATCACTACCACTTGCAGTATTTGCCAACTCAACCACTGCCAATAGGGCTTCCTGGCTATCACCTTGCTTTCTCACGGCCACTAACAGACACCTCAAGCAGACCTGAGCCGTGGTGTTGACATGATACCTTAACATAAGAACATAAGAAAATAAGGAAGCTACAAGAGGCCGTGAGACCTACACGTGGTGGTTCCTGTTACTTAACACTACCTACATCTACCTTTCATCCCCATCCATGAAATGATCAAGACTCCTTTAAAAGCTCCCTATTGGCTCCGTCCCACGTATTAACCCTGTCCCACCCTTGTCCCAGGCCTCCACACTGCTAGTCATCTGCCTCCCACCAGCCATTCCATTCAGCTCTCATCATAACACTTATTGAGGTACACAATACAATAGAACAGAATAGGAATAGGGTGGTAAATGATTGGAATGGACTCAGTAGACAGGTAATTAGTGTAGAGTCATTAGAGAGCTTTAAAAGGAGGCTAAATAAATTCATGGATGGGGATGAAAGGTGGATGTAGGTAGTGTTAAGAAACATGAACTACCACGTGTAGGTCTCACGGCCTCTTGTAGCTTCCTTATGTTCTTAATACAGGATACAACATCCTACACTGTGCTTCATGTCCTTCAGCTGCCTCAGTCCCTGCATCTGCCTTTGTCTTTCCCTCCTCACAAGTTTTATGCTTCTGGGAAACTTTTCCCATAACCTTCACCTTACAAACTCTTCATTCACACTACATATCATTTTCCCCTCTTCACCAAAAGACCAGTGTGCAGTGAACAGTGGCAGGCAGGGTCAGGCAGACACCAAGGGGCCCGGGTGCTGTAAGGGATTTCAGGCTCCTAATAATCCACAGGGGAGCACAGTGAGACAATTCAGCTTCAGGGGTTCGGGGTTCGAGCGAGATTTTAATTTTATTTTGCCCCTTTTAGTCAATCTTAACCCCTCACGCCCAGATCTTTCCTTGGCTATAAAAAATTGTCTGTTGTTGAGTCATACAATTACGAAAAGTAACTGAATATACCAAATTAGTTAGTCAACAAGGATACTAGACAGATCATATCTATAAATATTGCTTATATTCACTAAAAATCGTCTAATGGTATCAAATTACAATGGAAATTATGTTCTGGGTCTCAAGGGGTTAAGGCACCTTTTTTCACAGTCAGGACATTCTGAAAATTATGATCTAACTAATCTTATAACAAAGGTGGGCACGTGCGCTCCAATTTTGCGTTCCGCGTTCCGGTGCGCACTACCAAAATTCGGGGCGCAGGAGTGCAGAGCGCGAAAATCTGAACTGGGAGCGCAACTTGAATTTGGCGCTCCTTTTCTGCGCTCCAATCGAAGACGACTTTTCTTAAAAAATTTCAGCGGCAACAATGCGCCTGGTTTAGTAAATAGCCGGCCGGCAAAGCGCTGCCAAGCCGGGCCGGACACTCCAAAGTTACTTGTGTCGGTCACTCGAGTTGGGTGGCAAGTGCACAGCCTTTCTTTGAGGAAGGTGGCGCCAGACCAGGCGCAGGGGGTCAAGGACATGATGGTGAGGGAGCTCGAGGAGATCATCACCTCCGGGAGGGAGGAGGAGGAGGAGGAGGCCGGCGTCAGCCTCGAGCCCGTGATGCAGGAGGAGAAGGACTATTTTGACCTCCTCCTGGATGACACTCCAGCGGCCAGGAGGCAGGAGGATCTGCATGAGGAACTAACCAAGACCTTGGAGGGCTGGCAGCGGGCCCACAGCGAGACCCCCATCAAGAAGGACCTCTTCCCCAGCTACCACAGGGAGGCGTGGGTGAAACTTTTTATCAAGTACAACACCCCGGCCCCTCCCTAGCTCTGCAGCTGTGGCGAGGATGTTCAGCTCTGCAGGGGACATCCTGAGAACCAAGAGGTCCAGCCTGACAGCCAGCAACTTTGAGGAGTTGGTTTTCATGCGTGGCAACATGGAACTGCTGGGGTTCAAGGAGGAGGAGGACCAGGAGATGGAGCAGGAGGAGGACTAAATAGGACTGAAGGAGTGACCACAGACTACTTTAACTTGTGATTTTTTGTTAGACAGTGATGTTTTGGCTTGACAGTACAATTTTTTCATAATATACGTAAGGTAAATAACTTCTAGAAGCTGTTTTTTTTATTATATAGCTACTTTTTGGGAGCGCTGAGCGTAGAGCGCGGAGCGCACCGGGCCGGCTGTGTGGGTGTGCAGAGAGCAGCCGCACCACCGTGCACACCGGAGCGCCCACCATTGCTTATTATTACACACATCATGCCCGGGCCCCCTATGAAGCCTGGCCCTGGTGCTGAGATACCAGCCCCCCCCCCCCCCGGCCCTGGTGGCAGGCGCGGCACCTACCGAAGTGTCGCTGGGCGGGGCCTTGCTTTCCGGCGGTGCTGGTGCTGGTGCTGGTGCTGTGCTGCGGCGGCGCGTGCCACTCAGCACTAAGAAGTAGCCTGAAACAACACATTGCCACAGGTCACAACAGAACAACAATACCATAACACTGATTGGAAAAAAACAATAAATCAATTACATACTGAATCTAAAATGGAAACAGTCAAAGATTAGTCAGACAAGTTAATGTAGTATTAGCTTGTTACATCATGACAGGCAACAACACACTCAGATGGAATGTTTACAATTGTCTGAAAATCATCTACATTTCCATCCTGCACGTCACCAATACAAGGCAGGGAAAAAGAAGAGAAAAACCTAGCCTAGCAGCCAAGCACAAAAGAGTTACAGCAACTACAGTCAAGTCTGCTACTAACCAATTTTTCTATTATGCCTGGCTAAGATCTTTAAACAAACAAAAATGTTACAACCCCTGCCAGAGACTGTTGGTTTTGGGGCTTTATTGGGTAGCCGAGATGGTCAGTTTGGGGCCCATGTTCGAGATGGTCAGTTTGGGGCCCATGTTATGCTTCAGGGAGGTCATTGGTGCAGCTGTCTAAGCACTTCTTTTTGCCTTAAGTAATGCATATAATCCACCTGCAGTTACTTTACAAAATAGTGATAATGTTAAGGGTTAAAAGAATAAAAATACTCAAAGGAATGAAGATAGAGTGATTGAATAACGTCTCCTTGTCAGATCACATAACTGTCCTTGGCTGTGTTTGGGTGAGGGCGCAGAGGTGCTACAAAAGGTGCTATGGAGACAACAGATCAGGGGAGAATGATGACAAGACTATGTATCAATCACATGTAGAAGGTAATACAGGGAGGAGAAGACCAAGGAAGGGGGAGATGGGGTCAAGGAAGTACTGAGTCACAGGGACCCAACCATCCAGGGTGTGAGAGGCTGGTATGGGACAGTGAGGGAGCGTGATGTGGCCTATAGGAGGGAGGCAGCGTATTGCAAGGAAAGGCTGCTGTTGCTGTTCATGAAAAAGATGTCCTTCGCTTGCCCTCTGGATCCACGGCCACACCTCCAGTCATCACCCACCACCACTACACACACACACATCGACTCAGACACATCACAACACCTTACATACCATACACATCAAAGCCCTAACACTCATTACAGGCTGCACACCTACACACCACCTTACAAACCATACACATCAAAGCCCTAACACTCATTACAGGCTGCACACCTACACACCACCTTACACACCATACACATCAAAGCCCTAACACTCATTACAGGCTGCACACCTACACACCACCTTACAAACCATACACATCAAAGCCCTAACACTCATTACAGGCTGCACACCTAACACCACCTTACACACCATACACATCAAAGCCCTAACACTCATTACAGGCTGCACACCTACACACCACCTTACAAACCATACACATCAAAGCCCTAACACTCATTACAGGCTGCACACCTACACACCACCTTACACACCATACACATCAAAGCCCTAACACTCATTACAGGCTGCACACCTACACAACACCTTACACACCATACACATCAAAGCCCTAACACTCATTACAGGCTGCACACCTACACAACACCTTACACACCATACACATCAAAGCCCTAACACTCATTACAGGCTGCACACCTACACACCACCTTACACACCATACACATCAAAGCCCTAACAATCATTACAGGCTGCACACCTACACACCACCTACACCATAAAACCAAAGTCCTCAAGGTCAAGGACGAACCACATTCACGTGAGAAGCACACAACCACTCGCCGCAGCCACCACAACACTACATGGCGCACACCCCTCACACGCCAAAGAACATCAATACAGCCCTGCTCTGCCCTGCCTCACCTGGGAAGTAGCCTTCCTGCCTGGTGCGCATGTTGGTGCCCAGCAGCCAGCCGTTGGGGCAGTCTGGTGTCATCTTCTGCATCTGCAGGTACTCGGCCGACACATGGATCACGTCCTTGGCCTCCATGCCCGGCTCGCTGCCCCCGTTGCCCCAGCACCCCTGGCGCGCCGTGTACACATACACCACGTCCCCCATGGCGGCGGGGGCAGGGGTGACGGTGGTGCTAGGGGTGGTGGTGGTGCCTCAGTAAGGGAGGTGAGGGAGGTGTGTGGCGTGCTGGAGTGGCTCACAAGCACCCGTGTGCATCACCACCACTACTGTCCCCTGGGGTGTGGGCTCAGAGTCTCACACAAATGCACAGCACAACACATGTTCTGGTCACAGCCATGCACAGTCCTCAAGGCTCAGCAGGCTCACAGAACACTGGCAGAACACAGCTTCTAGCCACACCGGCCTCCATGCTGTGATGGGCCTTAGTCACTGCCAGCCAGGCCTCACACACCAGGCTGCTGCTCACTGCTCGGGGAATGTTGAATACCACGGCTCTTGTTATGATATCTGTAACAATAACAAGGATTAGTTCATCATTAACAGAATAAAGCAAAACATTCATATACAGTTTATCTCAGCAATAAATAACCCAGAAGACAAGATGTGTGAAAAAATGGTACAGTATTATGTGATTTCTATTTATCTCATGATGATGATGATGATGATGTTTTTATGAATCAACTATATGGCAGGGATGCGCAGGCCACAGGGGACCACCTTGGGAATGGCGGCAAGGCAGTAATGTCACCAAAGATGTCATGAAGTACGAACACGCCTGATTTTGACACTAACGGGCAAGCCACACACAGCCACCTGACTTGGTTGTTGTTGTTGTTGTTTAAGATTTGTTCCACCCGTAATGGAAGGAGCTCGGGCTTTGGGAGGCCATAAAAAAAAGTTCACAATAAAATAGTAATTGATAGGGAGGAAAGGCATCCACCATGGCGAGTAATCTGACTTGGTAATACAGCCAAATTCCCCACATCCGACCTCCAAACATCCGACTTGTCCAAACAACCGACTTTTTTCACCACCACATTATGTCTTGTTTTGGCCATTTATTTTACTTCGTTTTTTTTTAGTTCTTAGAAAACATTGATTTGTGGCTTTATTTATGCATGCATTTTACTTTCGCGTCTACCACTGGATCGGCCTTCAAGAGCTGCATCTTTTATGTTCTATACCATTTTGTCCTTACGTTTATGGTTACTGTGATATCCGAACATCCGACTATTCCAATTATCCGACCTACCTTCGGTCCCCCCAAGGTCGGATAATTAATACTTAGCTGTATGTCATCCGGTAACAAACACTTGAGTCATTTAAACATGGCACCTGCTTTACACTGTGATGCAATAATGATTACAGACACCTACCTGAATCCTCTCCTCCCCACCATGACAACTGCTCCTCTCACCAACCTCCAGCTTTCTCTATTTACATACAAGAGGTTAAAACACTTACTAATAGCCGCCACATGTTAAAAGTTAGCGAAAATGGGGCCCCTTCACTCCCCCTTTCCGAACGCACGGGATTGGCTGAGGTGTTGGGTGTTGGGTGAGAATGCCTTACTCCAAGTTCTGCCCTAAAGCCCCAACACCCAACACCTCAGCCAATCCCGGGAGATCAGAAGGGGGGGAGGGAAGGGGCCTCATTTTCGCCAACTTAACGTGCGCCGACTATAGTGCCTCCTGCCATGTAACTGAAACACTACAGTAAAACCTCTCGTATTCGAACTTTTTTTTTTTTTTTTTTTTTTTTTTTTTTTTTTTTTTAAGGGTCGAAATTTCCTAGCTATATATACGCCTAGAACTTTTTTTTTTTTTTTTTTTTTTTTTTAGGGGTCGAAATTTCCTAGCTACATATTACATTAAACATCTCATTTTTTTTTTTTTTTTTTCTTCTTCTTACATATCCCCCCATTTTCTGATCCTTGCATTGCTGGACCTCCTTGCCCATATCGAATATGAGAGGTTTCACTGTCCTTGCACAGCCTCCTTACCCCTCTCTACAAGGGCAGCCTACATCTCACTTTCTGTCTCTATTCATGCAGTCATTATCTGAAGTCTCCTATCACCATCTTCATTTTTCTCTTCTCTGAATTATATATTCTCTATTCCCTATCTCAACCCTCGTCATAAGTTTTCCTTTTAACACTTAATCTGCTTCTTTATCTGTTTAACGTCAGTTTTCCATATTATGAGGTTAACGGCCGTATACGCTTCCAACTATCTTATCATTGCTCAACTTCTCAAGCCATTTGCTGCCAGATCCTCTTCAACACACTGCCTCCATGTCTTCCTTCCTGCCCGGTGGACGGCGACCTGGCACTTCCACTCTAACAGCTCTCCCCAATGCCTCGCCACCTTCTCTCCTCTCACGTGCCCAAACACCTCCTTTCGCCTTACTTCCCTGGCACTTCCACTCTAACGCTCTCCCCAATGCCTCGCCACCTTCTCTCCTTTTCACGTGTCCAAACCACCTCCATCGCCTTACTCTCACCTGGCACTTCCACTCAAACAGCTTCCCCAATCCCTCACACCTTCTCTTCCTCTTCACTTTGCCTCAAACCACCTCCACGCCATTACTTTCACCTTGCATTCCACTCTAACAGCTCTCTCCCAATGTCACCACCTTTCTTCCTCTTCACGTGCCCAAACCACCCTCCATCGCCTTACTCTCACCTTGGCACTTTTCCACTCTAACATTTTCTCCCAATGCCTCACCACCTTCTCTTTCCTCTTCACGTGCCCAAACCACCTCCATCGCCTTACTTCTCACCTGGCACTTTCCACTCTAACAGCTTCCCCAATGCCTCACCACCTTCTTCCTCTTCACGTGCCCAAACCACTCCATCGCCTTACTCTCACCTGGCACTTCCCACTCTAACCTCTCCCCAATGCCTCACCAACTTCTCTCCTCTTCACGTGCCCAACCCCCTCCATCCGCCTTCCTCTCACCTGGCACTTCCACTCTAACAGCTCTCCCCAATGCCTCACCACCTTCTCTCCTCTTCACGTGCCCAAACCACCTCCATCGCCTTACTCTCACCTGGCACTTCCACTCTAACAGCTCTCCCCAATGCCTCACCACCTTCTCTCCTCTTCACGTGCCCAAACCACCTCCATCGCCTTACTCTCACCTGGCACTTCCACTCTAACAGCTCTCCCCAATGCCTCACCACCTTCTCTCCTCTTCACGTGCCCAAACCACCTCCATCGCCTTACTCTCAGCACTGTACTCGGCTCCTTCAATCCACATTTTCTTGCCACCTCTTCACTGGACAGTCCATCTCTCCATGTGATCCCAGTCATATACCTCAACATTCTCCCATCACACCCAACCAACACATCCTCCAACTTCCTCATCAAAGCCTCATCTCAGAACCACACAGCAATACTGATCTGATCTAACTAACTCTGCTGGTCCTGATAACCCTTTCTTCACCTTCACTCCCACCCATCCCTTCCCTCGAGTGCCGTTTCTAAGCCTTTTGGGGCCTTATGCAAAATGTTGTTTGGGGGCCCTATTTTGTAAAACTATGGTGGGGGGGATTTTAAGCCCTCTAAGGTGGTCCAGGGGCACGCCTTTAATATATAAATCTGGTGCACTTTAGAGGAAAAGAGACTAGATTCTAAAAAAGGCAAATACTGGTAGCTTGGGGGCCCCTTGGTGGCTTCGAGGGCCCTAGGCAACCGCGTAGTTCGTATATAGTAAGAAACGGCCCTGCTTCCCTCTCTGCCACCACCACACTCACTCCATTCTCCACTTCTTGCATCAGTTCTCTTCCCTTTTGTCTTCTGTAATAACTCTGACGTCTTGACATTTATCTTATGTTCGTATTTTCATCTCCTATTTTCCAATTGTCATGAACTCTTGACACTCAATCTGGCAGGAAGAACAGAAAGATCAGATCCTTTAACTTCCTGAGGCACAGAACGTAATTTTCATGGTAATTTGGCTACCAAGGTCCTTTAACTTCCTGAGGCACAGAACGTAATTTTCATTGTAATTTGGCTACCAAGATCCTTTAACTTCCTGAGGCACAGAACGTAATTTTCATGGTAATTTGGCTACCAAGATCCTTTGACTTCCTGAGGCACAGAACGTAATTTTCATTGTAATTTGGCTACCAAGATCCTTTAACTTCCTGGGGCACAGAACGAAATTTTTCTTTTTTAATTTTGGCTACCAAGATCCTTTAACTTCCTGAGGCACAAAAACGTAATTTTCATGGAAATTTTGGCTACCAAGATCCTTTAACTTCCTGAGGCACAGAACGTAATTTTCTTTGTAATTTGGCTACCAAGATCCTTTAAACCCTTCCTGAGGCACAGAACGTAATTTTCAGGGTTAATTTGGTACCAAGATCCTTAAACTTCTGAGGCACAGAACGTAATTTTCAGGGTAATTTGGCTACCAAGGTCCTTTAACTTCCTGAGGCACAGAACGAAATTTTCATTGAAATTTGGCTACCAAGATCCTTTAACTTCCTGAGGCACAGAACGTAATTTTCTTGTAATTTGGCTACCAAGGTCTTTAACTTCCTGGGGGCACAGAACGTAATTTTCATGGAAATTTGGCTCCCAAAGATCCTTTAACTTCCTGAGGCACAGAACGTAATTTTCATGGTAATTTGGCTACCAAGATCCTTTAACTTCCTGAGGCACAGAACGTAATTTTCATTGTAATTTGGCTACCAAGACCCTTAATTTCCTGAGGCACAGAACGTAATTTTCATGGTAATTTAGCTACCAAGACCTTTAACTTCCCGGGGCACAGAACGTAATTTTCATGTAATTTGGCTACCAAGATCCTTTAACTTCCTGGGGCCCACAGAACGTAATTTTCATGGTAATTTGGCTACCAAGATCCTTTAACTTCCGGGGGCACAGAAACGTAATTTTCATGGTAATTTGGCTACCAAGATCCTTTAACTTCCTGAGGCACAGAACGTAATTTTCCATGGTAATTTGGCTACCAAGATCCTTTAACTTCCTGAGGCACAGAACGTAATTTCATTGTAATTTGGCTACCAAGATCCTTTAACTTCCTGAGGCACAGAACGTAATTTTCTTTGTAATTTGGCTACCAAATCCTTAACTTCCTGAGGCACAAAACGTAATTTTCATTGTAATTTGGCTACCAAGTCCTTTAATTCCTGAGGCACAGAACGTAATTTTCATGGTTTTGGTACCAAGATCCTTTAACTTCCTGAGCACAGAACGTAATTTTCATGGTAATTTGGCTACAAGATCCTTTACTCCTGAGGCACAGAACGTATTTTCATGGTAATTTGGCTACCAAACCCTTTTAAACTTCCTGAGGCACAGAAGTAATTTTCATGGTATATTGGTACCAGATCCTTTAACTTCCTGAGGCACAGAACGTAATTTAGGTAATTTGGCTACCAAGATCCTTTAACTTCCTGAGCAAGAACTAATTTCATGAAATTTGGCTACAGATCTTAAACTTCCTGAGGCACAGAACGTATTTCATTGTAATTTGGCTACAAGATCTTAAACTTCCTGAGGCCAGAACGTAATTTTCATGGTAATTTGGCTACCAAGATCCTTAAACTTCTGAGGCACAGAACGTAATTTTCAGGTAATTTGGCTACCAGATCCTTACTTCCTGAGCCAGACGTAATTTTCATTGTAATTTGGCTACCAAGAACCTTTAACTTCCTGAGGCACAGAACGTAATTTTCATTGTATTTGGCTCCGATCCTTTACTTCCTGAGCACAGAACGTATTTTCATTGTAATTTGGCTACCAAATCCTTAACTTCCTGGGGCACGAACGAAATTTCATTGTAATTGGCTACCAGATCCTTTAACTTCCTGGGGCACAGAACGTAATTTTCAGGGTAATTTGGCTACCAAGATCCTTAACTTCCTGAGGCACAGAACGTAATTTTCATTGTAATTTGGCTACCAAGGTCCTTTAACTTCCTGAGGCACAGAACGTAATTTTCATGGTAATTTGGCTACCAAGATCCTTTAACTTCCTGAGGCACAGAACGTAATTTTCATTGTAATTTGGCTACCAAGATCCTTTAACTTCCTGAGGCACAGAACGTAATTTTCATTGTAATTTGGCTACCAAGATCCTTTAACTTCCTGAGGCACAGAACGAAATTTTTTCTTTGTAATTTGGCTACCAAGATCCTTTAACTCCCTGAGGCACAGAACGTAATTTTCATGGTAATTTGGCTACCAAGATCCTTTAACTTCCTGAGGCACAGAACGTAATTTTCATTGTAATTTGGCTACCAAGGTCCTTTAACTTCCTGAGGCACAGAACGTAATTTTCATGGTAATTTGGCTACCAAGATCCTTTAACTTCCTGGGGCACAGAACGTAATTTTCTTTGTAATTTGGCTACCAAGATCCTTTAACTTCCTGAGGCACAGAACGTAATTTTCATGGTAATTTGGCTACCAAGATCCTTTAACTTCCTGAGGCACAGAACGTAATTTTCTTTGTAATTTGGCTACCAAGATCCTTTAACTTCCTGAGGCACAGAACGTAATTTTCATGGTAATTTGGCTACCAAGATCCTTTAACTTCCTGAGGCACAGAACGTAATTTTCATGGTAATTTGACTACCAAGATCCTTTAACTTCCTGGGGCACAGAACGTAATTGTCATTGTAATTTGGCTACCAAGATCCTTTAACTTCCTGAGCACAGAACGTAATTTTCATTGTAATTTGGCTACCAAGTCCTTTAACTTCCTGAGCACAGAACGTAATTTCTTTGGGTAATTTGGCTACCAAGATCCTTTAACTTCCTGAGGCACAGAACGTAATTTTCATGGTAATTTGGCTACCAAGGTCCTTTAACTTCCTGAGGCACAGAACGTAATTTTCATTGTAATTTGGCTACCAAGATCCTTTAACTCCCTGAGGCACATAACGTAATTTTCATGGTAATTTGGCTACCAAGGTCCTTTAACTTCCTGAGGCACAGAACGTAATTTCTTTTGTAATTTGGCTACCAAGTCCTTTAACTTCCTGGGGCACAGAACGTAATTTTCATTGTAATTTGGCTACCAAGATCCTTTAACTTCCTGAGGCACAGAACGTAATTTTCATGGTAATTTGGCTACCAAGATCCTTTAACTTCCTGAGGCACAGAACGTATTTTCTTTGTAATTTGGCTACCAAGATCCTTAACTTCCTGAGGCACAGAACGTAATTTTCATTGTAATTTGGCTACCAAGATCCTTTAACTTCCTGAGGCACAGAACGTAATTTTCATTGTAATTTGGCTACCAAGATCCTTTAACTTCCTGAGGCACAGAACGTAATTTTCATTGTAATTTGGCTACCAAGATCCTTTAACTTCCTGAGGCACAGAACGTAATTTTCATTGTAATTTGGCTACCATTAGACTATTTTAATGACTCCTTGGATCCCCTTCACCCAACAACTGACCTTCACTCCTGATTATACAAGCATTTCCCTTACCTCTGCCTATCACTCTCACACCACCGTCCTGACTGCTTCTCCCGTCACGCGTGTATCACTCATCTAGCTCACATCCTGTCTTGCCACTTCCCCTCATTTCACAACTCTCATTTGTTGCTCTGTTCTATGTAATGCATTGACACACAAAGACAAAGACCCCTTCCAAAACACAGACTTTCACTCACGAAGCACAGTTGCCACTTTTTCACTTAATTACTGTACACCTGCAGGACAACGTAGTCAGCCTCCATGATGTAATAGCTAGCGCGCCTAATTACAAATCTGCCCTGGTTCTAATCCGGGCCAGAGCAAGTCGGCCTGCATTTTTCAGAGTCATTCACTAGATGTCCACCTCTACAGGAATGAAGTGAGTCACGGAGGGATGCCACAGAGCGCCTAACTTCTCGCTTTACAAGATTTTCTTCTTATTCTTTCCCATTCAGTCCATCTTCCTAATGCAAGAGTTAATCAGTATCTTCACTCTTTCATCCCCTTCACTGGTAAACTCTGAACTCTCTTCCTGTTTCTATTTTACCACCTTCCTACGACATAACTGTTTTCAATAGAGGAGTGACAAGACACCTCCCCAACTCAATTGACCCGACTTTTTCTTTGGAAGTCTCACACTTTCTGCTTTATAGTACTTCTATTTTTTTGCCCTGGCCAGTCCCTCATGATGTAAAAAATAGAAGAAAAAAAGATATTTAAAAAAATCACTATCTCTCCCTTAGTGTGGTGAGGCTCACCATGCTGTGCAGGAGTGGTCAGGTTATTGTCTTGGTGCACCGTCCACTGCCTCGGGAGTCAGGGAGGCTTGGTGAAGCATGTCTGGGCTGAGGTACAAAGCACAGCACACAGTGGTGAAGGTCCCTGGAATGAGTGATACAGCTGTTTAGGAAATCATCTCACTTTACCTTTGCAATGCCTCAACAAAATGCCCATATACAGGTAGCTAGTGGTCACAACTACAAAATATCTATAAAAAATTAACACATGGGAAATAAATGTACAAGAATATGTTCACCGGTTTAGAGCTCTGCCTCTTAGAGCTGTCTTAGTTATTGCCAGGCAACAGCTGGCTGTGGCGACCCCACCACCCACACCACTGTGCTCTACACCCACTACTCTATGCAGCCTGTCTTAGAGCTGTCTTAGTTATTGCCAAGCAACAGATGGCTGTGGCGACCCCACCGCCCACACCACTGTGCTCTACACCTACTACTCTATGCAGCCTGTCTTAGTTATTGCCAGGCAACAGCTGGCTGTGGCGACCCCACCGCCCACACCACTGTGCTCTACACCTACTACTCTATGCAGCCTGTCTTAGTTATTGCCAGGCAACAGATGGCTGTGGCGACCCCACCGCCCACACCACTGTGCTCTACACCTACTACTCTATGCAGCCTGTCTTAGAGCTGTCTTAGTTATTGCCAGGCAACAGATGGCTGTGGCGACCCCACCGCCCACACCACTGTGCTCTACACCTACTACTCTATGCAGCCTTTGACCCTGTCTTAGTTATTGCCAGGCAACAGATGGCTGTGGCGACCCCACCGCCCACACCACTGTGCTCTACACCTACTACTCTATGCAGCCTGTCTTAGTGTGCCACACAGTGGTGTGGCGACACCAGCGGCCCTCATTCCCTTTGTGCTAGAACCAACTAAACTCTAGAGCTGTCTGACGTCTTTTTCCACAACTGGCTGTGGCACTTCCCAGCAACACTGTTGCTCTCACCTCCCATGGCTTGGTGGGGACAACTGCATGCTAAAAGGGCAAAGGGCTCTCAATCCCTCTATAAGGCAAAATATACTAAGCGGGATACATTTGCCCAGCACTGCATCCAGTGATTCACACCCGTTGGCACTGCTGGGAAACCCACCCGTGCTATAAATAAAATTATTACACGTCCATCTATTGCCTGTCAGGCACCACAGATCTTGCAGTAAACACGTGCTGCATACCCCTAAGCCTGCACACACTGCCACCCTGATGCTGTCTGGCACACAGATCTGCAGATAACACTGTGCTGTACACCCCTAAGCCTGCACACACTGCCACCCTGATGCTGTCTGGCACACAGATCTGCAGATAACACCGTGCTGATACCCCTAAGCCTGCACACACTGCCACCCTGATGCTGTCTGGCACACAGATCTGCAGATAACACTGTGCTGCACACCCATAAGCCTGCACACACTGCCACCCTGATGCTGTCTGGCACACAGATCTGCAGATAACACTGTGCTGCTATACCCCTAAGCCTGCACACACTGCCACCCTGATGCTGTCTGGCACACAGATCTGCAGATAACACCGTGCTGCATACCCCTAAGCCTGCACACACTGCCACCCTGATGCTGTCTGGCACACAGATCTGCAGATAACACTGTGCTGCATACCCCTAAGCCTGCACACACTGCCACCCTGATGCTGTCTGGCACACAGATCTGCAGATAACACGTGCTGCATACCCATAAGCCTGCACACACTGCCACCCTGATGCTGTCTGGCACACAGATCTGCAGATAACACTGTGCTGTCACACCCCTAAGCCTGCACACACTGCCACCCTGATGCTGTCTGGCACACAGATCTGCAGATAACACTGTGCTGCATACCCCTAAGCCTGCACACACTGCCACCCTGATGCTGTCTGGCACACAGATCTGCAGATAACACTGTGCTGCAACCCATAAGCCTGCACACACTGCCACCCTGATGCTGTCTGGCACACAGATCTGCAGATAACACTGTGCTGTACACCCCTAAGCCTGCACACACTGCCACCCTGATGCTGTCTGGCACACAGATCTGCAGATAACACTGTGCTGCTATACCCCTAAGCCTGCACACACTGCCACCCTGATGCTGTCTGGCACACAGATCTGCAGATAACACGTGCTGCATACCCTAAGCCTGCACACACTGCCACCCTGATGCTGTCTGGCACACAGATCTGCAGATAACACTGTGCTGCTACCCACTAAGCCTGCACACACTGCCACCCTGATGCTGTCTGGCACACAGATCTGCAGATAACACGTGCTGATACCCATAAGCCTGCACACACTGCCACCCTGATGCTGTCTGGCACGCAGATCTGCAGATAACACTGTGCTGTATACCCTAAGCCTGCACACACTGCCACCCTGATGCTGTCTGGCACACAGATCTGCAGATAACACTGTGCTGTCACTACCCATAAGCCTGCACACACTGCCACCCTGATGCTGTCTGGCACACAGATCTGCAGATAACACCGTGCTGTACACCCTAAGCCTGCACACACTGCCACCCTGATGCTGTCTGGCACACAGATCTGCAGATAACACTGTGCTGATACCCATAAGCCTGCACACACTGCCACCCTGATGCTGTCTGGCACACAGATCTGCAGATAACACTGTGCTGTATACCCCTAAGCCTGCACACACTGCCACCCTGATGCTGTCTGGCACACAGATCTGCAGATAACACTGTGCTGCATACCCCTAAGCCTGCACACACTGCCACCCTGATGCTGTCTGGCACACAGATCTGCAGATAACACTGTGCTGCATACCCATAAGCCTGCACACACTGCCACCCTGATGCTGTCTGGCACGCAGGTCTGCAGATAACACTGTGCTGCACACCCCTAAGCCTGCACACACTGCCACCCTGATGCTGTCTGGCACACAGATCTGCAGATAACACTGTGCTGTATACCCCTAAGCCTGCACACACTGCCACCCTGATGCTGTCTGGCACACAGATCTGCAGATAACACCGTGCTGTATACCCCTAAGCCTGCACACACTGCCACCCTGATGCTGTCTGGCACACAGATCTGCAGATAACACTGTGCTGTCATACCCCTAAGCCTGCACACACTGCCACCCTGATGCTGTCTGGCACGCAGGTCTGCAGATAACACGTGCTGTACCCATAAGCCTGCACACACTGCCACCCTGATGCTGTCTGGCACCAGATCTGCAGATAACACTGTGCTGCTACCCCTAAGCCTGCACACACTGCCACCCTGATGCTGTCTGGCACACAGATCTGCAGATAACACTTGCTGCTATACCCCTAAGACCTGCACACACTGCCACCCTGATGCTGTCTGGCACACAGATCTGCAGATAACACTGTGCTGATACCCATAAGCCTGCACACACTGCCACCCTGATGCTGTCTGGCACACAGATCTGCAGATAACACTGTGCTGATACCCCTAAGCCTGCACACACTGCCACCCTGATGCTGTCTGGCACACAGATCTGCAGATAACACCGTGCTGTCATACCCCTAAGCCTGCACACACTGCCACCCTGATGCTGTCTGGCACACAGATCTGCAGATAACACTGTGCTGCAACCCCTAAGCCTGCACACACTGCCACCCTGATGCTGTCTGGCACACAGATCTGCAGATAACACTGTGCTGCACCCTAAGCCTGCACACACTGCCACCCTGATGCTGTCTGGCACACAGATCTGCAGATAACACCGTGCTGTCATACCCATAAGCCTGCACACACTGCCACCCTGATGCTGTCTGGCACACAGATCTGCAGATAACACGTGCTGATACCCTAAGCCTGCACACACTGCCACCCTGATGCTGTCTGGCACACAGATCTGCAGATAACACGTGCTGTATACCCCTAAGCCTGCACACACTGCCACCCTGATGCTGTCTGGCACACAGATCTGCAGATAACACTGTGCTGTATACCCCATAAGCCTGCACACACTGCCACCCTGATGCTGTCTGGCACACAGATCTGCAGATAACACGTGCTGATACCCCTAAGCCTGCACACACTGCCACCCTGATGCTGTCTGGCACACAGATCTGCAGATAACACCGTGCTGCACACCCCTAAGCCTGCACACACTGCCACCCTGATGCTGTCTGGCACACAGATCTGCAGATAACACCGTGCTGACACCCCTAAGCCTGCACACACTGCCACCCTGATGCTGTCTGGCACACAGATCTGCAGATAACACGTGCTGCATACCCCTAAGCCTGCACACACTGCCACCCTGATGCTGTCTGGCACCAGTCTGCAGATAACACTGTGCTGATACCCTAAGCCTGCACACACTGCCACCCTGATGCTGTCTGGCACACAGATCTGCAGATAACACTGTGCTGTATACCCATAAGCCTGCACACACTGCCACCCTGATGCTGTCTGGCACCAGTCTGCAGATAACACCGTGCTGTATACCCTAAGCCTGCACACACTGCCACCCTGATGCTGTCTGGCACACAGATCTGCAGATAACACCGTGCTGTCATACCCTAAGCCTGCACACACTGCCACCCTGATGCTGTCTGGCACACAGATCTGCAGATAACACCGTGCTGCACCATAGCTGACACTGCCACCCTGATGCTGTCTGGCACACAGATCTGCAGATAACACCGTGCTGATACCCCTAAGCCTGCACACACTGCCACCCTGATGCTGTCTGGCACACAGATCTGCAGATAACACTGTGCTGACACCCCTAAGCCTGCACACACTGCCACCCTGATGCTGTCTGGCACACAGATCTGCAGATAACACTGTGCTGTATACCCTAAGCCTGCACACACTGCCACCCTGATGCTGTCTGGCACAGCAGATCTGCAGATAACACCGTGCTGTAACCCCTAAGCCTGCACACACTGCCACCCTGATGCTGTCTGGCACACAGATCTGCAGATAACACCGTGCTGCATACCCATAAGCCTGCACACACTGCCACCCTGATGCTGTCTGGCACACAGATCTGCAGATAACACTGTGCTGCATACCCCTAAGCCTGCACACACTGCCACCCTGATGCTGTCTGGCACACAGATCTGCAGA
The DNA here is from genome assembly GCA_016584305.1 of Chionoecetes opilio. Classification (NCBI taxonomy): domain Eukaryota; kingdom Metazoa; phylum Arthropoda; class Malacostraca; order Decapoda; family Majidae; genus Chionoecetes; species Chionoecetes opilio. The sequence goes on from JACEEZ010003824.1 coordinate 66,316, forward strand.
TAACACTGTGCTGTATACCCCTAAGCCTGCACACACTGCCACCCTGATGCTGTCTGGCACACAGATCTGCAGATAACACTGTGCTGATACCCCTAAGCCTGCACACACTGCCACCCTGATGCTGTCTGGCACACAGATCTGCAGATAACACTGTGCTGTACACCATAAGCCTGCACACACTGCCACCCTGATGCTGTCTGGCACACAGAGTCTGCAGATAACACTGTGCTGCATACCCATAAGCCTGCACACACTGCCACCCTGATGCTGTCTGGCACACAGATCTGCAGATAACACCGTGCTGTATACCCCTAAGCCTGCACACACTGCCACCCTGATGCTGTCTGGCACACAGGTCTGCAGATAACCCCGTGCTGACACCCCTAAGCCTGCACACACTGCCACCCTGATGCTGTCTGGCACACAGATCTGCAGATAACACCGTGCTGTACACCCCTAAGCCTGCACACACTGCCACCCTGATGCTGTCTGGCACACAGATCTGCAGATAACACTGTGCTGACACCCCTAAGCCTGCACACACTGCCACCCTGATGCTGTCTGGCACCAGATCTGCAGATAACCCCTGTGCTGCAACCCCTAAGCCTGCACACACTGCCACCCTGATGCTGTCTGGCACACAGATCTGCAGATAACACCTGTGCTGCACACCCCTAAGCCTGCACACACTGCCACCCTGATGCTGTCTGGCACACAGATCTGCAGATAACACTGTGCTGTTACCCCCTAAGCCTGCACACACTGCCACCCTGATGCTGTCTGGCACACAGAGTCTGCAGATAACACCGTGCTGTAACCCCTAAGCCTGCACACACTGCCACCCTTATGCTGTCTGGCACACAGATCTGCAGATAACACTGTGCTGCACACCCCTAAGCCTGCACACACTGCCACCCTGATGCTGTCTGGCACACAGATCTGCAGATAACACTGTGCTGCACACCCCTAAGCCTGCACACACTGCCACCCTTATGCTGTCTGGCACACAGATCTGCAGATAACACCGTGCTGCACACCCCTAAGCCTGCACACACTGCCACCCTGATGCTGCCTGGCACACAGATCTGCAGATAACACTGTGCTGCACACCCCTAAGCCTGCACACACTGCCACCCTGATGCTGTCTGGCACACAGATCTGCAGATAACACTGAACTATGCCCATCAACATTCTACTTTTACCAACCATATAATTTTTACATCAGTAGATACAAATCTACCTTAATTTTATACCACACTTGATAACATAAAATTATAAATAGTACATAAACAATGACTCTCTGCAAACTCCATCATCACTCTGTCAGGCAGAGCTCGGCCTATGTGTGTGGACCTATACAACAGCGGTGGCTGGGTCTGCTGATTGTGCAGAATGTGGGGTAGCACAGGTGTCCATGTATGTATACCCTATCTATAATAATATAAGCGAAAGTGTGTGTGTCTGTCTGTCTGTCTGTCCGCGATAGGTGCCGCCCCCCGTGGCGGAATCCCATCATATGTCAATTTTTGCTCCGTATACTGTGCAGTATTAAGCCACTTCCACGTAACCTTCAGGTTTTAACAGGTTTCCGGAAAATAAAAATCTCTCTGAAAAAGCACCAATTTTAGGCCCGGAATAAATAGTCAGTGTCTCAGAAAATGACTGCACAGTCCTCGTCCATATTTACCAACCTAAATAACTCTACAAAACCTTACCCAAACCTAACCTGACCTAAACCAAACCTAAATCTAGCCTTACCAAAGGTTAGGTCCATAACCTAACCTAGATATTATTATATAAAAGCAATATATTTTTGGTTTCCACACGCCAATAACTACTGCACAGGGTACCTGGAACTACTGCACAGGGTACCTGGAACTGTCAATAACTACTGCACAGGGTACCTGGAACTGTCAATAACTACTGCACAGGGTACCTGGAACTGTCAATAACTACTGCACAGGGTACCTGGAACTGTCAATAACTACTGCACAGGGTACCTGGAACTGTCAATAACTACTGCACAGGGTACCTGGAACTGTCAATAACTACTGCACAGGGTACCTGGAACTGTCAATAACTACTGCACAGGGTACCTGGAACTGTCAATAACTACTGCACAGGGTACCTGGAACTGTCAATAACTACTGCACAGGGTACCTGGAACTGTCAATAACTACTGCACAGGGTACCTGGAACTGTCAATAACTACTGCACAGGGTACCTGGAACTGTCAATAACTACTGCACAGGGTACCTGGAACTGTCAATAACTACTGCACAGGGTACCTGGAACTGTCAATAACTACTGCACAGGGTACCTGGAACTGTCAATAACTACTGCACAGGGTACCTGGAACTGTCAATAACTACTGCACAGGGTACCTGGAACTGTCAATAACTACTGCACAGGGTACCTGGAACTGTCAATAACTACTGCACAGGGTACCTGGAACTGTCAATAACTACTGCACAGGGTACCTGGAACTGTCAATAACTACTGCACAGGGTACCTGGAACTGTCAATAACTACTGCACAGGGTACCTGGAACTGTCAATAACTACTGCACAGGGTACCTGGAACTGTCAATAACTACTGCACAGGGTACCTGGAACTGTCAATAACTACTGCACAGGGTACCTGGAACTGTCAATAACTACTGCACAGGGTACCTGGAACTGTCAATAACTACTGCACAGGGTACCTGGAACTGTCAATAACTACTGCACAGGGTACCTGGAACTGTCAATAACTACTGCACAGGGTACCTGGAACTGTCAATAACTACTGCACAGGGTACCTGGAACTGTCAATAACTACTGCACAGGGTACCTGGAACTGTCAATAACTACTGCACAGGGTACCTGGAACTGTCAATAACTACTGCACAGGGTACCTGGAACTGTCAATAACTACTGCACAGGGTACCTGGAACTGTCAATAACTACTGCACAGGGTACCTGGAACTACTGCACAGGGTACCTGGAACTGTCGCCGATCGGAACTCTTGTCGCCGTCGCCAAATGTTGCAATTCTTGATATTACAGTCCTGACCCAATATATATAGTTAATCAGGTTTTACCCTAGTTTCTGCATTCAGGGATGAAATACCAGCAGTAGCTTGATCAGTTAGGTTAAGTTAGGTGCCACTGTCCAGGTTAGGATAAAAAATGTCCACGTTGGCGAGAGTTCTCGGTTGTTGTTTGGGCGAGAATTCCCAAAGGCGACAGTTCCCTAAACCTGGCACATTATACTGAGCCGGCGACAGTTCCCTAAACCCTGCACATTATACTGAGCCGGCGACAGTTCCCTAAACCCTGCACATTATACTGAGCCGGCGACAGTTCCCTAAACCTTGCACATTATACTGAGCCAAAAATAGTACAGAAGAATAAAGTCGGAAGGTCCGTGGAGCCCGCCAACTCCTGCAGAGTATTACCCCAAAGTTTGGTATTATTTTACAATAGGACCGAAATTCCCTACACAATTAGGAGTGTGGTTTCTGTTTACCTTATTGGATTCTAGGAAACATTCTCTCTATGAGCTTCAGTCGCAAATCATTACTTTTGGAGATATGACATGTTATTTATAGGGAGGCGAGAGACAAGGGCGCCACACTCTTCTTCCTCTTGTGACCTGCATCGCCTCTGTTCTTCCCTTGCCGCGGACACTTTAATGAGGATTCGGCTTTCGTTAGGAGGTTAAAGCGTGGGATTAGGTTAGGGAGTCTGAAGGTGGGGTTAGGTTAGTTTAATTTTCCTATTTCACATACACTCCTTCCTATTAAAAAACATCTTATATCTCCGAAAGTAGTGATTTGCGACGGAAGCTCATAGATAGAATGTTTCTTAGAATCTAATAAGATGAACAGAAACCACACTCCCAATTGTGTAGGGAATTTCGGTCCTAATGTAAAAATCTACCCAAAGTTTTGTCCTGGAAAACAGTGGGGCCCAATAACGAAAATGTACCAATACTATTTCTGAGGCCACTTCACCGCGCGTGCCTCCCTGCCACACTCGGGGCCTCCACACCAGCCCCTCACCGCCGTGGTGCAGTCAGTTCGTACACAAGTTGTTTCGTACACCAAAAAGTTGTGGTAAATTTCCAGATGAACACCGAACTTCCTTTGGTGGACGAAACTATTTTTTTCTGGTGAGTTTTGATGAGTTTTGAATGAATCTGCTAACCGTTTCTGTCGCAAATATTTTTTTTTTTTTTTTTTTTTGTTAGGTAAAGGTTAGGTATAGATTAGGATAGGTTAAGTTAGGTAAATGTTAGGTTAGGTTCAATTTGTTTTGTTGTTTTGTAATTTTTGAAAGAAAAAAAAATTTGATTTGCGACAGAAACGGTTAGCAGATTAATTCAAAACTCATCAAAACTCACCAGAAAAATATAGTTTAGTCCACCAAAGGGAAGTTCGGTGTTCATCTGGAAATTTACCAAAGTTGTTTCGTAGTCTATACGTAACCATACATTGCTGTTTCAAAAAGTTGCAAAAGCTGTTTCGTACACTCAGCTCACAGTTAAACTTGATTACCTACCAGTTACGAAACGACATCAGGTATGTACGAAAAAACTCAAAACCAGTGCACGAAACACTAACAAAACATGGGTACGAAACAACTTGTGTACGAAACTCCCTGTAACCGTCCGCGCTGCCTCCCGCCCTAACCCTCTCATGCCACAACTCAAAACAGTGGTGAGCCAACCTGCTGAGTCCCTGGGGCCGCTGGTGACCTCGCCGGGGCCCTGGATGAGGTCAGGGGTCACCAAGGGTCCTGTCAGTGGCTGGCCTGCCCGTCACTCCTGTCTGTATGCCCTGCTACTCCTGTCACTGCGCCGCCCCGCCCTGTCTGCCCCGCACTGTCACCCACCACACACACTACACGACACAACAAAGGACTAGTCAATGGTAGTCTGTCTTCTTGGTATTTTGATGTCAGGCTTTTGATCTCAAGCTCACATCCAAAATACACCAGCAGACACAACAGATAACAGCGCCGCCATTGCCTGTCTACGCAACTACTGCTTCAAGGGACTCGCTCTTGAATCTTCCCTACCAGCCTTTTTATCACTCCCGTGCCCTCAACCAAGGATATTATGTAACGCCCTCCTCCTTTCCCTCCTTCCCTTCCCTCCTTCCTTCCCTTCCCTCCCAGCCTCATCATTAGAGAGAGGGAAGAACCTGGCAACTAACAATATTCACTTCCTCCTCCATCACTCGTTCTAATAACTCGTTCTAATTCCTCAACTGTTCTTCGCTATTTCCATCATTCCAATAGCCATAGCGAGTCAAAAACATAATAATGATGGTATATGATAACCAAAAAATGAGCAGCTTCAAAGGCCAAAGAGCTTTCCAAAGGCCAAAAGCGACTTATATGTTAGCTAATATTTGAAAAAGCGATGAAAAGACATGGTTTTATCAGGGTGAGCGGAAATGGAAAAGCCGCTGGTATCATATCCTGTGCTGTGGAGGCGCCTTATAATCCCCTATTGTTCTGCGTAAATTTGTTCTTCATCCCTTATTTGAAACAGTAATTCTTTTTGTAGATAATATGCCCAGTATATCCTCCTATCCTCCCAGCTGAACAAGAAGTAACGGATTCAAGCTGGAAAAGCGTAATTTAAAAAAGAAATAGCGAAAAACTGGTTCACAAATCGGGTGGTAAATGATTGGAATGGACTCAGTAGACAGGTAGTTAGTGCGGAGTCATTAGAGAGCTTTAAAGGGAGGCTACCGTAGATAACGTACTATATACTACCTACGTATTAGTCGCCAGCTACAATAATGTCGCCAGCCGCCAAATATTACGAATTATAGCATCACTACTGCTGTGTGTGTGCCACTGAAGATGATATATACAGTAGTTTATATCATGACTGTATAATCTACCCTGTTTCAGCGTTGTTTTATGCTTTGTATCTGCAAGTATATACGGTTTCAAATTTCACTACTCGTTTTTTTTTCGTCTGACGTCGACGGTGGGAGAACACTCGGTAAATAAACACTAACTGGCGACCTTATTGTTGATCGCCACTCTGGTGATATTTTTGTAATTTGTTCATTTATAGCCATAATATGACACAGATGCAGACACAAAATGACACAGACTCTCCAGATAGCCCCTTCTAACTTTCCTGAAATCATGGATGTAGAAATGTAAGTATTAACGCCCCCACACGTCTGTAAACAGAAAAAAAAAGGTGTCTTGGCGACTTTAGTGTTATCTACGGTAGATAAATTCATGGATGGGGATGCAAGATGGATGTAGGTAATATTAAGTAACAGGAACTACCACGTGTATATATGTCTCGCGGCCTCTTGTATATAGATATATAGCTTCCTTATGTTCTTCATCTCATTGCTAACACTTCTTCCTCCTCTGTTTGAAGCTTAAAATTTCTCTCTCTTGTTTCATCGAGTGGTAGCTTAGGTAATGATGCACTCTCAGAAATAAGGGGTATATTAAGGGTAGAATTGTTACATCGCACCATCACTACCCTTTTTAAACCCTATGTCCAGGCTGGAGGGTAGATGCTGCCGATTATACCCTTCATCTACCCTTTTTAGACGAGAGGGTTGGAAAAGGGTATATTTGCGTTGATCCGAAAGGGTATATTTGTAAGGGTAGAAAAAGGGTAGCAGTATTTCATCACTACAAATACCCTTTTTCTACCCTTTTCCTACCCTTTTTTTCTAAGAGTGTGGCAGTGACTCGTGGTGGTGGTGATGATGGTGATCACGGTGGCTCTCGGCATATCCTGTGTGGAGATATCACGACTGTTGTAAGAATGAACAATAGAAACCTGCCCTGGGAAAAGTCAAGACAGCTCTCTTCTCTGAACTCTATTGTCACAGCCTTAGCGATAGGCCTACCTAGAACATCCTTGGTAGAACGGACAATAACAGGAAGGACAATAACCTACAGACGGACAATAAGCAGCTTTTGCAAGTTTTTTTCTGTCCTACGTGACTTCCCTAACGAAAAAAAAAAAAAGAAGAAGAAGAAGAAGAAGAAGAAGAGGCTCGGGCTGTGTGTCTGTCCGCTACACAAGGGCTCGAGTCATATAAGAAGACATACGAATATTAGTCTGGTATCAGCTTCTTAATAAATACTTGTCCGCACTATAACTCAATACCAAATGCTGTTAGGGTCACTAAGCTGGGCATGGGGGAAGAACGCGTGCCCACCAGGCGTCGCAATGATCTTCAGGTCAAAATGGCAGCCGCAACATTTTAAAATCAATTTTGATACATGCTTTTGTTGTTAGAGATAGACAGGTCAATTAATATACTATAGTGTTGGAGTCTGGGCACCTCCACAGGGCCATGACCTTAACCTTGGCTATGACCTTTACGTAGATAGATGGCGTCAACTCTGCTGTAGGGCTACTGACATTAGGGCTACAGACAGGCGCACGTGCCTTTGTATCTTTCTTGTGTCCAGCAGATGTTGATCAAGTTAGAACAATAAAGGTTGCCCGCTGGTGTGGTGACCCGCGTAGAGACGGTCATCTATTACTGTTTTTATGTATATATGTATATGTATGTATGTATGTGTATGTATGTGTATATGTATATGTATATGTATATATTTTTATTCTCTTTATTTTTTATTTTGTTTCAATCCCTTGTTTGTTTGTTTTTTGTTTTTCTTGTCAAACGGGAATAGATGTAAAAAAAAAAAAAAAAAAAAAATGTTAAGCCCGGTGTCGTGTGGGCAAGTGTCTGTTTATGAGGGAATGTCTGTTTATGAGGGAATGTCTGTTTACTAACAAAGGCAAAGAAAACGGGAGTTCTTCGTGGTACGTCACCACGAACCCTGCCAGGGCCTCCACGGGCCAAGGGCAACAACCAGATGACCCCTACATGAAGAGGCCTACACGTGCTATGCCTATACGGAGATAAGCGATCACATGAATAAAAAAAAAAAAAAAAAAAAAAAAATATTGTAATAAATCTTTATCATACATACTCATCGACATACATCTGCATACAATACTCATCTGCCTACCCCTACTCCCTCTACACTGAGCTTGTCTTGATGATGGACTGAGGCGAGGCAGTGGGCAAGGCAAACCTGTGTAAGTTTAAAAAAATATCCGAGAAAAAAATCTTTAAATTATATTAGGCTACCTAGTAGTACATGCAAGCAGATAATATGAGGATGATAAGTAAGCAAATGACCGAGTGGCCTAAGAACACCCACATGCTGCCCATTAACCCCTTGAGGCCCAGAACGTAATTTCCATTGTAATTTGGGTAGGCCCTACCATTAGACGATTTTTAGTGAATATAAGCAATATTTTATAGATATGACCTGTTTAGATCCTTGTCCACTACCAGTAGCTAATTTGGTATATGAAGTCACTTTCGTAATCTTATGGCTAACAACAGACGATTTTATATAGGAAAGGAAAAATCTGGGCATCAAGGCCGGGGTTATCTCTACCTTAGACGGCGAGTGCATCAGAGGACACAGGGGGGCGGCATGAGCCTCTCTAATCACAGGCGTCACTATAACAATCCTGCCTGCGCCACCACGTGACCACGGGCGAGGGCCAACCATCATAGCCCTCAAGTGAACCTCCAGGCTCCAGGGCCTACCATCCCACCCCTGGAGGGTCACTGCCTACACGCGCTATAGGCACAAATGAAAAAAAAAAAAAAAAAAAAAAAATATATCTATCAATTGTGATCCTGAGTATTGGGGCAAAAGTGGCGGGTGCTGGCAGGAAGGCATGCAGTAATAATGGAGAGGTGCTGGCAGGAAGGCATGCAGTAATAATGGAGAGGTGCTGGCAGGAAGGCATGCAGTAATAATGGAGAGGTGCTGGCAGGAAGGGATGCAGTAATAATGGAGAGGTGCTGGCAGGAAGGCATGCAGTAATAATGGAGAGGTGCTGGCAGGAAGGCATGCAGTAATAATGGAGAGGTGCTGGCAGGAAGGCATGCAGTAATAATGGAGAGGTGCTGGCAGGAAGGCATGCAGTAATAATGGAGAGGTGCTGGCAGGAAGGCATGCAGTAATAATGGAGAGGTGCTGGCAGGAAGGCATGCAGTAATAATGGAGAGGTGCTGGCAGGAAGGGAGGCAGTAATAATGGAGAGGTGCTGGCAGGAAGGCATGCAGTAATAATGGAGAGGTGCTGGCAGGAAGGCATGCAGTAATAATGGAGGTGCTGGCAGGAAGGCATGCAGTAATAATGGAGAGGTGCTGGCAGGAAGGCATGCAGTAATAATGGAGGTGCTGGCAGGAAGGCATGCAGTAATAATGGAGGTGCTGGCAGGAAGGCATGCAGTAATAATGGAGAGGTGCTGGCAGGAAGGCATGCAGTAATAATGGAGGTGCTGGCAGGAAGGCATGCAGTAATAATGGAGGGTGCTGGCAGGAAGGCATGCAGTAATAATGGAGAGGTGCTGGCAGGAAGGCATGCAGTAATAATGGAGAGGTGCTGGCAGGAAGGCATGCAGTAATAATGGAGGTGCTGGCAGGAAGGCATGCAGTAATAATGGAGGTGCTGGCAGGAAGGCATGCAGTAATAATGGAGAGGTGCTGGCAGGAAGGCATGCAGTAATAATGGAGAGGTGCTGGCAGGAAGGGAGGCAGTAATAATGGAGAGGTGCTGGCAGGAAGGCATGCAGTAATAATGGAGAGGTGCTGGCAGGAAGGCATGCAGTAATAATGGAGGTGCTGGCAGGAAGGCATGCAGTAATAATGGAGAGGTGCTGGCAGGAAGGCATGCAGTAATAATGGAGAGGTGCTGGCAGGAAGGCAGGCAGTAATAATGGAGAGGTGCTGGGAGGAAGGCAGGCAGTAATAATGGAGAGGTGCTGGCAGGAAGGGATGCAGTAATAATGGAGAGGTGCTGGCAGGAAGGGATGCAGTAATAATGGAGAGGTGCTGGCAGGAAGGCATGCAGTAATAATGGAGAGGTGCTGGCAGGAAGGCATGCAGTAATAATGGAGGTGCTGGCAGGAAGGCATGCAGTAATAATGGAGAGGTGCTGGCAGGAAGGGATGCAGTAATAATGGAGAGGTGCTGGCAGGAAGGGATGCAGTAATAATGGAGAGGTGCTGGCAGGAAGGCATGCAGTAATAATGGAGAGGTGCTGGCAGGAAGGGATGCAGTAATAATGGAGAGGTGCTGGCAGGAAGGGATGCAGTAATAATGGAGAGGTGCTGGCAGGAAGGGATGCAGTAATAATGGAGAGGTGCTGGCAGGGAGGGATGCAGTAATAATGGAGAGGTGCTGGCAGGAAGGGATGCAGTAATAATGGAGAGGTGCTGGCAGGAAGGCATGCAGTAATAATGGAGAGGTGCTGGCAGGAAGGCATGCAGTAATAATGGAGAGGTGCTGGCAGGAAGGCATGCAGTAATAATGGAGAGGTGCTGGCAGGAAGGCATGCAGTAATAATGGAGAGGTGCTGGCAGGAAGGCATGCAGTAATAATGGAGAGGTGCTGGCAGGAAGGCATGCAGTAATAATGGAGGTGCTGGCAGGAAGGCATGCAGTAATAATGGAGAGGTGCTGGCAGGAAGGCATGCAGTAATAATGGAGAGGTGCTGGCAGGAAGGGAGGCAGTAATAATGGAGAGGTGCTGGCAGGAAGGCATGCAGTAATAATGGAGAGGTGCTGGCAGGAAGGCATGCAGTAATAATGGAGAGGTGCTGGCAGGAAGGCATGCAGTAATAATGGAGAGGTGCTGGCAGGAAGGCATGCAGTAATAATGGAGAGGTGCTGACAGGAAGGCATGCAGTAATAATGGAGAGGTGCTGGCAGGAAGGCATGCAGTAATAATGGAGAGGTGCTGGCAGGAAGGCATGCAGTAATAATGGAGAGGTGCTGGCAGGAAGGCATGCAGTAATAATGGAGAGGTGCTGGCAGGAAGGCATGCAGTAATAATGGAGGTGCTGGCAGGAAGGCATGCAGTAATAATGGAGAGGTGCTGGCAGGAAGGCATGCAGTAATAATGGAGAGGTGCTGGCAGGAAGGCATGCAGTAATAATGGAGGTGCTGGCAGGAAGGCATGCAGTAATAATGGAGAGGTGCTGGCAGGAAGGCATGCAGTAATAATGGAGAGGTGCTGGCAGGAAGGCATGCAGTAATAATGGAGAGGTGCTGGCAGGAAGGCATGCAGTAATAATGGAGAGGTGCTGGCAGGAAGGGATGCAGTAATAATGGAGGTGCTGGCAGGAAGGCATGCAGTAATAATGGAGAGGTGCTGGCAGGAAGGCATGCAGTAATAATGGAGAGGTGCTGGCAGGAAGGGATGCAGTAATAATGGAGAGGTGCTGGCAGGAAGGGATGCAGTAATAATGGAGAGGTGCTGGCAGGAAGGGATGCAGTAATAATGGAGAGGTGCTGGCAGGGAGGGATGCAGTAATAATGGAGAGGTGCTGGCAGGAAGGGATGCAGTAATAATGGAGAGGTGCTGGCAGGAAGGCATGCAGTAATAATGGAGAGGTGCTGGCAGGAAGGCATGCAGTAATAATGGAGAGGTGCTGGCAGGAAGGCATGCAGTAATAATGGAGAGGTGCTGGCAGGAAGGCATGCAGTAATAATGGAGAGGTGCTGGCAGGAAGGCATGCAGTAATAATGGAGAGGTGCTGGCAGGAAGGCATGCAGTAATAATGGAGGTGCTGGCAGGAAGGCATGCAGTAATAATGGAGAGGTGCTGGCAGGAAGGCATGCAGTAATAATGGAGAGGTGCTGGCAGGAAGGGAGGCAGTAATAATGGAGAGGTGCTGGCAGGAAGGCATGCAGTAATAATGGAGGTGCTGGCAGGAAGGCATGCAGTAATAATGGAGGTGCTGGCAGGAAGGCATGCAGTAATAATGGAGGTACTGGCAGGAAGGGATGTGGTAAACTAATAATAAAAGCATGATCATACATTACAGCATTAACCCCTTGAGACCCACAACGTAATTTCCATTGTAATTTGGCTACCATTAACTATATTGATGAATGTAAACAATCTAATATATAAAGGGCAATGTCCATGTTTGTTACCGTACTCCTCCCACAGTTTTCGTCGGAGAAGGCTGTAAGTGGTCTCATTAGAACCAGAAGGCTCTAACTTAGGTTTTTACGCTTTTATTTTTTCAATTCGGAGACTTTTTAGGAGACTTTTCATTTTTCGGATATTATTGGTTAGGGAGGGGAGGGACGGGACGGGACGGGACGGGATGGGATGGAATGGGATATTATTATGCTTATTATGCAAAAAATAAATAAACACGGACAACGCCGGGTATCCTGCTAGTATTCTAGATATGACCTGTTTAGTATCCTTGTCCACTAGCTAATTTGGTATATTAGACTACTTTTCGTAATTTCATAGCTAACAACAGACTATTTTCATACATCAAAGGAAAGATCTGGGTGTGAAGGGGTTAAACTATTATCTCCCAACACTCCAAACAAACTCACATAATACTCCATGGCAGCCACGCCTTGCACTCGCCACACAACACCACCGCCGGAGAGGCTGTGCCGCCCTCATTTTGGGCACCTTACTGATCTAAACCCTGGATTGGAATGGACAGAAACACAAGGTAAAAAAATCATGTTTCATTTACATGCATTCTCACAAAATAATGCTTACATTCACACCTCAAAGTAGTGACCCCACTCGCAGGGAGGCTCAGGACGTGCAAGTACAAGACCAGTGAGTATTTTGTCTGATATACAATTATTATCTTTAAAAAGTAAAAACATAAATGCATGTAGAATTCCTTCTTTGTAAACCTTCAGGTGTAATCTCAATGTGTGTGCGTGTATGTGCGCGCGTGTGTGTCTGTGTGTGTGTGTGTGTGTGTGTGTGTGTGTGTGTGTGTGTGTGTGTGTGTGTGTGTGTGTGTGTGTGTGTGTGTGTGTGTGTGTGTGTGTGTGTGTGTGTGTGTGTGTATGTGTGTGTGTGTGTGTGTGTGCACAGGGAGGGAGACAGCAGTGAAACATCAACACACCAGCTAAGGCTCCCACGTCTTGCTGGAGCCTTTGGAGTCCTTGGTCAGCCTTGCCTGCACCCGAGGCACAACCCATCCTGAGATCATGATGATGAAGACATGACTTGGCCGGTGGAGAGCACACACACAATTGTCAAACAAGGAATGAAAAAGCCAGGAAAATGCAGACTCGGGGACATGACTTGGCTAACAAACTGTAGGCTACCAAATGGCGCCCAACACAGCGGCGGTGCAACACTTTGTTCACCCTAAGTATAGTGTAGGTCTGCTAAAGGCACGTCGGTGTAGTGTGGTTGTGGATCACGTCTGTCATGTCATGATATACAAAGGTACGCACATATATGTCCGTGCTGATTTCAAGCCTCACTACATCCTCTTAACATTAAGTAGAATATGTCCAAGTGTGTCAGTCGAGAAAGATCAAACAAAGATACGTCAAAAGGCACATTACCAGAGTTGAGAATAATTTGCAAACTTTAGTCGCCGCCACGCAGGGCTGAGCCTGCGTGGTGGCTGGACGTCACGTGAACACATACATTTTGTACATCTCAGAGGACACGGCTGGTGGGTCCTGGTCTCCCCACACCCCTGTGTCACACATGCTATACAACAAATGCTTACAAATATATATAAAAATTATGAGTCATTTACAATAGGCACTTTCCGTCAACAAAGCACCTTCATTCATTTGTTTGTTCATGTCTTAGGATGATATTCATTACAAAGAGAAAATAATGTTTTGTCATTTAAAATTTTCATGCACACTGATATGAACCCATAAAAATCCTCCAGAGATCGGGCTGTAGTCTCTTAGTGCTACACTGACAGGTGGTCATTCTTAAAACAAATTAAACAAAGACATGGTCATAAACTTCACACACTAAACAACATATCACATTCAACATAGCCATGATATCAGCCTTCCCTCCGGTCACTGTGAGGCAGCCTGTGCTCCAGGTGTACTCAGAATGTCGTAACTATCAACTCTCAACAATGTTTGGAATGCATGGAAAAATACAAAAAGATTCCTACATTAATTTGGAAATGCATGTTTTGATACTGAGGACAATGGTGTTGAGCACAGCCATCACAGAGCCACTCATGAAAGACTCCTCCTACGTCACATCTACAACTATATTGCAAACTGTTTCTTGTGAACACTGTACACAAAAAGGTTTTTCATCTTACACGAGAAGGTCCTTGCCTTAACTTTTCTAGAATTACAAGAAGTAAAGTCTGGGGTTGATTGTACTCACTTGCACAATAAGTACGAGTAAAATAATATTAGCACTATGTACAGGGTAGAGAGGAAGCGCCCCGGCAGGCATGGTACACGCACCACTGTACACTGAGGGCACCACTGTACATGCACCACTGTACTCTGAGGGCAGCACTGTACACGCACCACTGTACACTGAGGGCAGCACTGTACACTATAACACTATTGGCACAAGGTAACTTTGGGTCTAGATGTAGATGGAGCCCTGGGAAGGCAACCCCAGGGGCTGCATGGGCCCTTGTGGCTGCCCTTGTTGTGGCGGCGGCGGTGGCTGTTGTTGTTGTTGTTGTTGTTGTTGTTGTTGCTGTTGTTGTTGCTGTTGCTGTTGCTGCTGCTGCTGCTGCTGCTGCTGCTGCTGCTGCTGCTGGGCGCCGGGGAATACTGGGTGTAGTGGCGGCTGGCCCGGGGGCCCTAGAGGAGACCTGACACCCTCGGACCAGTCACTCTGGCTGCGGGGTGAGGCGGAGGACCACTGGCCGGGGGACTCCGGGGAGGGGGTGGGGAAGACTTCGTGGGCGGCCTGTGGGGGTCCGTGCTGTGGCGTGGCCTCCACCCCGGAGTGCTGCGAGGGAGGCGTGGGGTAGTGAGGGTAGAACCCACTGCTGCCTGGGTGCTGGTGGTGCTGCTGGACCTGCTGCTGCTGCTTCTGCTGATGGTGAGCCTGTGCCTGCTGCAGCTGGTGCTGCTGCGGGGGCGGGGGCGGGGGAGGCTGGCCGGGGTGGCCGTACACGCTGCTGGACGGGAACTCAAACCCCGAGGTGGCAGTGGCGTGCCTGAGGGCGGCCATGTGGGTGGGGGAGGTGGGCAGGGCAGGCCGCATCTTGCCCGGGGAGGTGGCGTGGCCCTGGGCGTGAGGCGAGTGGACGTGTTGGGGTGACGAGTGTGGGGATGTCATGTGGTGTGGAGGCGAGGCGGTCTGGCTCTGAGGGGAGAAGGATGCCGGCATGGACTGCTGGCGCTGGTGCAGCACGTGGGCCTGGTGGTGGTGGGGGTGTTGGTCCACCAGGCTGGAGAAGCTGAAGGGATTGTTGTCACGCACACCAATCTGCTGCAGGTTGTTCAAGGACGCCACAGCCTTGACAGACTCCTCATAGGGAGGAGGCTGCGCCACGCCCAGCTCGGGGAAGTGAGGGGTGATGCCCGCCAGGCCGCCGGAGAACAGACCCGTCTCGAAGGGACTGGCGGTCGCCTCGAACACCCCGTGCGGAGAGCCCAGGGAGTTCAGCGGCGACAGCTGCGTCTGCGAGTCCACGCTGGGCACGCCCAAGGGTTCCCGCTTCTTCTTGACGCTGGAGCTGCGCTTGACGGAGGCCGTGCCGTCTGGACTGACGGGGGTGTTGAGAGACCCTCCGGGCAGGGACATCACCGAGGACTTGGGCCGGCGGGCCTTGGCCTTGGGTTGGGTGTTGGTTCGCTGTGCTGGCTGCGGGGTCATCTGGGACAGTACTGAGCCCTGATGGTGGGACACCAGGTGGGAGGTGTTGACCACCTGGGCCATCTGGGGGGAGCGCGGGTGGTGCTCCCGCAGCAGCCGCACAATGTCGTGATGCAGCCGCTCGTTGGCCACGTCCTCCGGCAGGCGCTCCATGTTGTCCGTGATGTCCCGGTTGGCAAAGTGGTCCAGGAGGATCTTGCACGCCTCGTAGCTTCCCCTCCCGGGCGGCGAGGAACAGCGGCGTCTCGTCCTGTGAGGGAAGGCAGGAGACAGAGAGTCAAAAGCACCGCTAAACATGAGACCGTTGCCGATAGCCTCAATAACAACACTTGCATGCCACTTTCACACAGCCTAATCAGCTATTACAAATCAACAACTCATCCCCTCCAGGACAACCTTCCCCGGGGGGACGGCCAGACAGGCAGACTCACCCTGTTGTTCTGCGCGTCCCTGTTTGCTCCGTGGGCCAGCAGGATCTGCACCGCTTCCACGTTGTTGACCGAGGCCGCCCAGTGCAGCGCCGTCTTGCCCAGGTCGTCGGCAGCGTTGATGTCGGCGTCGGCGTTGATGAGATCCTCGACCATTCCCTCGATGGCCAGCCGGGCCGACAGGATGAGCGGCGTGGTGCCGTCGTTCATCTTGGCGTTCAGGTCGGTGGAGCGATTCCTCAGCAGGATCTGTACAGGATGATGTTCACTTTTAACCCCTTGAAGTCCAGAACGTAATTTCCATTGTAATTTGGGTACCAGTAGACGATTTTAATGAATATAAGCAATGTTTTATAGATATGACCTGCTTAGTATCCTTGTCCACTAGCTAATTTGGTATACTATTTAGTTATTTTTCGTAATTCTATGGTTAACAACAGATGATTTTATATAGCAAAAGGAAAGATCTGGGTGTGAAGGGGTTAAGATAAACTAACGTACATGTCCACTGGTGACGCACATTCAGCACATCCACCACCCCAACGCCACCACTGGGAGGCACGGGCATTGGACACGGAACAATGACTGCACTCGTTCCACCCGCTGGTCATAACCTCACTAATGACGCCCATGCTTGACGGCTGCTAACACTGCGACAACCTAACATTATTTCACTCCCAACAACCATCATTCTGGATAAAACCAAAAAGATGCTTGTAAATACTAATATAATACTTGTGTAGTCTACCTTCCATGGCATCCCACCCCCACTGGCCCTCAGCACTCCCAGCACAACCCTGACTCCCTGCCCACGCCACCTCAGCACTCCCAGCACAACCCTGACTCCCTGCCCACGCCACCTCAGCACTCCCAGCACAACCCTAACTCCCTGCCCATGCCACCTCAGCACAACCCTGACTCCCTGCCCACGCCACCTCAGCACAACCCTGACTCCCTGCCTGCGCCACCTCAGCACCCCCAGCACAACCCTGACTCCCTGCCCACGCCACCTCAGCACCCCCAGCACAACCCTGACTCCCTGCCCACGCCACCTCAGCACTCCCAGCACAACCCTGACTCCCTGCCCACGCCACCTCAGCACTCCCAGCACAACCCTGACTCCCTGCCCACACCACCTCAGGACGGTGACACAGAGGTGTATGGAACTGTCGCCGATACGAACACTTGCCGACGTGGACATTTTCGGCGACAGTTCCACTTGTAAAGACCGCCCCGCTTGTTCACTGACCTAACCTGGACATTGATCAACTGGCCAACATAACCTAGCCACATAACCTCACTCAAGATCAAGAACTATAACTGTCGCCAGAAAAAGGAACACTCGCCGACGTAAAAAATTGGAACACCCACCGACGTCGGGGAGAATTCCTATCGGCGACACTTCTAGGTACCACATCCCCACACACACAGTCACCCACCTGGAACACCCCCTGGGCATCAGCAGCCACGGCGGCGTGCAGCGGCGTGCGGCCCGTGGCGTCCTGGGCGTTGGCGTCGGCCTTGGCATCCAGCAGGCGCTTGGCGGCGTCGGCGCGGGCATACCTGCGGCACAGACACCGGGTTACTCAGCCTTTCCTGGGCGTTCTTGAGCTGCCTGCCTCTCTGTTTTATTCAATACCTCACTTTTTACCCACCTTCATGGTGTGGCCGAGATAATTATTTGTCTCTTGCAAGACATGTCATTCATCCATGGTCTTGTCCACACGAGTCAGACTCGCGATCGCCAGTTTCACCCTCCCGGAGTGAGCTTGGAGCTCATTATTTCCGATCTTTGGGTAATGCTGGGACCTCACACACCACACACAAGCATGCATGAACACATAAGTACACACAAACACACACACACGCACACACAAGAAGTAATGAAAAGAAAGACTTCAGAGTAGAGATACAGGAAAATTCACCCCCAGAGGCACATTTGTAAAATGTTTTTTGATACCTATAGAATGATGAGGAACATAAAGGCAGCTTGTCACTTCATGGAGAAAGATATGATAAGATATGATATGAGATCAGCCTAAGAAGCCCACACTGATCTCTTCTACTTCATCCATGTTGAGGCAGTTTTCCAGACCTGTGGGTCGGCACGTCATACAAAGACTCCAGGAACCCAGCAACGAGAATCCTGGTTCATCCACACTAACATTTCACAGAAAATAATTTCTAAAAAGAAGTAATGATGATTTACGGTTAGACTTCTGAGAGAACTAGAAAGAAAGCAGACCCCTGCACGTCAGGCCCTGCATGCTTAACATCAACATGTCATGAGTGAGTGAAGGGAGGGAGGACCCACCTGGCAGCCAGATGGAGGGAGGTCTCCCCCGTGCGGTCCATCTTGGCGTTCAGCTTGGCGCCTTGCTCTATCAGCTCCTGGATCACCGCCGCCGAGCCGTCCTTGTCGTCCTCGTCCGTGTGGCTCTCCAGGCCGCCGCCTCGGAAGGAGGCGATCATGAGGGGGGTCAGACCCATGGGCCCCTTGGGATCCACCTCCCCCGCTAGGCCCCGCTGGTCCTCGGGCTCGGTCTGGGGCGGCGTGAGGGCCAGCAGGTCGGGGTTCTTGATGTCGGCGGCGTCCAGGTGTTGCTGCGTCCACACCCGGGGGTCGTTGGCGTCGTCGTAGTCGGTGAGGTGCGTCTGGTCCGAGTAGCCGGCCTCGTGCCGCGACCTCTTGGTGGGCGGGTGTTCGCTGTCGTCGTCGGACCAGTCGGCCATGGGTCCCGGCAGGGCCATGGGGGGCCCCGGACCCTCCCCGTCGGCCAGGTCGGCCAGGTGGTGCATGGAGACGCCCTTGCTGAAGCTGCGCATCTCCTGGCCGTCGGGCTTCCTGCGGGGCGGCTCGGCCCCGGTGGGTGCTGTGTACTTAGGGAAGAAGCCCTCGGGGAACCAGGTGATGCCCCGCGCACGCTTGCGGTTGTTGGTGATGACCATGAAGATGATTCCCACCAGCACCATGGCAAAGACAATGCCCACAATGACATAGGCATAGCCCGGCGTGGGCCCCAGCGGCATGTTCTCGTACACCTTGACGATGGGAACACCCTGCTCGCTGCCCAGGCGCAGGCGGTTGGCCGCCAGGAAGTTTGCCATGTCCGTCACGGTTCCCAGGCACTGGTTTTCCCTCTCACACCGCCGCGTGTCAATGTCAAAGTAGACCAGCAGGCCTTGCACGCCGTCGCTGTTGTACGGGTAGATCATCTCGTCGCCGGACTGGCCGCGCTTGATGGTGAGGTGCGCGCGCAGCTCCGTGCTGAGGGAGCGCGTGAAGGCCTTTTTCACGGACCTGAAGGACGCCTCGTCGGTCATCACCACAATCTGGAGTCCCTCCAGCATGACGGAGGGCGGCTCCATCTCACAGTCGAGGCCGTCCCAGCCACACTCCTCCACGTTGCAGCCCTGGTCACAGTGGCCGTTGCCGTAGTTAGTCTGGCAGTAGGCGTCATAGATGGGGTTACAAAACCCTAGAGGCTTCTTGCAGTCCATGCCGTCAAAGAGGCACTCACTGTTGTTACATTCAGTATTGCAAACATCATTCTTGAAGACAGCCACACAGTTGACCTTGGCCTGACAGGAGCCCCACGGGTCCCGGCCCAGGGAGCACTCGTAGCCGTCGTAGTCACAGGCGGCGCTGGCACACTCGTAGTCACACTTGTGGTTGTTCTTCTTCTCTTCGCAGCGATGGAATTCACACCTCTCTCTCTCCAGGGTCATGTTGGAAATAAAAGCCACATTGACGGAGGTTCCAATCCCGCCTCTGAAGGTGGGATCATTAATGTTACACGTCTTGCCGTTCCTGCCGGGGGGACAGTGACACTCAAAGAATGATATTCCGTCAAGACATTTGCCATTGTGAGTGCACGGGTTGGGGCTGCACGAGGTGACTCTCTCTTCCCTCGGCACGCACACGGCGCCGCTCTCGTAGGGTCGGCAGATCTCCCCCGCACGGCACGGGTTCGAGGCGCAGTTGTCGCTTGGAAATTCACATGATTTTCCGGTGAATCCTTCGGTGCAGTGACAAGAGTAGTCTGCATCCTTGTTGTTGCAAACGCCTCCATTCTGGCAGGGCGCCTCAGCACAGAAGTCTCTCTTGCTCTCACAGTGTCGTCCCATGTAGCCCAGTCTGCAGTTGCAGCGGTAGTTATTGACCAGCTGGATGCAGTCTGCCGTGGCCCCGGTCACACAGGGGAAGGACAGGCATTCATTCACATCCCCTTCACACCGGGAGCCCACGTAACCTGGCCGGCACAGGCACTCAAACCCACCGACCTTATCCTCGCAGGTGCCACCGTTATGACAAGCTCCTTTGTAGCAGTCGTCGGTGTTGATCTCGCACAGCTTGCCGAGCGTTCCGTGAGGACAGGAACACTGAAAGCCGTTCACCTGGTCGTGGCAGACGCCTTTATTCTGGCAGGGGTTGTTTGGCTTGCAGTCGTCAACATTGTACTCACAGTCCAGGCCCTGGAAGCCCGGACGGCAGGTGCAGGAGTAGGTGCCCACGTGGTCGTTGCAGGTGGCGCCGTTCTTGCAGGGCTGCGCGTCGCACTCCCGGATCTCGTGCTGGCAGTAGGAGCCGCTGTAGCCGACGGCACACTCGCAGCGGTGGGTGTTGCCGATGTCGTGGCACTTGCCGTCGTGGGAACACAGCTCGGAGGGACTGACGTCCTTGCTGGCGGCGGCGGTGGCGCAGGACACCATCTCCACGTCACACAGCAGACCGGTCCAGCCCAGGGGGCACACACACTTGTAGCGGTTCTTGGTCTGCTTGCACACCCCGTTGTTGAAGCAAGGGGAGGGCGTGCACCAGTCCACCAGGTTCTCGCACTGCTCCCCCGTGTAGCCGTACTGACAGTGGCACGTAAAGAAGCCCACGTGGTCACTGCAGGTGGCGCCGTTCTTGCAGGGATTGGAGTGGCACTCGTTGATGCGATGTTGGCAGTGAGAGCCGGTGAATCCCGTGACACACTCACAAGTGTAGTTGTTGATGCCGTCAATGCAGCTGCCGTTGTTCATGCAGGATGTTGGAGTGCAATCTTCATCATTAATTTCACAATTTGTTCCAGAAAACCCAAGACGACAAGTGCAGGTGTAGGAGTTGACATAGTCGTTGCAGGTGGCGCCGTTCTGACAGGGGCTGGAGTCACACTCGTTGAGGTCCTGTTCACACTTGGAGCCGCCGAAGCCGTCCACACAGAGGCAGGTGTAGGTGCCTAGGTCGTCCAGGCAGGTGCCGCCGTTGAGGCAGGGTTGGGGGGCACAGTCGTTGGTGTTGACGGTGCACTCCCGCCCCTCGTAGCCCACCGAGCAGTCGCACGAGTAGGAGCCGTTGGTGTTGCGGCAGGTGGCGCCATTCTTGCAAGGCGAGGGACGCACGCTGCACTCGTTGATGTCCTCGTCGCAGAGGCGTCCCGTGAAGCCCAAGTTACACTCGCAGGTGAAATCCACAAAGTTGGCAGTAGGCATGCACCTGGCACCATGCCGGCACTTGTTGGGGGAGCAGGGATCCATGCGCACCTCACAGTTCTGTCCCGTGTGGGGAAGCTCACACACACACTTGTAGGAATTGACCAAATCGATGCAAGTGCCGCCGTTCTTGCAGGGACGACTCCGACAGTCGTCGATGTTTGCCTCACAGTTGCGGCCGGAGTAGCCCGGGGGACAGGAGCAGGTGTACAGGTTGAGGGCGTCGTGGCAGGTGCCGCCATGCTGGCACGGGTTGGACTGACACTCGTCGATCTGATGTCCGCAGCGGTGGCCGGTGAACCCCGGCGGACACTTGCAGTTGAACCTGTTGACGTCGTCGTAGCAGGCGCCGCCGTTGAGGCAAGGGTCGCTGGCACACTCGTTAACGTTGGAGAGACAACGGGCATCAAAATATCCAGACGGACATTGGCAACGGAACCCGGCGACCATGTCGATGCACCTCCCTCCGTTGGCGCACGGCTGGGACAGGCAGTCGTCAATGTTAGTTTCGCAGTGTCTGCCGGTGTAGCCCGGGCCACACTCACAGCTGTACTCGTTGATGCCGTCTCTGCACTTGGCACCGTTGCGACAGGGGTTGCTGAAGCACTCGTTGATGTTGTACTCGCAGTTGACTCCGGCCGTGCCGTTGGGACAGTCGCACTTGTAGCCGTTGATCAGGTTCTTGCAGGAGCCCTCGTGCTCGCACGGAGAGGAGCTGCACTCGTCGATCTCCGTCTGACACAGCAGGCCCGTGTATCCCGGGTGACACATGCAGTTGAAGGAGTTGTTTCCGTCGATGCACGTCCCTTGGCGGCAAGGCGAGGAGAGGCAGTCGTCGATGTTGGTCTCGCAGTTTCTTCCCGTAAACCCGGGGCTGCAGCGACAACTGTAGCCCGCCACTCTGTCGATGCAGTTTCCTCCATGCTGGCAAGGCTCTGCTGCACAGTCATCAAAGTTGATGTGACACTGGCGACCCGTGAACCCTTGCGTACAGCTGCACCGGTACTCGTTGATGAGGTCGCTGCACACGCCGTTGTTGTAGCAGGGGTGGGAGGCACACTCGTCCACGTCCTCCTCGCAGTGCTGGCCCGTGTATCCTGAGGGAAGAAAAAGTAAGTTAGTATTCAGTAATTAATAGAAGCTATAGGGTAAAGGAACCAACATAGATACAAAAAGACACCCGCATGTCTATTATTGTGACTACTATTTCTATTCTGTAAAGCACCTGCATGCCTATTATTGTGACTACTATTTCTATTCTGTAACGCACCTGCATGTCTATTATTGTGACTACTATTTCTATTCTGTAACGGACAGAAAATCACTGTTAAGGGAGCAGACAGACAACTGCCTGCATGTACTGCACGTATCTTCAAATTATCAACAGTTTCATGTATCTTTTATGGTTTATGAGAGATGGTAAAATGATATTGACATCTCTTTTGTGACATTACATTGAATGAAAAAAAATGGAAAAGGTAAATAAATGTATTGAAATATCCCTGTTCACTCTTATGCCAACATGGAAACACGGAGGAGGTATGTGCCATCGAGTCCTTTGCGAGGGAGAAAACAGTATTGAGATCTTTGAGGTGTATGATGCATAGGGTGAAAGGCAGGACGGCTCATGCGGAGATGAAGAAAACACTGTAGAGAAATAGCATGACAGTGCCACGCAAGTGAGACTGTGAGACACTGGCATGGCATGGCGACCTGCGATCTAGAATGACGGGAGTGGAGACGAGTTATTGGGTGGACGGTGAAAGCAATGCAAGGGTGTATGGGTAGTGTGGCATGTCTGGTGAAGGTGAGGGAATGAACTGTGGAGTGGCGGCGGCGGTCACAGCGCCTGCCGGGTTTGGGTTATTTTGAGAGAATATAAATCCCTGAGATGACAAAGATGAGGTGGTGTGGGTGTGATGGGTGTGGGTGTGATGGGTGTGAGAGGAAGGCCTGTAGAGGGACAGCGTTTGAGTAGTGGAGGGAGCGCGGGGATCAGGGATTGATTTGATTTGAGGTTATTCTAAAGCTTTATTGAGGCTATGGATGGGGATGAAAGGTGGATGTAGGTAGTGTTAAGTAATGTTAAGTAACAGGAACTACCATGTGTAGGTTTCGCGGCCTCTTGTAGCTTCCTTATTTTCTTATGTTCTTAGAAACATAAGAACATAAGGAAGCTACAAGAGGCCGCATGACCTACACGTGGTAGTTCCTGTTACTTAACACTACCTACATCCACCTTTCATCCCCATCCATGAAATTGTCCAACCTCCTTTTAACCCCTTGATGCCCAGAACGTAATTTCCATCGTAATTTGGGTACCATTAGACAATTTTCATGAATATAAGCAATTTTTCAATAGATATGACCTGTTTACTATCCTTGTCCATTAAATAATTTGGTATATTAAGTTACTTCTCGTAATTTCATGACTAACAACAGACAATTTAATATAGCAAAGGAAAGATCTGGGCGTGAAGGGGTTAAGACTCCCTAATGACTCCGCACTAACTACCTGACGACTGAGTCCATTCCAATCATTTGCCACCCTATTTGTGAACCAGTTTTTCCCTATTTCTTTATTAAATCAAGAGTTCTTATGATTGCTTGCCTACCAGCGGGTCACGCAGCCAGCGGCACCGAGGGCAGGGCAATGGCACACCGCAACCTCCACACCCAAGCACCAAGCATCTCACAAACATTATCTGATATGCCTAAAAAATGGTTATCTTGGGTTTGCCGTAAGGAGACCTGAGAACAACAACACAGGGCTTGGGGATGCATCACTGATACGACCCGAGACTGTGAGTCACGTGCATGTTGTAAAGAAACGGTTACTCATAATACCTCATTGGTGTGTGTGTGTGTGTGTGTGTGTGTGTGTGTGTGTGTGTGTGTGTGTGTGTGTGTATGTGTGTTTACCTATTTGTATATTTAGAAGTTTGAGTCAGTTTCGTAATGTCCCGTCTTTTAATAAACAATCATCATAGTGTTGTGTCTCGCTGTGTCCTCGTTGCGTTGTTGTTTCGTCGTTGAAATACATGTGTGTGTGTGTGTGTGTGTGTGTGTGTGTTAGTGTGTGTGTGTGCTGGCGTTGTAGGCTCCCCACGTTCCCTGCACTCGAGCGATGCAATGCTGCCACAAAGAGCCTCGCCGCCAGTGACCCATTTCCACCGCCGTTCACTCTATTCATCGTCGTCGCCTTCCCATCATCAGCCCAAGAGTCTTCACCCTCCCCGCATGTGCCCCGATGTCATACAGGCTTCCCGGCGGCCGATGTTGCCTGGATAGTCGATGCCTTACATAATTATAGGCTACATTTTTACTATAACTCCAATACCCTCCACAGGAACCCCCTACACTCTTACAACACTCGTGAAGATGCAGCGCTTATCAATACAAGGGTTGCCGCGCATGCCTCCCCGTCCAGTCCACAGCCGAGTAATGCCAGTAAGTAACTTGGGTTTTGTGAGGTCATGGGAGGAAGTACCAACTTTTCAAAGCAAGGCAAAGTTCAGCGCGATTCAGTGCTCCTCCACGCCTCTACCTGGCTGCTGGGGCGCCCGGATGACACCGGATGTTCGGGCCTTCGAGGCTCACCCATTCTCCCTCAATAATCATATCAGCGAGACCCGAGGCGTTGGTAAACAAGAAACCATTCTCATAGAGCGCAGAGTGGCCGTGATGCGGAGGGCAGTAAGGGCGGATGTCGCACGGGATGAGCAGCGGAAGGTGCCCTTAATGACGCGGCGCGGGGACGGGGTCGTGAGCCTGAGAAAGTGTGGCCGCGGGGTTACCGAGGATGCCGGTTAGTCTTTACTTGACATTAAATCCTGAGTACTGTTCCTAGGTCTATCAGGCAGCCCCACGCCCCCGTCGCCTCCCTGGCACGGGGCAATGCCACGCTGGCAGCCTGAGTCTCGAGTAAAGGTTAGGGGCGGCGCAAGCAGGGGTTTCTTGGGCCGAACAAAGGAACTCGCGGAGTGTGTAAGCCACCTGAGGAGTCGTGCCCCGCGCCCGATGCCACACACCGCTACACACACAGCGCCTCGCCGCTGCTGCCGCTGCACACTCAAATGCCTTACACTCTACTCATTTCCTTGAACTATTTAACTTCATTTCAAAATGAATCATATTTCTACAACGTCTGAAATCTCTCTCCCGCCTCCCTTGCTCGGGTCGCCGCCTACACCCTGCCTTCCCAGCCCATGCCCCTTCCTCCTCCCGCGCCGCCCCGCACCACGAGGCCGCCGCTGCACTCCCACACCCACCAACACTCCCATCACCATGTTGTCACAATTGAACCAAATTAAAGTCGACACGCTAGTTTGTCGCCGCCCCTGACGCAGACTTCCTAACAACAACACACAATAAGCTGCCCCGAAGTGTGGTGGCGGGGCGGGGCGGGGCGGGGGTGAGCGGACGGCCGTGCTTGGTTGGCTGGGGACGCAGGGTAAAAGCAAGGTCGGAATGGACACTGGAAACGCCACGGGAGTGTTGGCACGCCTGGCAGCCTCATCTTCACTACGCAAACACACACACAGGAAAGACCGACTGTTTGGTGAGAAAGAAGCTGTTTATTTGAGAAGACGCGAGAAAATACTGAGAAAATGAAGATGTCTGAATAACACAGCATAACTTTCCCTATAGTGACTTACATAGAGGCTTGGCATGGGCTAGAAGAGGTGATACCGGCTAGAAATGTCCATAAACTAAAAGACAAAAATCTAGCTAATATAGATTCGAAGACGGGACCGCACATATATAGCTGACGCCCTGTTTGCTACAACTAAAGGTGAATACAACTATGTAAATACACACACACCAGCCTCCTCTCACTGCCCCTCCCCCGCACCCATTCACTTCCATTCACGACCACTACCCTGCCCACTGCCTACCCACCCACCACTAACCCTCCCTGCCCACCCACCGCCTAACCCTTCCTGCCTACCCAGTACCCACCCACCGCCTAGCCCTCCCTCCCTGCCCACCGCCTAACCCTCCCTGCCCACCCACCGCCTAACCCTCCCTGCCCTCCACCGACACAGGCATCGCGGCAGGGTCTCGAGTGGTGTCCAGCTGGTAGCTCCTCACTGAGACCCTCCCTGCCCGGCGCCACTCCTCCACCATCACTTGCAAATTGTGGGGGAGAGAGAGAGAGAGAGAGAGAGAGAGAGAGAGAGAGAGAGAGAGAGAGAGAGAGGGGGGGGGGGGGGGGGGGGAATAGGAGTCACGAGCTGCCCCGCCTCACTCCGGCAACATGACCCCTCCACCCCCCACCTCTCTCTCTCTCTCTCTCTCTCGTTCTTCCTTATTTCTAGTTTTCCCTGTTCTACTGCTTTGGATCATAATGTGTATGGAGTCACTGAGGCCCACTCCAGCACCGCCTCTCCCCGCCGCTTCATGCCCCTGCCCTCGCCTCCCCGCGGCTCTCGCCTCCACACACAAAGCAAAGTTTGCGTAATTAAAAACTTCATGACGTAACGAAAACTTTCAACTTTAACTTTTTTTCTCTTTTTAATCAGTACACTCCCTAACCGGTTCTGTGCCACCATACCCACTTTCCCCATAGCTCTCACACACACACACACACACACACACACACAGTCACAGAGGTACGGAGGTCACCCAGCGGAGGGCACGGCCTGGGGTGAAGGGCGTGCAGGAGGGTGGTGCGGTACCCTTCCTGCGTGGCCACCGCTGCCAGGGCGGCGCAGCGTCAGGCACCAGGGAGGCGAGTCCTTACTTTTATAAACAAGCCGGTGATTGACCGGTGACTGGTGGCGGCTACAGTACCAGCCAGCAGGAACAGCGTGAGGAACACTTACCTGGCATGCAGACACAGCGGAAGGCGCCGCGCTCGTCCAGACAGGTGCCCTGGTTGTGGCACGGGTTGCTCTCGCACTCGTTGATGTTGATCTCGCATCGCGGCCCCGTGAACCCCTTGGAGCAGTTACACCTGTGGGCGGGGCGAGGGAAGGGCAAGGTTAGGACCCCCGGGGAGGCGTCCACACAGCCTCCATGACATGGAAGTAAGTAAGTAAGTACACCTTTATTGAACCATCAATGGAAATGCCCTGCATGCACGCGGGTGCCATGGCCCTGTAGGCAGCAGCTCACCTGAAGGAGCCCGGAGTGTTGACACAGGTGCCATTATGCTCGCAGGGCAGGCCCTCCTGGCACTCGTCGATGTCCTCGGTACAGTCGACGCCCTTGTAGCCCGGGGGACACGTGCAGATGTAGCCGCCGTCCGTGGGCGAGGTGTCGCACAGGGAGCCGGGGTGGCAGGGGTCGCTGGCGCAAGCATCCTCCAGGTGGCAGAGCAGACCCGTCTGTGGCGGGACAACACGTCAACACACAACACAACACAACACAACACACGGCCAAAACACAACACGGAGCACACGCTTGCCACCAAGCAAGGGTATCCTGCTGGCAGCAGCACTCAACACACCACGCCTCAATACATCATCCCTCCTCCAATACAAAAAAAAAAGGAAAATAAAATAAATAAATAAATAGAATAGAAATTTTTTTTTTTTTTTTTTTTATCTATGTGTGGCCGCGGTGGCCCCCATCACCCTGCACGCGGCACTCCCACCCAGGGTGCCCAGTGACGGGACCCCGAGGCCTCGCCGGGCGTCGCCACAAACATCCTCCAATGGCACGTTTTACTGTTTTCCTACCCATCGCAGTCATGTAAACTGCCGCCAACACTTGTGAGGGAACACTTGAAACACCCCAACACGCCCTTACAACACCCCAACACTATACAACCCTTACACGTGTAACCCATGGGCCGCACAGTACCCACGCCTGAGCCCTGGCCCCGCTCACCTTGCCCGGCGTGCACTGACACACGTAGTTGCCCACGCGGTCGATGCAGGTGGCGCCGTTGAAGCAGGCCGAGACGGTGCAGTCGTCGATGTTCTCGGAGCACATCTCGCCCGTCCACCCGTTGACGCAGATGCACGAGAAGCCGCCCACGGTGTTGGTGCACGTGGCGCCATTCTGTAGGAAGCAGTGGTCATGGTTAGGGCGCGGCGTCATCAATAAGTAGCCTACACCCTAACATAAGGAAGCTACAAGAGAGCTAGTATTAGGCCTACACGTGGTGCTTGCAATACTCGTACACACACATCCACCTGTCATCCCTAGCCATCAAGTTGTCGTCTTCCTTTGTAACTCCCTATCCACTCGCCACTAACCACCTGATCACGGAGTCTATTCCAATCACCTGCCACCCAAGTAGTGAACCGATTTCTTCATATATCCTTTTTTTTTGTATTAATCTACACTGAGCCCCTTACTGCTTGAGCCATGTCATGTATTTACTGCCTTTACCTGATCCCGCACGTGTTTGAAGTTGATGAGCCATTCGTGGTCCCGTGTTCATTCTGGTGCCCTGCCACTCCTTGGTCTGCTAATTATTTGGGTCAAACACCTCAACCTTCCTAGCCTAGCCTGGCCTGGCCTGGCACCAGCCCTATCTAGCCTGGCACCAGTCACACACACTCTCAAACAAACAGTTGCCCGCCGCCCCCTGTCCGGGGTAAGTGCGGGGATCCTCGGCCCCCTGCAGGCTGCTGCAGGGGAGGGAGGGACTCACCTTACATATGGTGGGCCGCACGGCGCACTCGTCCACGTCCTCCGTGCAGTACGGCCCCGTGAACGTGGGCGGGCACGCGCACGTGTACGTGTTCACGCCGTCCACACACGTGGCGCCGTTCTGGCACATGTGCTTCTCGCAGTCATCGATGTTGATCTCGCAGTTTCTGCCTTTGAATCCTGCAAAGAAATGTAAGCTTGGTTAGTAGTGGATGCAGGAGACACAAGGCGTCATGAGCGCCGCACAGCACAGCGGGGAGGCGGGGTGGGTAGGGAGGCAGTGGTAGGGATGGCACAGCCTTGTACTGCCACCGAGGACATGACTGGAGGGGACATTGATGCAAGATGCAAGTCTGGCTGTGAAGCATTAGGGAGGCGCAGCACGGGTGCCACAACACAGGTTACGAGGAGGCGGGCGAGGGAGGCGCAGGTGCTCCCTGAAGGGGAGGCGCGGACACGGGATGGAGACAGGTGCTGAGGGCGAAGCAAGCTGTGGGGGGAGGGCGAGGGTTGCTGTGGGGGATCAATGTGTTGGGGGCGCGGCGTCAGGACATCATAAGACTCAGGGCATCATAGGTTTCTCATTGGAGGGCGAGGGGAGGGGAGGTGAGGGGAAGAGAGCGCGCTCTCCCCTCTGAGGAGGCTGGGGAGCACCTCGTGGGAACGCTCTCACACCACGACCCAGCTGGCTGCCCCGCCCTACTCCACCCGCCCCGCCCCGCCCCAAGCCATGATTGTATGTGTGTGTGCGTTGTAAAAAATGCCCAAAAGTTAAGTTTTCTTTTGAATTAGTAGGTGCCCAAATAAGAGAGAGAGAGAGAGAGAGAGAGAGAGAGAGAGAGAGAGAGAGAGAGAGAGAGAGAGAGAGAGAGAGAGAGAGGAGAGAGAGAGAGAGAGAGAGAGAGAGAGAGAGAGAGAGGAGAGAGAGAGAGAGAGAGAGAGAGAGAGAGAGAGAGAGAGAGAGAGTCATCAGCATCACCCAGGAAGGGGGATCAGGTGGTGACATTCGGGGCGCGGGAACGTCAGCAAGTTAATCACTGAAGGGGGGGAGGGGGAGAGGCAGCGTCAGGTGGAGGGGGGAGAGGCAGCGTCAGGTGGAGGGGGAGAGGGCAGCGTCAGGTGGAGGGGGCGGGGCAGCGTCAGGGGGAGGGGGGGGGAGGAGCAGCTCTTTACGGGTGCGGCGTCCCGGGGTTTGGGGTTTGGGGCCACTTCTCAGCCTGGGGCAGGGAGGCCCCCCCGCCTTCCCCCCGCGCCGCTACAAGCAATGGCCGAGATTCAATACAGCTTCACTTTCCCCTCACAAAAAGGTAACGAGTGTGGCCGACCCCCGGCACAGGTCGTGACGCCGCGGAGGCTGGCCAAAGGTCGGGGGTCATGGGGCCCCAACGGCCCGCTAAACGGACCACTACACCCTCGCCCCTTAACAGGGTGCCCTGGTGCCAGCCGACGCCACGCGGCACCCAGGTGGGCGGGCATGGTGCCCTGCTGAGTGAGCAGTGACGTGCGCTGGGCGGCGCGGCCTACCCACGCGCCCACCACCACGACCCAACACGTGGCACCCTCAGCCCACCACCACCACCATCCCGCCGCCCCATCATCACCATCACCCCGCCGGCCTGGGCTGTGACTGCTGGGAGCTGCTCACACAGGGAAGGACGGGGAAACACTCGCCTAGACTGAACAAATATCACCTTAACAACAGTGACAGGAGGCACTGCACACTGCCCTCTGCTTGCCTTCCTCGCCGCCTTGTGACGGCGAGGGGGGGGGGGGGGGGGGGGGGGGAAGCCAGGCAAGATGTACACCGTCTACACCACTGAAAAAATCTGTTTAAATAGCCACATGTGGAACGGTGGTTGTGTATTCATTTGGATTATCTTCCTTTAATCTTTTTTTTTTTCATGATTGATTCATTAATCTTTATCGCCGCCACTACACCCATGGATGACTACACCACAAGCTGCTCCCGCTGTGCCGGGCCGCGACCCGCGACCCAGGCGTCAGGGGCGGCACAAACAGGGTCATATAGTATGCCCTTGGAACAAAGGCCACCCAGAGATGCGAGGAATCAAACAGCTTATATTAGAGATACAATTTGGTCTAAGTGTGTGGGGGGGGGGGGGGGGGGGGCGTGTGCGTGAGTGTGTGTGTACTCACCGGAGGGGCAGTGGCAGTCGTAGGAGAAGGCGTCCCGCGCCTTGCAGGTGGCGCCGTTGTGGCAGGGCGAGGGCTCGCAGGGCACGTACTGGCTCTCGCAGTTGGCGCCGGTGTAGCCCTCCTCGCAGTTACACCTGAAACACACACATCCCAAACATTGCCTGGCTGGCTGGTGGCAGGGGAAGGTGGCGCCGTGACCACCTGCACCACACACACTCACACGCATGCACATACACACATACACACTCACGCATACATATACTGTATGCATACACACACTCACACACATACAATACATAATATACTGTATGATATATTATACACACTCAATAAATATTTGTGTTCGCTGTCACGAACATATATGTGTTTGTGATAATATATGTACCATATATTAGTGTGTGATATATATATTGTAAGTATGTGTACACATCACATTATGTGTATATATGTGTACCATATATTCTACAAACATAAATATATGTATAACCAACATAATATATTATCATATCAACAATAATAATATATGCAACAATAATACATAATATATGTATACACACACACACACATTATAGCACATATAATATATATATATATATATATTATTTATATTGTGTGTGATAGTTTACATATATATATATGTTGTGTGATGTGTGTACATATATTGTTGCTGATGCATAACTACACAGTGTGGGGGGTGGTGTGTGTGTTTATGTGTGCGTGCGTGCAATATTATGCATAATATCACTATACTTACAATGAACACAGATACATACTACACATACATACTCATCAATGACACATAATAAAACATATCATCACAATGATAAAAACATCACATATGCATATTATATATACACACAACTAATAATAAATGATATAACAAACACAAATAATCAAATGCACCACGACACACACAACAACACTCACACAGACACACACACACACACATACTCACAATGACACACACACACACACACACACACACACTCACAATGACACACACACACACACACTCACAATGACACACACACACACACACACACACACACACACGTGTGAGGGGGGCATCACTCACGTGTAGGATCCGAAGGTGTTGCTGCAGGTGCCGCGGCGACACGGGTGGTCGCGGCACTCGTTGACGTCCGTGGTGCAGGTGTTGCCGGTGAAGCCCGGGGGGCAGGTGCAGCGGAAGGTGGTGCCGGAGGAGAGGCAGGTGGCGCCGTTGCGGCAGGGCTTGGAGGCGCAGTAATCCACCTTCTCGCACTGCTCGCCGCGGTACCCCGAGGGACACTGGCAGCGGTAGGTGTCAAGGGTCAGCAGCTGGCAGGTGGCGCCGTTAAGGCACGGGTCGGAGTCACAGGCGTTGGCCACCGCGATCTCGCACAGCGACGCGCGGTAGCCCACGGGACAGATGCACCGGAACGTGGGGCTGGGACCGGACTTGGAGAGCACGGCCTCGCAGGTGCCGCCGTTCTGGCAGCGCGCCCCGGGGCCGTTGCGGCACGGGTTGAGGTGCTGGCAGTACTCCCCGACGTACTCGTCCGTGCATCTGTGGGGGAGACAAAGAGCTGTTTAGTCCTGCACGCGACCACACTCACACTCACACTCACACTCCACACTCACCCACTCACACACACCCACACTCACTCACTCACTCACACCCACACTCACACCCACACCCACACCCACACCCACTCACACACACTCACACACACACACACACACACTACCGCCAAGTTCATGGTTACTGTTACTGTTCAAAGCCTGTTCACTGTATAACACTCTTCCCTTCCGAGGCTCCCCACTATAAGATGTGCTGCCCCCTCACGTCAAGGTTCTAACGCAACACCTTAACCAACACCCTCAATGCTGGATTGCTTCACACGTGAACTTTGTCGCCTGCCGTCTGTCCTCCTTCCTAACACCCAACTCCTGCCAAGACAACACCAACATCCGCCTGGGAATCCTTATTTATAGACTTTTTGAGTGAGAAAGAGAGGAGAGATATATAAAGAGAGAAAAAATATATATAAACACACACACACACACACATGCACGTACTCTACATTATACACAAGTTTTTCTTCAAGTGTTGAAGTCGCCACAAAATGTGCTGCCCCCCCCAAACCCACACCCGCCTAAGGCCCCATGAAGGCGCACACGAACGCACGCAGACATCTCCGCTTGCTGTTCACAAGTTCAAACCCACTAAGGGTTGGATTTCGCTGACAGCGCAGGTTGGTACTGTCCCCCTTGAGCAAGAGGATGGGGTGTGAGGTCCCAGCCATACCCAAAGATTACCCGGCCTATCCCTGCCTGAGTGCTGCTGTGCTGCTGTGCTGAGGCTGAGGGCACGAGCCTCCCCGCCAGGCCTGCACGGGGCACTGTTCTGCACGGCTGCGCGGGTACTCAGGGCACGGCGCTACCAGGTCTCAAGTGGGAGGGGAGAAAATCGATGACTTTTCTATTGAGAGCCAGATGATGCCCGCGGCCCCTAGGTGACGGCTGGGTCCTGGCCGCGGCGCCACCCTTCCCTCCCAGGGCTGCATGTTGCACCACCTTGATGTGTGTGCCATGGTGACGCAATGCCAGCCTCCAAAACAACATCACCGCCACTTGGCACCACCAGCATGGCCAGGCACCCTCCATTGACCGCTATTGTGGCTTGTCAGTGTGATTCTCGCGAGGGGCTTCCTTGACGCCTGTTGGAGTGTAGTATAGGGTTGTACACATGTTTGGAATGTACTATAGGTGTATACACATGTAGCGGTAGCGTCGCCTTGTAGTCTTGGAGTAGCGGTATCGGCCTTTTGTGCCGTGACGGCCAATGCTTTCATGGCATCATTTTCAGCCAACCTCTGTCCAATGTGTTACCTGTTGCAGAGCCTATGATTGAGAAATATGAAGGGAAGGCTATATGCCCACCTTAATGTATGTTGTGTATTTCATGTCATTCTTTGCTGTGAACATGACACTGGAGTATGACACCCCAGGAACTGATGAGGATATGACACAACATGACGCTTGACTTTTGGAAAGAAAAGATTAATCCCATACAATGGATACCCTGCCATGGACACTGTGAGGGGCAACACGAGACGCCGCAGAGTGGTGCACCGTGGCCTCCCAGCCTTGCCGGGGTGCGGATAGCTTCCCGCCACGCAGGGTGTGGGCGCCAGGTGCCCCGCTACTCACCCCGGGGCCACCACGCGGTGACGCTGTAACCTTATCACGCTATCTTTACAACACTGACAGTGACGTAATGATGCATGACAATATACATCGGCGTTGGCAGAGTATCGGGGAACTCTTGGTGTGTCAGTGTGTACTGTACTGTAGTGCCTTCTTCCCGCCAAGAGTGACGCCGCAGACCCTGTGGGGACTGCGGCTTCTATCTGTGTTGACTTCCAGACCGGTGACCACAGCACCAGGGGAGGGACATGCCCAGCACCCCGGCACACACCTGCCCGCTAGCCTGGACGCTGGGTGGCAGCCCTGGGGCCACCACTGTCACGGGGGCGGCGCGCCCTCTCAACGCACACCGGCGTGAAAGCATAGTGAGTGTGAGAACAGTGGAGTGGCTGCGGGGGGCGGGGCGGGAGGGTGCTTACCCGTATGGCGGCGCCGCGCCCCTGCCTCTCTCCCACCTCAAGTCAACGAGTTAGCTGCGACAGGTTCCCACGCCAATAATTGAGATGCAATACTCCCCAGGGAGCCCAGGGACGGGAGGGAGGCGACAGATGATACGGCGACCCTCCCGCGATATTGTGTGACACAGCCACTCGGCATCCCGGTCAATATCGCCTTTCAACCACGACCACGGCTATCACCGCGATCACCTCCTCCCGCCGCGGCCCAGATTACCTTCCGCAGGGCACCCCCGCCCCCCGCCCCCAGCCACCCACACCTGTACGGGGATTACTCACACCGTAATACTGATGATGATGATGGAGGCCAAAGGGTCCTATGAGAAGTTATGGTTGTATTTATTTCCCCCTGTTAATGCTACACTGCTACAGTGATGGTGGTGCCGGGGTGGGCGGGGTGGGCGGGGCAGCAAAGGGTGCACAGCTGGCCGCCCTCACCGCTGAGAGCATGGAGGGCGCCATCGCGGGATGTTCGTATCACCGCCTAATTAAGAGGAGTCGTCAAAAAGGAAGGAGTGGGAGGGCGAGATGCAGGGAGATACTCCAACACGCGTCGCTGAGCTGCTGAGCTGCTGAGCCCTTGTGCTGACCACCCGACCCTCCAGTCAGGGCATCCCTTGCCCCGCGCCGGCAGGTCAGCGGCACGACGTGAGTGTGTGCACAGGAGGCCACGGGTCGCCGGGGGCTGAGTGATGGCTGGCCGGGGTGTCGCGGACGTGGGGGACGCGGGGCCCAATTGACCGCGCCGCTATCGCTGCCCCCATCAGCAGCAGCAGCAGCAGCCTCCAAGGGCCGGCCACCGCTAGTCACGGCACCCCTGCGCCGCGGCGACGCCCACTCAATACGGCGGCGTGCTCGTGACGCCTCTGCCACACCTTCACGCCCACAAAGTTAGTTATGACCCCGAGAAGACGTGCAAATTATTATTTTACGAAGGTCGTGCATCTAAAGTTGAAACGGTGCACGCTGCAGCAAGCTAATCGCTGTCATCGCCAAATTACGCGTCTGTCCCGCCGAGGATGAACACGGCGATTGGCGGTGTCCGGCAGGCCTGGGCAGGGCGGTGCACGTCACCACCGACCACCCTTGTCCCCCGAGGAGCAGCCAAGGCCTCAGCAGGGTCCAGCTAAGCCTAGCCGCGCCGTGATGACACGCTGCGCGAGGACCCCGCCATCAAGGTGGCCTGGCTCTGTAATCAGTCAGTGGGGGATATTTATGCCGCCGCCGCGGGCCCGCCCTCGGCACACGGGCTACGCGGAGGTGCGGCGTACCTGAGCGCCTGGGGCACCGCCGTGGCCGAGCAGCGGGCGGTGGACACCCTAACCATGGCCGCCGCCGCTACCCCTGGGCACGACCCTCCTGCTCCTCCCCCCCCCTAGACACTGCCCCCCGGCAGGGTAGTGCCTCCAATCCCTCCCCGCCGCCACCACGGCCTGCACGGCGGTACAATCCCGCCGTGTGTGCAGAAGCGGCCGGCAGTGCTGACAACGCGGGCCAGCGGGGCTGCTGACGGGGCTGAGAGCGTGGCACTAATAACGCCTTCACGCTGTCCATCCCTCAACACCAGCCTGGCTCCGTCCTGCCTGGGAACACCACCACACACCACGCATAACGGAGTGACCCAACATCAACGTTACCTCACTAGTGTGTCCACCACGCCGCTCCTTCTCCGCCTGTCCCTGCCGGCGAGGACTACTTGTTAGGACACCCACCTTCCTGGCAGCCTTCACCCAATACTTCTGTGCCATCATCACCACTACCGCCTAACACGCCACTACCACTCATTATCGCCCTATCAGCTCCTTGCCCCTACCACACCACCACCACCACCAAGCCGGATGCTGCAGCTCCATCTACAACCACGACATGCTTTACGCTGGGCGAGCAGAAGACCGCTGCGTGGGGCACTATTTATACCAAGGTCTTTTACAGAGAGATCGTTAATTTAAAAGACCTTCATTTATACGTGGTGGCCCGTTTCAAGAGTTTAAAAGACAGGCTACGTGATAAGATGCCTGGATTCTATCTGTATATATTATTATCATTAATTTGCTTTAGTAATTAAGTTCAATGACGTGCGAGGGTTTAAGGTTTTTAGGTTTAGGCTTCAACGTAAAAAAAAAAATCACTCCAGTTTGTATAATTATGTTTTTTATTTTCACTGTATGCCTTGGCGTGAAAATAGAAATATTATTATTATTATTATTATTATTATTATTATTATTATTATTATTATTATTATGTAGACAATTCACACATTAGTACCAACAGCCAGGTTATTGACGGTATTATAGCCACCACGCCACACATACAGCCATGAACGGGGCACGAACCCAGGCACGTTGCACGGGCACCCAAGTCTTGACCACTGAGCCACCCTGACAGACCAAGCAAAGCATCACCAGATTATGAAAAATATATAAATGAATAACTAAATAATAAATGAATGGTAGAGATATGTTAGGACAGGAAGGTAGTTAATACGATAAGAAGAATATGAAGAAATAAAATATAAATAAAAAGACTAATTAAAACCACCATTAAGCGATAAATAGAAGCCCGTCCCCTTCTCTCTCTCTCTCTCTCTCTCTCTCTCTCTCTCTCTCTCTCTCTCTCTCTCTCTCTCTCTCTCTCTCTCTCTCTCTCTCTCTCTCTCTCTCTCTCTCTCCCCTACTGGCTCAGGACACGCTGCGTCAGTCACCTCTATAATGCTGACGGTATATGACTCCGCGGCGTCATCATCTCAGGCCGACTGACTGACAAACTGATGTAGACCTTTCCCATACCCTGCACTGACTGACTGACTGATGTAGACCCTTCCCCTACCCTGCACTGACTGGCTGGCTGACTGACTGACTGACTGACTGACTGACTGACTGACTGACTGAGAGAGAGAGAGAGAGAGAGAGAGAGAGAGAGAGAGAGAGAGAGAGAGAGAGAGAGAGAGAGAGAGAGAGAGAGAGAGAGAGAGAGAGAGAGAGAGAGAGAGAGATTGATTCTCTCTCCACCCCCTCCACAACACACACACCGGCGGTTTGAACACCTTCCCACCGTGGCCGTAATGGTCGCCGCCCCCGCCTTACGTATAGTTGATGTTCCCGATCTGTCCCTTCCCTCATCACACCAGGACCATCGCCGCCGCGGCTTGACACATACCAAGGAACGCCAGGTTCTCCCTTGCAAGCGGCCCATCCCATCCTTGGTATAACGTCTGCAGCAGCAAGACAAGACAAGGTTTTTGCTCCGGCCAATCATCAGGAGATTCCGAGGTGACTTCCGTTCCCACACAGCGGCGCGGTGAGAGCAGCGCCCTCGCTCCTCGCTCCGTCACCGCACAGTCACACACAGATGCTGCTCCCCCCCCCCCCCCCCTCCTCCCCGGCCCTTGTTAACACCTGAGGAACTTACGCTCAATCCTGTGTTGCTAAAGCAGTGTTTCGTCATAGTCCTGCCTCTGCCCTGCGTGCGGGGTGCTGGTGGCGGGCAGGGGAGTGTTCGCCCCGGGCACTGCGCTTCCCCCTGCCAGGCTGAGGCCAGGAGGGAGGCGGGAGATGCCTTCACGACTGGTCCAGCAAGATATACCCGAGGCTCCCGAGCCCGTGCCTCCCTCCCACCCCAGACATCAATCACAGCGGGAATACCTCCATCAGCCAGCGCGGGGCCATCAGGGCCTGGGTAGTGGCCACGTCCCCGGGCACACCCACCACGCCCCTCCCCCGTCCCGCGGCCTGGTATGGGATGGGATGGTCCTCAAACATGTTTTCTCTCACATTTGTGAACTCTTGCAGCACTTGAAGAAAAAGTTAATCTGTCTCTCAAGCAGCAGGCGATAGCTGGCTCTTGCAGACAACGACCTTTGGCCGAGCCATCGCTGAGGCCCGGACGAGTTTTTGCCACCACCACCACCACCTGCACCGCCGGGTCTGTGGCGGCCCCGCATGGCGTCCTGCGCCGTACACAGGGTTCCGGCAGCACAGTGCTGGCCACCACACTCTGTGCCATGGCCGGGGCGGGGCGGGGCGGGCGGCATGAGGGAACGTGATGCGTGCAGGCAGGCACACGGCAGCCCCGGCCACCCACAGCACGTCCCGAGGACACTTTTTCGCCATGGCCTCGGCCAAAGCCTGCCCAGGCACGCCCCGATGTTGCACCAGGGGCAGGGCGGGAGGGAGCGGGGCGGTGCTTGCAGGCCCTGAGGTGCGGGAGCGCCCCGGGGCCCCACAGTGAGCCCCTGGGAACACCGTGGGCCGCAGCGTCCCATCGCCAACAATGGCCTTGCAACATATTAATGTGATAATGACTCCTCGACAATCCTGCAAGCTTTCCCGCCAAACACGACGGATGATGGGTGGGGGGTGGGGTGGGGGGGGCAACCCCTCAGGCTGCTCCCACAGCAGCAGCAGTCAAGGGTCATTCTTTCTCTCTCTCTCTCTCTCTAACACACACCCCCAGCATCTGGCGCACAGCCTCCGCCAGTGCCCCGGGTGCAGGTGACGCCTGTGACGCCAGGTGACGCATGCCATGGCTGCCCTGCCCAGGGTCGCCACATTGGCGTCGGTGGTGAGGTGGCGTTACGGGCACGCGTGACGCCCATCAGGCGAGGCCTCGCGTCACAGGCACAGAGGAAGGGTCCTCAAGGCGCCGCCGTCACACAGGTGTCAGGGCCGCGGCGTGAGCCATGACGCCACGCAGCCTGTGCGGGGATCATTAGCGCCGGGACACCAGGTGGGTATGGAGGGGCTTTGTGGCGTCAGGTGTGCCCGCGCCCTCCCTGCCGCCGCCACCCTCACAATGGCTCATCACCGCCACACTCATCACCCTCTCCCTCCCTCCCTGCCCGGGCCACGCTGCCCTCACGCCCCTCGCCACGATGGGGGAGGGTAAAAAAGTCGCCACTGACTCTCAGCGACAAAAGGTGATTATTGATTGCGTGTGTCATGACAAAAGTGAAGCCAGTAAGCCGTGCACACTCTATTAAGGCCCGGCTGGAGGCTGCCCCGCAGATGGAGTCGCGGCGGCACGGCAGGGTGATGGCAATCAATAATTATAATCAAGTGCAACAAAACCTGCCCGACACCCAGCAAGACGGATGCCGCGCCGGCTGTCACATGTGTACCAAAAAAACTCCCGTGTCTTTATGCAGGGACAGACAGAGAGCTTGGTGTGCTTTAAAAAAAATCTTTTTATTTTTTTTTTTTTTTTACAACACAAAGGACTGGGCAAGGGAAAAAGAAGTAACAAAAATCCCGCATAAGCACCGCATAATATAGATGACAGTAAGAGAATATAAAAAGGGGCGTGTGGGCCAATGTGCTTGGGGACTGGTTAACTATAGTAAGAGGTTTATATAAGGGACTCATTATAAAACAGTGATTCATTAAGAATTGTCTTGTAAAAAGTATGGGTACATAATTAATACTGTATAGAGATTATTAACAGATGAGTTATAGTTATACTGCATGCCTCCCCCCCTCCCGCGGCCTCGCTGAACAAGACTTTCTACTCATTCTCATCCCTATTCTGTCCATCTCCCTAATGCAAGAGTTAATCAGTATCTTTACTCTTTCATCCCTTTCACTGGTAAACTCTGGAACTCTCTTCCTGTTTCTATTTCTCCACTTTCCTATGACTTAAATCTTTCCAAAAGAAGAGTAACAAGACACCTCCCTAAGTAAATTGGCTCACCCCTCTTTTTTATTTTATTCTCTGACTGTCTTCTTTATAGGGACTGGCAACTAAGCGGGCTTTGTGTTACCCATTTTTGTTGTGCCCTTGGCCAGTTCTTTGTGATGAAATAAAAAAGGAGAAAAAAGTGAAGCATTGGTGACAGGGATGCAGTCTGTATTGTGGCACGGTGTATGATGGTGCATGTATTGTGGCACGGTATGATGGTGCATGTATTGTGGCACGGTATGATGGTGCACCGATTTATGACTTATTAGTGATGGAGTGCACCGATTTACGACAGTGATGTAGCGATTTACGACGAATATAGGGCACCGATTTATATTTGTGTATATAGCGCACCGAAGAAGAAGAGTATAATATCGCAAGTAATGAAGATAAATTAACACGTCAAAGCTTACTGACTGATTATGATGAATGATGACACACACATAAAGTCATCCAAAGACATAAATAAAAAAAATTAAATGCAGATCATAGACAAACGAAGACAC
>JACEEZ010003824.1:110000-127500 GCA_016584305.1 Chionoecetes opilio
AGCCTTTTTTCCTCTCCTTCCCCCCTCCCCAGCCTTTCCTCCTCCCCCTTTCCCTTTTCCATGCCCAGCCTTTCTCTCCTTCCCTTCCTTCCAGCCCACCTTTCTCTCCTCTCCCCTTCCTTTCCATGCCCAGCCTTTCTCTCCCCCCCCCTTTTCCTTCCTGCCCAGCCTTTCTTCCCTCCCTTCCTTCCATGCCCACCCTTTTTCCCTTCCTCTCCCTTTCCCTTTCCCACCCCACCCTTTCTCCCCCTTCCCCTTTCCTTCCATGCCACCTTTTTTTTCCTCCCCCTTCCTTCCATGCCCAGCCTTTCTACCCTTCCCCCCATCCCCGCCTTTTTTCCTCCCCCTTCCTTCCATGCCCAGCCTTTCTCTCCTCTCCCTTCCTTCCCTGCCCAGCCTTTTCCTTCCTTCCTTCCATCCCCACCTTTCTCTCCTCCCCCCCTTCCCTTCATGCCCAGCCTTTTTTCCCCCCTCCCCTTTCCCTTCCTTTTCCCAGCCCACCTTTTCTCCTCTCCCTTCCTTCCTGCCCAGCCTTTCTCTCCTCTCCCTTCCTTCCTGCCCAGCTTTCTCTCCTCTCCTTCCTTCCTTTGCCAGCCTTTCTCTCCTCTCCTTCCTTCCCTGCCAGCCTTTCTCTCCTCTCCCTTCCTTCCCTGCCCAGCCTTTCTCTCCTCTTCCTTTCCTTCCCGGGCCCAGCCTTTCTTTTCCTTCCTTCCTTCCCTGCCAGCTTTCTCTCCTCTCCTTCCTCCCTCCCCAGCCCCTCCTCCTCCCTTCCTTCCATGCCCAGCCTTTCTCTCCTCTCCTTCCTTCCATGCCCAGCCTTTCTCTCCTCTCCCCTTCCCCTTCTTCCATCCCAGCCTTTCTCTCCTTCCCCCCCCTTTCCCATGCCCAGCCTTTCTTTTTCCTTTCCCTTCCTTCCATGCCCAGCCTTTCTCCCCCTCTCCCTTCCTTCCATGCCCAGCCTTTCTCCCCTCTCCCTTTTCTTCCATGCCCACCCTTTTCTCCCTCTCCCTTCCTTCCTGCCCAGCCTTTCCTCTCTCCTTCCTTCCATGCCCAGCCTTTCTCTCCTCCCTTCCTTCCATGCCCAGCCTTTCTCCCTCTCCCTTCCTTCCATCCCCCAGCCTTTCTCTCCTCTCCCTTCCTTCCATGCCCAGCCTTTTTTCCCCTCTCCTCCCTCCCTTCCGCACAACACTTCTCTCCCCTTTCCTTCCCTGTAACTGTGTATATAATTTCTCGCCTTACTCCCCCTCCTCCCTTTCTCCCTTCCCCAACCAACACTTCTCTCTCTCTACCTTCCTCCCTTCCTTCCCTGTAACTTCTCGTCTTACTACACCCCCTCCTTCCCT
The DNA here is from genome assembly GCA_016584305.1 of Chionoecetes opilio. Taxonomy (NCBI): domain Eukaryota; kingdom Metazoa; phylum Arthropoda; class Malacostraca; order Decapoda; family Majidae; genus Chionoecetes; species Chionoecetes opilio. Next base: position 111,344 of record JACEEZ010003824.1, read on the forward strand.
CCCCCCACCACCCACGCCTCCCCCCCACACCACCCATGCCTCCTTGCCCTCCACCCCACCCACGCCTCCTTGCCCTCTTCTCAATTTTCCTGTACTTCCCCTCCCGCCCATCCTGCCCGGCCTACCAAACACAGCCCGTCCGACCACCTGCCGCTGCGTGTCCTCTGAGAGACTGATGGGGCGGGGAGGGGAAGGTTGGGGCATAGGAGGGGAAGGAGGGGGGAAGGAGGGGGGCGGGGAGGGTATCTTGGTGTGACTGAGTAGGACGCCGCGAGCCGCTGACACCTTGGACACAGCCTCCTGAGTGAGATGGATCCACGCCCTTACCTGCTTCATGGCTGTGTGTGTGTGTGTGTGTATGTGTGTGTGTGTGTGTGGGGTTGTGTTGTGTGGTGGTGTGGTGTGTGTGTGTGTGGTTTGGTGTGTTTGTGTGTGTTGTGTGTGTGGTTGTGTGTGGGTGTGTGTGTGTGTGTGTGTGGGAGGTATAGGGGGTTTTGCCAGGCTTCTCCCGTCTGTTCTAGGTATCATTTAGACCCAAATACCAATATCCTACGTCTTGTGCTATATGTGTGTTCACCCTGCATCCGGAGCTGGGGAAGCAGTCTCGGTTGTTGGGCGCCACACACGCACCTCTTCCTCGGCACAAATATACCCACGCAATCCCAGTGTTCACGCGTCCCCACAGCCCCGCGGCGCTGCACAGCCGCCACCGCTGCACCGTCCAACTGGCCTGGCAGCGGTGCGCCTCTCACCGTGGCGCACCTTCATCCCTGGACAGGCTGGCCCCACACCTGCATCTAAGGCTGTGTCCTTATCCTTGCTCCCTGCCTGGCCCTGGACGCGCCACACGCCGGGGCACAGGGCACGCCAGGGTGAGGGCAACGCATGCCGCGCCGCCAGGTTCTCATCCCTCGCCTGCGTCGTCACGATGACGGCTGCTAAAATGTCAATAACACGTCAACAGACCAACATAAGCCTGGGTGTCCCCAACCCCGCCGCGCCTTCACCGTAGCACCGCGCCATCACAACACTGCCGCCCATAACACACGTGTGCGTGACGGTGGGGGGGATGCAACGCGCCTTCCTCCCTCACCTATCGCGACGCACTAAGCAACAATGTATTACACCTGACGCCCGAGTTTGCCGCCACAGTGATGCGGTGAAAGGCCGCGCCGTGGCCGGGGGGCAGCAGCGCTGCTGCATGGGGTATTGGGTACCCTGGTGCAATCAGAGCAGGTCGGGGCAGGGGCGCGGCCTGCCAAGGCTGTGGGTGTGCGGTGTTAACACGAGAGCGTGAGAACAAGGCCATCAGGGGAGGCCTAGGCGCTGCCCCCCCCCCCTCACACCCCCGGCTCTATACGCAGCAAGTCGCTCACGTTTCATGAAGTACGCGGGCCATGTCCCCGAGGAGCGACAGGTCGCGGGGGCCGCTGCTGTACAGTGCCCCAGGGCGGGCTGGTACAGGTGGCGGGAGGGGCGTGGGAGCGGCCCGCGCATCCATCACCAGCGACAACACACAAACACGCCACTCATGTTCCCGAGCCTCCATGAATAACAAACAATAAACAAGGAGTGTGGCGGGGCGGGGGCGGCGCCCTCCTCCACACCCCACGGCCTTGCTGTGCCCGCTCTATGGCACAGCCATGTCTCCCCGAGACTCTGCCCCCTTCAACCCCACCACGGAGGGAGGAAGGGGACAAAACCCCCGGTTCACGGTAGCCCCGGGGACATGTAAAGCCCGGCACAGGCCTGGGTCACCCCGGGGCCGGGACACATCGCAGGGCCTCGCACACCTGCTGGGGCACAGGACCTGACTGAGGATTACTGTCAACAAGACAAAGAGGCGGGATGACGGACGTGAGCGCGCTCGCAGGCACACGCACACACACATCCACCCTTACTACTACCCAACACACACACACATCCACCCTTACTACTACCCAACACACACACACATCCACCCTTACTACTACCCAACACACATACACATACAGTATCATCATCGCAAGTAACCAAACATGACACTTAAAAAAAGTTTGCTTAAGAGCGACGAGGAAGAGGCGACGTCGCAACAGCCCAGCGAGTGTTGGGTTGAGCGTTCAGGGAAGGGACGGGAAGGGTAGGGAAGGGACGGGAAGGGATGGGATGGGAAGGGACGAGATGGGATGGGATGGGAAGGGAAGGGAAAGAACGGGACGGGAAGGGAAGGGAAGGGATATGATGGCATGGGACGGGACGGGAAGATTGAAGAAGAGATAAGAGTAGAGAGGAGAGTGAAGGAAGAAGTGAAGGAGGAAGAAGATAGGGGCGAGGAAGGACACACACACACACACACTCGGGGCGCTGCGAGGCACCATGACGTGTTGTTGTGAGCGGCACTGGGTGTGTGGCAAGGCTGCCCCGCCCCCCACCCACCCACACGACCCGCATGCCGCGCCTCCACGTCCCCAGCGGAGGAAAAATAAAAAATAGACCACGTTGCAAATGGGGCGAAGAGAGTGTAATGTAGATAGGAACAGCTATAATAGGGAGATGTGTGTGTGTGTGTGTGTGTGTGTGTGTGTGTGTGTGTGTGTGTGTGTGTGTGTGTGTGTGTGTGTGTGTGTGTGTGTGTGTGTGTGTGTGTGGAGAAAGAGAGCAAGCGAGAAAAAGAGCATGAGAGAAAGAGGGGGGGGGGCGTGAAGGGGAGCCAGGGAGTGTGTGCTTTGTGTAAGATCGGGTGTGAATGGGTGGGCGTGAGGGCAGGCCGGGTGGGTGTGGGTGTGGGTGGGTCATGGGCGGGCAAGACGCGGGACAAGGGCAGTGGTGTGGGTGTCGGGTGTCGGGGCGAGGCTGGCGGCCGCCCCGAGACCCCCGCGACGGCTTGTGTTACCCCGGGGCACATCCACCCCAGGCCTGTCCCCGAGGCGCAGTGCCCTGGCCGCACCAAGGACTTATAACCCCCCCCCCCCTCTCTCTCTCTCATACACACACACACACACACACAATCTCTCTCTCTCTCACACACACACACAATCTCTCCCTCTTTCTCTCTCACACATACACACACACACACACACACACAATCTCTCTCTCTCACACATACCACACACACACAATCTCTCTCTTTCTCTCTCACACATACTACACACACACACAATCTCTCCCTCTTTCTCTCACACATACACACACACACACACAATCTCTCTCTCTCACACATACCACACACACACACACACACAATCTCTCTCTCTTTCTCTCACACACACACAATCTTTCTCTCTCACACACACACAATCTTTCTCTCTCACACACACACACAATCTTTCTCTCTCACACACACAATCTTTCTCTCTCACACACACACACAATCTTTCTCTCTCACACACACACAATCTCTCTCTCTCATACCACTTAAGCAATTGAAGCATCGCAAGGGTGACTAAAACCACAGCCAATTAAGACGCCACACCGACCTCCGAGGAGAACAAGAAAAAGCTCTTCAGGAATTGGAGAAAAAAAAAAATTACCGACTAAAGATTTACAACTTAACCGATAACAAACTTGAACTTGGGACACACACACACAACACACACACACACACACACACACACACACACACACACACACCTGTCTCGAGGCGTCTTCAGGAGTAAGTACATAGAGGGTTTACGTAGGAAACCAAATTACTTGGGGCTTTAAAAAAAACTTATTCTGGTCTCCCAATACAAAACAACGCAAATAGAGGACACGGGAACTAAGAAAAAGAAATGAAATGAAATGAAATTAAAAAAAAAAAAAATAGTAATACGAGGCCTCAAAAAAAAGGCCTTAAAAAAAAAAAAAAAAAAAAAAAAAAAAAAAAAAAAAAAAAAAAAAAAAAAAAAAGCTTAAAAAAACGAGACCTCAAAACAAAAACAAAAAATGAGGCCTAAAAAAAAAAAAAAAAAAAAAAAAAAAAATATATATAAATAAATAAATAAAAAAATAAATAAATAAAAAAAAAAGCCTACAGTCGCTATAGGCTCAACGAGTCAACATCTATATACACTAAACTAAACATCATCAATTCTTCTTAATCTTCTATTCTACTCTTTCTTTCAATATTCTTCATTTTTTTTTTTTTTCTGTATGTCTTCGGGTGCAAATAAAATTATCATTATTATTATTATTATGAAGCAAACTCCCAGCCTTTTCTTTGACCTTCCTTACATCACCAATATAAATCATCCGTTTCTGTACCCTTTAAATTATGATGTAAAGTGACAGCCTTTCTCTACCCTCATAAAGAAGCAAAATATCTCCTTACTTGAGAGAGAGAGAGAGAGAGAGAGAGCGAGAGAGAGAGCGAGAGAGAGCAAGAGAGCGAGCAGGAGCAGAGAGGAGCGAGAGAGAGAGAGAGAGAGAGCGAGAGAGAGAGCGAGAGAGAGAGAGAGAGAGAGAGAGAGAGAGAGAGAAAGAGAGAGCGAGAGAGCGAGAGAGAGAGCAAGAGAGTCCTTCCCCCCACTCACAACACACAAACCAATCGCCTTTAACCGAGACCACCGAGAGTATCATCTCGGTGGCCACGCTTTAACCCCTTCACGCCCAGATCTTTCCTTTACTATAAAAAAAATTGTCTGTTGTTAGCCATAAATTACGAAGTCACTGAATATACCAAATGAGTTAGTCGACAAGGATACTTAACAGGTCATATCTATAAAACATTGCTATATTCACTAAAAATCGTCTAATGGTACCCAAATTACAATGGAAATTACGTTCTGGGTCTCAAGGGGTTTAGAATAAGAAGACATCATTTCCATTGTAATTTGGGTACCATTAGACGATTTGTAGTGACTATAAGCAACATTTAATAGACATGACCTGTTTTGTATCCTTGCCGACTAACAAATTTGGTATATTCAGTGACTCTTTGTTATTTTATGGCTCGACAACATACATTTTTTTTATAGCAATGGAAAGATCTGGGCGTCAAGGGGTTAAGCACACAGTAATGTAATGTAAGACCTAATGTTCCCTGCAGGCTATCAGTGCTGTGTTGCTCCCTCCCTCCCTGCACACGACTCAACAAAGAGACGTCTGTGTGAAGGCTGTAGATGAAGAGGTCTTAAGATAGCGGGGCGGAAGAGGGCGGGGTAGTGGTGGTATTAGAAGCAATATTAGTAGTGGTAATAGGGGGGGGGGGGGGGGGGGGGGAGAGGGGGGGGGGGGGGAGAGGAGGAGAGGAGAGAGAGAGAGAGAGAGAGAGAGAGAGAGAGAGAGAGAGGAGAGAGAGAGAGAGAGAGAGAGAGAGAGAGAGAGAGAGAGAGAGAGAGAGAATGAAGTCGTGTTTTCCTAGAATGGATTGAATTTAAAGGAGCTCTTTAAAAATGTTTACTCATTCGAAGAGCTCTGCCTTGACGATCTTTATTTGATCAATCGTGATGTATAAGTTTAATTGGGCAAATAAATGTTTCTGACTTTGGAGAGAGAGAGAGAGAGAGAGAGAGAGGAGAGAGAGAGAGAGAGAGAGAGAGAGAGAGAGAGAGAGAGAGAGAGAGAGAGAGAGAGAGAGAGAGAGAGAGAGATATGAGGAGGTATAGTAAGAGACAGGGAGAGGACTAGGAGAGATCGGCTTCCAGTTTGTGGTTTGTGATGCTAGGGCGATAAGATGTTTCTCTCCGACCAAGGCTATTACAGTGATGGACAGATTGACCGTGTGTGTGCGTGTGTGTGCGTGTGTGAGAGAGGAGAGAGAGAGAGAGAGAGAGAGAGAGAAGAGAGGAGAGAGAGGAGAGAGAGAGAGAGAGAGAGAGGAGAGAGAGAGAGAAGAGGAGAAAAGAGAAGAGAGAAAGAGAGAGAAAAGAGATGAGAGAGAGAGAGAGAGGAGGAGACGAGGAGAGGAGAGAGAGAGAGGAGGAGAGAGAGGAGAGAGAGAGAGAGAGAGAGGAGGAGAGAGAGAAGGAAAAAGAAAGGAGGAGTTTGAGGATGTAAGAGGAAGGACTTGAGGGGAAGGAGGAGGAGGAGAGAGACTGAGGGGAAGGAGAGGAGGAGGAGGAGGAGGAGGAGGAGGAGGAGGTCGCAACATTTGGCCTATTCGACAAGCATAACAGCTGACAAGAAAATAAAGACAAAAAGACATGTAAGAAAATGAAGGGAAGAGAGGAGGAGGAGGAGGAGGAGGAGGAGGAGGAGGAGGAGGAGGAGGAGGAGAGGAGGAGGAGGAGGAGGAGAGGAAGGGGTATAGCGACCGGCTGTCACAACACTCAGGCTCATGTTACCCTCAATGCCCCTCTACCCAATCTTCTCCTCCTCCTCCTCTTCCTCCTCCTGGTGGTGGTGGTGGTGGTGGTGGTGTTACGTTCCCAACAGGTGGTGGATCCAGTGGCAAGATATCACCAAGGACTACACCACCTAACCTACTGTGTGTGTGTGTGTGTGTGTGTGAGTGTGAGTGTGAGTGTGTGTGTGTGTGTGTGTGTGTGTGTGTGTGTGTGTTGGTTGGTAGTAGTAGTAGTAGTAGTAGTAGTAGTAGTAGTAGTAGTAGTAGTAATAGTAGTAGTAGTAGTAGTAGTAGTAGTAGTAGTAGTAGTAGTAATAGTAGTAGTAGTAGTAGTAGTAGTAGTAGTAGTAGTTAGTAGTAGTAGTTAGTAGTAGTAGTAGTAGTAGTAGTAGTAGTAGTAGTAGTAGTAGTAGTAGTAGTAGTAGTATAGTAGTAATAGTAGTAGTAGTAGTAGTAGTAGTAGTAATAGTAGTAGTAGTAGTAGTAGTAATAGTAGTAGTAATAGTAGTAGTAATAGTAGTAGTAATAGTAGTAGTAATAGTAGTAGTAGTAGTAGTAGTAGTAGTAGTAATAGTAGTATGATAATTATAATGCTATAAAACAATGACATGATATAATAAAGAACCCTTAAATTCCTTAGAGACATGTGTGGTGAGATAATTAATGCAACCTCCACACATGTTCTCCCTCCGCTATCTTGTGTGTCCTCGCCTTCCTAGACCAGCAATGCAGCACAACATAAACACAACGGCGGGTGTGTTATACTGCCAGGGTGAGGCGCAGGTGTTATACTGGCAGGGTGAGGCGCAGGTGTTATACTGCCAGGGTGAGGCGCAGGTGTTATACTGCCAGGGTGAGGCGCAGGTGTTATACTGCCAGGGTGAGGCGCAGGTGTTATACTGCCAGGGTGAGGCGCAGGTGTTATACTGGCAGGGTGAGGCGCAGGTGGGCATGCAGGGTGGGGCGGCACCTGCCCTGCCCTGTGTATACCCCGCGCCAGCACCAGCAGCGCGCCGCTCGCAGGGCCCGGCAGCCCAGACACCCTGAGGAGGCATTACTTCCAGGCCCGTGCCTCCCCCACCCCCGGCAGTGATAGGTGCGAGGATGGATGAGCGGCGCCGCGGCACGACTGGTCCTGCGAGGGCGGGGCGCCGTCACGCCGTCAGATGCCTCGAGATAACATACATTACAAGGGGCAGAGGCGCACGCGGCGTCTCCAGCCAGGAGCGCCGCGACCCAGCCCTGCCCCGCCACGCCGCTCAACCACTACCCCAACGGTACAACTGAACATTACTGCAATAATAATAATAGTAATGACTTAATTAATATTATCATTAGTTATTAATATTCATATCATTACCAAGGTTACTGTTATGGACAGTAGCATGTTGGCGAGGTGTGCAGACGGCGCCCCAGCCAGGCCTCGTCGCCGCCACAACCGCGGCTGCTGCACCCAAGATTAATAGACACTATTATTAAAAGTCTATTGATCTTGGCTGCACCCAGGGCACTATCTGACCCTGCTGTACCGTGCCCCGTGCCCCGCCGCCTTTCACCGCGCGGCCAACATTTTATCACGGCGACCCGGTGCCCCTGCGGCCGTCATGATCCGCCGCCCCCCCGAGGGCCAAGGCCGCGGCGGCCGCTACCTTCGTGACGCGGCCCAGGAGTAGGTGGGCTTATGGGTATAAGTGGGGAGTGGGGAGTGTGTAGGGTGGGCGGCGGTGTGAATGGGCGGTGTCCTGCCCGCCATGAATGGCCGCAACAAGCTTCAATGAGCCAATCGGCGGCGCGGGAAGCGGCTCATCGCGGCCCTCAATCTTCCACTTGGCACTAAACGCGGGGCCCCGACCCTCGCCCCGCTGCCCGACCACCTGGCAGGGTGGACGCGTCCCTGGCCCCTCGCCCCTCCATGACGGTGCTATAGCGAGGGACACTCGCCCTGCAGGGACGCCAGAGATTCCCATCTATACACCTCAAGCATACACACCCACCCACCAGCCATACCGATCGCCGTCCCTTCATTGATCTTTCCCACGTGATCGCCACACTACAAAGCTCACCCCTTCAGCGCAGAGGCCGCGCGGGCAGCTCCGATATTATATATAGGGGGCACGGCGGGTACGACAAGGCCGAGACAGAGACAGTTTCAGCAGTGAGCAACACCGCCTCGGCCTTGGTGCCCTGGGGCCGGGGTGCACCAAGGGCCTCTCTCCCGCTCACTCTTCTTCACACAAAGACCTATTACTTGATATGCACAAAAAGCTGTCCCGCCCGAAGTTAAGGTTCAGACGGGACTTACAAGCCCGTCACAGCCCGCCCGCCCGCCCGCCCGCCCTCTGTCCCATGGGCGCGGCGCTGAATGGCCGGGGCAACGTTGTCTTGTGGGCGCTGACAGCCGCGTCACGCCCGCCGCACCAACGCCTTTGATGCTCCTCACAAGACCCGCCTCAACACGCGGGTCATGGTGCATCGCGTCGCCGACCTTCACAGCCGCCACAGCACCCAGGCTCTTTGTCCTCCCCACCTGTGGTCACCCTACACCCCCCCCCCTCCCTCACCCCGCCACCATCACGTCTCAAGTCCGCCCCCCCACCCACCCCTCCCAGGCTGACCACTATGCACAAAGGTCTCGCTCTTCCCTGCCCAGCCCTCACTCTTCACTATAGAGTGCCCTCCCTCCTTCCCTCCCACGCCACCCCGAGGCACCCGGGGGTGAGAGCTAGGGGTGGCGGCGCCCCAGCAGCGGGGACACCAACACCATCACCACCCTCCAGCCGCGTGACAACGTGTCCACACCTTGCCCTCACCACACACTCCCTGCCGCCAACACCTACACCCCCCCACCCACCACCACCACCACCGCCTCTGTAACCTTACTGAGGGTGAAACGCTTTTACTTCGTATGTTGCGCGGGGCCGTACACTGACACTGTGCGTATATATGTGCATACACGTATTGTACCAGAATGTACACGTGTGGGAAAGGGAGAAGGGTGGCGCCTCGGGGCCGCCTGACCTGCTGTGCGGGGTAAAACACAGTAATTGACTGAGGGCAAGGTGAGGATGCTGACAAGTGTTGCTGCGGCGGGAGGACGCGTGTTGGCGGCAGGGAGGAGCCACCCCGCAGCCTGCACGCCGCGGCACCGCCACCGTGCCACGAGCAGAGCAGGTCACATGACAATCATTATTCGTGTTAGAAAAATCTAGATCAACTGACTTATTATAGATGGTCAGTTGAATCTTGAGAAAAATGAAGCAAAACAGTGAGCGCAAATACGACAGACAACTTTACGAGAAGGTTCAACACATGCCTGGATGGGAATGCGAGATATTACAGAAGTGGGTAAGCAGGAGTTGCCTTGTATAGGCCATCAAGCCTCTTGCAGCCTCCTTATGATCTTATCATAACAATGAATACTTATGGTGGTGCATGTGGTAATGTTGTCACTAATTACAAGCAGCAAGAGTATGCACACACCAAGACCTAGGTGGCAGCGTAAGCAGCAAGAGTATGCACACACCAAGACCTAGGTGGCAGCAGGGGCAGCAAGAGTATGCACACACCAAGACCTAGGTGGCAGCAGGGGCAGCAGAGTCAGCTGAGGGCCAGCAGGCAGTGCCACGCAGAGCAGGGAAGGGGCTGAGCCACGCAAACTAATGAGTCATTAACGCAGTGACTACACACGCTGACAGTGTGGCGCCGCGGCCCTCTATGGCGTCTACCACCACCACCACCATGCTAGTAATACCACTACAAATGTTAAGAACACCAGATTATATTTGTGATTAATGGAGTAATAACACACACACACACACACACACACACACACACACACACACACACACACACACACACACACACACACACACACACATACACACTCACTCTAACTCCCTAATAAACAAACACCTTAAATCACATACAAACCGTCAAATAACACACCCACTCAAACACACTCACATTCTCTCCTCCTCCTCTCTCTCTCTCTCTCTCTCTCTCTCTCTCCTCTCTCTCTCTCTCTCTCTCTCTCTCTCTCCCAGCGTTCCCATGTTACTCCACACGCGCTGCTCAGTTCAATCCGCTAGAGAGCTCTCGTTGTTTGGCAATTAATCTGTTATAAATCCTGTGAGAGAGGGAGGCGAGAGGGAGGGAGGGAGGTAATCTCAGGGGAGGCCGGGAGGGAGGGACATTACAGACTCGTGAAACCATACTAAACATGTTAACTACCCCCCCCCCCCCCCCCTCTCTCTCTCTCTCTCTCTCTCTCTCTCTCTCTCTCTCTCTCTCTCTCTCTCGGTTCACACATTTAAAGGGTCACACATAATTGTCCTTCATTTTTCCTTCCCTCGGATAATTGACGCTTTGAAAAGGTGAGTGTTATTGTCCTTAATGGGATCGCTGTGTGTGTGTGTGTGTGTGTGTGTGTGTGTGTGTGTGTGTGTGTGTGTGTGTGTGTGTGTGTGTGTGTGTGTGTGTGTGTGTGTGTTGTTGTGTGTGTGTGTGTGTGTGTGTGTGTGTGTGTGTGTGTGTGTGTGTGTGTGGGGTAGGGTTACTAACGTAGTGATGGTGATAGTGTTGTTGTTGTTGTTGGTAGTTGTTGTTGTGTGGTTAGTAGTAGTAGTAGTAGTAGTAGTAGTAGTAGTAGTAGTAGTAGTAGTAGAAGCAGAAGTAGTAGTAGTAGTAGTAGTAGTAGTAGTAGTAGTAGTAGTAGTAGTAGTAGTAGTAGAAGCAGAAGCAGAAGTAGTAGTAGTAGTGGTAGAATAAGAAGTAGTAGTAGTAGAAGAGGTAGTAGTAGTAGTAGTAGTAGTAGTAGTAGTAGTAGTAGCAGTAGTAGTAGTAGTAGTAGTAGTAGTAGTAGTAGTAGTATAGTAGCATGAGTAACATTTTTCTATCAAGGGTCTTTACTTGGTCCATTAAAGAAGGTCTATACAAGCTTTTTTTTATATCAAATGCCAACAAGGATGCAAGGATAGGGTATAATAATAATAATAATAATAATAATAATAATAATAATAATAATAATAATAATAATAATAATAATCCCAATAATAATAATAATAATGACAAAAATAGGTCTGTCTAAACTGTCTAAACTGGGTGCACTGATGAGCTGGAAACACAAATCCTACAACCACAACATTGGCAGCGTGGGAAGTGGCGGACTTGAAACGCATTGAGGTGAAGAAAATAAAATAATAATAATTACAACAAATGCGTGAGTACGATAACGACGAGAGAGAGAGAGAGGAGAGAGAGAGGAGAGGAGAGAGAGAGAGAGAGAGGAGAGAGAGAGAGAGAGAGAGAGAGAGACAGGAACTACCTCGTGTATGTCTCGCGGCCTCTTGTAGCTTCTTTACTTTCTTATGTTCTAATGAGAGAGAGAGAGAGAGAGAGAGAGAGAGAGAGAGAGAGAGAGAGAGAGAGAGAGAGAGAGAGAGAGAGAGAGAGAGAGAGAGAGAGAGGAGAGAGAGAGACAGGAACTACCTCGTGTATGTCTCGCGGCCTCTTGTAGCTTCTTTACTTTCTTATGTTCAATGAGAGAGAGAGAGAGGAGAGAGAGAGAGAGAGAGAGAGAGAGGAGAGAGATGAGAAGGAGAGAGAGAGAGAGAGAGAGAGAGAGAGGAGAGAGAGAGAGGAGAGAGAGACTACCTCGTGTATGTCTCGCGGCCTCTTGTAGCTTCCTTATTTTCTTATGTAATAATAAATTGGGAGCGTGGGAAGTGGACTTGAAACGCATTGAGGTGAATAAAATAAAATAATAGCAATGAGAGAAAGCGAGAGAGAGAGAGAGAGAGAGAGAGAGAGAGAGAGAGAGAGAGGGGAGGAAAAGAGAGAGGAGGGGGTTATCGGCGACTTGATGGAGGATAAAGCTGGGTGGGTCGTCAGTCGGTGTATGGGCAGCGGGGCTCGAACCCTGAGACGGTTCCCACGCCTGCGCCCCTTATGCCTCCCCTCGGCCACTCGTGCACCTTCAGCCGCCCCATGAATCATCGATGCCCAAACAATCCCCCATTCACGGCGGGAGTATCAATGAATAACGCGACGCTGAGGGGAGGGAGGGTGAGGGGAACAGAGAGGGGAGGGAGAGGGAAATAGAGGGAGGAGGAGGGTAGTAGTGGGAGAGAGGGGAGATGGAGAGAGGAGAGAAACAGGGAGGGAGGGAGAGAGGGGAACAGTGGGGAGAGAAGGGGAGAGGAGAGGGAAATAGAGGGAGAGGAGGGTAGTAGAGGGAGAGAGAGGGGAGAGAAAGAGGGAAACAGGGGAAGAAGAGAAAAACAGAGGGAGGGAGTGAGGGGAGAGGAGGTGGAGAGAGAGAGAGAGAGGAGAGAAACAGGGAGGGAGGGAGAGGGGAGAGGAGAAACACAGGGAGGAGACTAGGGAGTGAGGGAGAGGGAGGGAGGGGAATAGGGAATGAGGGGAGAGAAGGAGGGAAACACAAGAGAAGAGGAGGGAGGGAAGATGAGGGTGAGGGCAGAAGGGTTGGTAATGTGCATATCACTTATTCCTCCCAATAATAGTGTGAATGACGCCCTACATTTGTGGCTCACGTGCCCTGGGTGGCGAAGGCGGGGAGGAGGAGGCTAGCAGGACGCCCCCCCCCCCACACACACATCCAGGGCAGCCTCAAGGCCCCGGGAGGACAAAGGCGGCCTTGGTTTCTTTTACCTGAGCCTTAATTGTGTGTGCAGACAGGGCAAAGATGGGGCTCCACGTAACTCAAAAAAAAGCGTGGGTGTCTTGTTATTATTATTATTTATCTATTTACATCTCAAAGGACTGACCGAGGGTAAGAAGCAAGGTAACAAAAAGGCCGCTAGCTGTCAGTCCCTATAAAGAAGGCAGTACGAGATTGCACAATGGGGGGATGGGCCAATATATATATAGTTCGGATGTATACAGCGATTCTTGGTTTCGTGTTTATTCTATCATGAGGGACTGGCCAATATATATATAGTTCGGATGTATACAGCGATTCTTGGTTTCGTGTTTATTCTATCATGCGGGACTGGCCAATATATATATAGTTCGGATGTAAACAGCGATTCTTGGTTTGGTGTGTATTCTATCATGAGGGGCTGGCCAATATATATATAGTTCGGATGTATACAGCGATTCTTGGTTTGGTGTGTATTCTATCATGAGGGGCTGGCCAATATATATATAGTTCGGATGTATACAGCGATTCTTGGTTTGGTGTGTATTCTATCATGAGGGGCTGGCCAATATATATATAGTTCGGATGTATACAGCGATTCTTGGTTTGGTGTGTATTCTATCATGAGGGACTGGCCAATATATATATAGTTCGGATGTAAACAGCGATTCTTGGTTTCGTGTGTATTCTATCATGAGGGGCTGGCCAATATATATATATAGCTCGGATGTAAACAGCGATTCTTGGTTTGGTGTGTATTCTATCATGAGGGACTGGCCAATATATATAAGTTCGGATGTATACAGCGATTCTTGGTTTCGTGTGTATTCTATCATGAGGGACTGGCCAATATATATATAGTTCGGATGTATACAGCGATACTTGGTTTGGTGTGTATTCTATCATGAGGGACTGGCCAATATATATATAGTTCGGATGTAAACAGCGATTCTTGGTTTCGTGTGTATTCTATCATGAGGGACTGGCCAATATATATATAGTTCGGATGTAAACAGCGATTCTTGGTTTGGTGTGTATTCTATCATGAGGGGCTGGCCAATATATATATAGTTCGGATGTAAACAGCGATTCTTGGTTTCGTGTGTATTCTATCATGAGGGACTGGCCAATATATATATAGCTCGGATGTAAACAGCGATTCTTGGTTTCGTGTGTATTCTATCATGAGGGACTGGCCAATATATATATAGCTCGGATGTAAACAGCGATTCTTGGTTTCGTGTGTATTCTATCATGAGGGACTGGCGTGTGGGATATAAACAAGAGCGTCGCAAAAAGCCTGCTTCTGACCCGTCCCGATACATAGATGATAGGAACAGACGTAAAAAAAGGGGGAGAGGGCGGGTTGGCTAATTTATTAAGGTAGGTGTTTAGAAACTGCTTCTGTCTTGTTTATAATTCACTTGTTATTTCCCCCGGCATCTGCAGCGCCAGGGCGGCAACGTACAGGTGTGTGTGTGTGTGTGTGTGTGTGTGTGCTGTGTGTTTGGTGGTGTTGTGTGGTGTGTGTGTGGTTGGGGTGTGTGTGTGTAGTGTGTTTGTGGTATGTGTTGCGTGTGTGGTGCGTGTGGGTGGTGTGTGGTGTGTGTGTGTGTGTGTGTGTGTGTGTGTGTGTGTGTGTGTGTGGTGTGTGTGTGTGTGTGTGTGTGTGTGTGTGTGTGTGTGGTGTGTGTGTGTTGTGTGTTTTGTGTGTGTGTTGTGTGTGTGTGTGTGTGTGTGTGGGGTTGTGTGTGTGTGTGTGTTTTGTGTGTGTGTGTGTGTGTGTGTGGTGTGTGTGTGGTGTGTGTGTGTGTGTGTGTGTGTGTGGGGTGTGTGTGTGTGTGTGTGTGTGTGTGTGTGTGTGGTGTGTGTGTGGTGTGTGTGTGTGTGTGTGTGTGTGTGTGTGTGTGTGTGTGTGTGTGTGTGTGTGGGGTGGGGTGTGTGTGTGTGTGTGTGTTTTGTGGTGTGTGTGTGTGTGTGTGTGGTGGTGTGTGTGTGGTGTGTGTGGTGTGTGTGTGTTGTGTGTGTGTGGTGTGTGTGTGTGTGTGTGTGTGTGTGTGGTGTGTGTGGGGTGTGTGTGTGGGTGTGTGTTGTGTGTGTGTGTGTGTGTGTGTGGGTGTGTGTGTGTGTGTGTGTGGTGTGTGGGGGTGTGTGTGTGTGTGTTGTGTGTGTGTGTGTGGTGTGTGTGTGTGTGGTGTGTGGGGTGTGTGGGTGTGTGGGGTGTGTTGTGGTGTGTGTGTGTGTGTGTGTGTGTCGCAGCGTGCAGGCAGCAACAGGCCAAGCAAGTGTCAACCTGCGCGGCAAAACAGGACGCGGCAGCACGGCGGGGCGACGCGTGGCCGCCGCTCCGCCACGTGCACCCCCCCTCCCCCCGCACCGCGCCGGCCACTCTCACGCACCGCGACATACGCCCTTCAGGAGCCCTACTCTTATTTTGCTCTAGTTAACTCTATGTAATGTTGTTGCTTTTTTTTTTTTTGCCTGTATGCCTCCGGGTGATAAAATTATTATTATTATTATTACTCTGGCGTCCCCGGTAACCAAGACTGCCTGCACCGCCGCCGCCTCCTGCTACTGACGGCGGGGCATGAGGCGCCCATCCACGTTCGGCTAACGGGAGGACGTTCCGAGAGAGAAAGAGAGAAAGAGAGAGAGAGAGAGAGAGAGAGAGAGAGAGAGAGAGAGAGGGGGGGGGGGGGCAGTGCGAGGCAGGGCAAGGAAGGGCAGGGTTGTAGGGCGCGGGGACGACGTTCACACGGCTCGCCTGTCCCTCCCCCCGCCGCCCCGTCCCGCCCCTCCACGGCATTAGTG
This sequence comes from Chionoecetes opilio, assembly GCA_016584305.1. Classification (NCBI taxonomy): domain Eukaryota; kingdom Metazoa; phylum Arthropoda; class Malacostraca; order Decapoda; family Majidae; genus Chionoecetes; species Chionoecetes opilio. The sequence continues at coordinate 127,057 of JACEEZ010003824.1, forward strand.
GCGGCGCTTTACTAAGTGGCATTACCGCGGATTACGGTCTTTGCTGTGGCGGGATTATAATAATAAATACCGCGGCGACAACAGCGGCGACGCGTGACTCCCTGCCCCGCGCCGCCCCGTCCCGCCCCGCCGCCGCCTGCGTCTCGGTGTTGCAGGATGGTCAAGAAAAACGTGATTGACGCCTTTTTTTCTGCGCGGCATCGGTGCAGCCTCATTAGCGACGGCAGCTTTCACCGCCCCAACCACCGCACAGGCTACTTCCCCTCGCCCCTCACCCATCCCATGCACACACACCAGCCTTCATGCCCTATACACGCCGCCCACACCGCTGTCCTCCCGTGATGGGCGGCAGAAGGCGAAGGAGGGAAGGGACCTGAAGAGCGAGGAAAGGAAGGGAAGGGACCTGAAGAGCGAGGAAGGAAGGGAAGGGACCTGAAGAGCGAG
>JACEEZ010003824.1:130000-145000 GCA_016584305.1 Chionoecetes opilio
TTAGTATCCATGACCACGAACTCATTTGGTATATTCAGTAACTTTTCTTATATTCATGGCTAACAACAGACGATTTTTTTTTAGCCAAGGAAAGATCTGGGCGTGAAGGGGCGAAGCACGTCTGTATATTATGTTGTTGTCTTGTTTTCCTGTATGCCTTCGGGTGTACAAAGTATCTTATTGTTATTATTATTATCACTGAGGCGGAAATAAGGGAGGACGGAATACCTATCTAAAGGAGTAAATTATAGAAGGGAGGAATAGTTTAAGACGGGGTGGGCATTTTAGAAGGGTGGATAAATATGGGTAAATAGACTGTTTGAGGTGTTAAGCAGGAAAAAGAGTGGATAAATGTGGATAAATAGACTGTTTGAGGTGTTAAGCAAGAAAAAGAGTGGATAAATGTGGGTAAATAGACTGTTTGAGGTGTTTAGCAAGAAAAAGAGTGGATAAATGTGGATAAATAGACTGTTTGAGGTGTTTAGCAGGAAAAAAGGGTACATAAATGAGGGTAAAGAGTGTTTAGCAGGAATACGAGAAATCTATAGGGAAAAAAAGGGTAGATAAATGTAGATGAAGACTTTGTTGATGTGTTTAGCATGAATACAAGAAATCTAGTGAGAAAGGAAGGGCAGATACGGGTGGATAGATACACTGTTTGAGGTATTTAGCAGGAATACGATGACTTTATATGGGAACAAATTATCTCTTAGGGTTGATAAAGAAAGTGTTGGAAGTGTATAGCAAGAATACAAGAAACTTATATAAGAAAGGGAGGTGTCTGAGCTAGGGAGGGTGATAAGACTGTTTGAGGTGTGTAGCAAGAATACGAGGAATCTACAGGAGCAAAGGGAAGGTAGATCAGGATACTGCTGTGAGGAGTTTGGCAGTGACATGCGAGATCTATGAGGGAAGGGAGGGCAGATAAAAATGGATAGATACTGTTTGAGGGTGTTTCGCAGGCGTACGAGACAGGGAAGGTAGATAAGGACTGCTTGAGGTGTTTGGCAGTGACATGCGAGGGAAGGGAGAGGCGACTTCTGAGATAGGGACGAAGACGAGGCAGTAGGTAAAGGAAAGAGGTGTGAGGGGGGGGGGTTGACTTCGCAGGGTGGATGAGGACTGGCTGCGAGGATGAGGTATGTTGCGGGGAGGAGAACAGAGCGTTTCTTTCATTCCTCCACGGTCTTGTCCACGCGGATCTCATTATTATCGATCTTTGGGTAATGCTGGGACCTCACACACCACACACCCCCCCATCTCCTTGCTCAAGAGGGTCAGTAACCGCCCGAATTTGTCTGAAAAATCTCCGGGAGCTGTGAGGATTCGAACCGGCTAACACAGAATGGCAGGCCACCGCGCTATCCACTTGACCATCGTGACGGTGTGTGTGTGTGTGTGTGTGTGTGTGTGTGTGTGTGTGTGTGTGTGTGTGTGTGTGTGTGTGTGTGTGTGTGTGTGTGTGTGTGTGTGTAATACTTTTTTTTTTTTTTGCAAATTTGTAGGTCTCTTATACCTGCGGGGCTGGAGTTGTCTCGTTGCTTGTATAAAGGTGTCGCTGTCTTTCGCTGTCTTCCTTAATACACTTGGCAAGCAGGGCCAGGCGGAGGGGGCGGGGCTGCATCATGGTGGAGGCGAGGCTCAGCTGAATACTTAAGGTGGTCACGTGCCGCGCCTAATGAATCACTCCACTTCACCGTACATCATGCCACACACCGAGGCAAAAGTTAACTCTGGTTTTAATTGTTCATTTGTGTAGATCATTCACCCAACCACCATAAAAAAATCTGTATTACATATTTTTACATATGACACGATCGTTGTATTTTGTTTTCTCTAATATACAAAGGAAAAAAAAATAGATAGATATATTGATAGATAGATAGATAGAGATCATCCTCAACACAGAGAAGTCTTAAAAGAAACAAACTATATAATTACCAACTCAAATAAATAAAGAAAATAGGAAATAATGATCATACTAAAAAATACGATGACCTAATGAGTCTGTGAGTGTGTTAAAATCCTTCTCTCTCTCTCTCTCTCTCTCTCTCTCTCTCTCTTCTCTCTCTCTCACCACCACTTAACACAGTACCAACCACCACCATCGCCATCTCTACCCCCCTACCCCCACCATGACTCACCCCCCCCCGCACCCTCAGCCCTTCAGGAGAGCCTACCCATCAAAGGAGCCCCCGAAGGCCACCCGCGCACTCCACTGATAACAGCCACACAGATAGCAGGTGACCCCACAACAACACATTAGTTATCAATCATCCTCATAAACGTACTCCAGTGTCACTCAAATCACAGTTATTCACACGTTTCCATACCCTTATCTTGGACCAGGACGCCCTTCATTCTTGACTAACCACCCACCCCCGCCCTCCCACACACCCACGTAACACCCACACACCCACGTAACACCCACACACCCACGTAACCACCCCCATACCCACGTAACCACCCCCATACCCACGTAACACCCCCGCCCTCCCACACACCCACGTAACCACCCCCACACCCACGTAACACCCCCGCCCTCCCACACCCAAGTAACCCCCCCACACCCACACCACACACCCAAGTAACCCCCCCACAACCCTTCCCGCTCCCCCACACACCCACACACCCACGTAACGCCCACCCCCCCCACACAACCCTTCCCAGCTCCCCACACACCCACGTAGCATCCACACACCCACGTAACCTCCACCACCCCCACAACCCTTCCCCGCTCCCCCACACACCTACGTAACACCCCCCCCCCACCCACACACCCACGTACCCCCCACACCCCCCCACATGAAGGCCTTATGCAAGTTATGCCTGTACCCTTTGGAGAATGTCTATAAAAAATCGTAAAATACTTCGATAACCTTTAAGAATCAACAGTGAATTTTTTCTTCTTCATCTAAGAGAAAAAAAAAAGTAATCAAGTCCGCTAGCTGCCTTTTTTTATTTTTTACATCTCAAAGGACTGGCCAAGTAAATGTAATAAAACAAGTTACGAAAAGCCCGCTCGCTGTCAGTCCCTATAAAGACGCTCGCTGTCAGTCCCTATAAAGACGCTCGCTGTCAGTCCCTATAAAGACGCTCGCTGTCAGTCCCTATAAAGACGCTCGCTGTCAGTCCCTATAAAGACGCTCGCTGTCAGTCCTATAAAGACCTCGCTGTCCAGTCCCTATAAAGACGCTCGCTGTCAGTCCCAATAAACGACGCTCGCTGTCAGTCCCTATAAAGACGCTCGCTGTCAGTCCCTATAAAGATGCTCGCTGTCAGTTCCTATAAAGACGCTCGCTGTCAGTCCCATATAAAAACGCTCGCTGTCAGTCCCAATAAGACGCTGGCTGTCAGTCCCTATAAAGACGCTCGCTGTCAGTCCCTATAAAGACGCTCGCTGTCAGTCCCTATAAAGACGCTCGCTGTCAGTCCCTATAAAGACGCTCGCTGTCAGTCCCTATAAAGACGCTCGCTGTCAGTCCCTATAAAGACGCTCGCTGTCAGTCCCTATAAAGACGCTCGCTGTCAGTCCCTATAAAGACGCTCGCTGTCAGTCCCTATAAAGACGCTCGCTGTCAGTCCCTATAAAGACGCTCGCTGTCAGTCCCTATAAAGACGCTCGCTGTCAGTCCCTATAAAGACGCTCGCTGTCAGTCCCTATAAAGACGCTCGCTGTCAGTCCCAATAAAGAAGACAGTAAAATATTACAAAAAGGGGGCTGGAAAGTGCCTGTAAATTCATAAAAAGTTAAAAACCACGAATAGTTCTTCTCAAATCTAGAAATAACATGTCTTAAGGTCTTCATAAGCCCTCGAAGAACTCTTAGAAGTCACAGGGAGATATGGTCTGGATTAATTAAGTATTCTCTCCCGCCCCCCCGCCCTGCAAATGCCTGGAAATCTTGAAGCATCTATACTCATGACTTTCTCTACAATCTCATGACTTTCTCTGTAATACCTAACCTATAACCTTTCGGAACTCTAAAATTGCCTAATAATCTCCAAGAATCGCCTGGAAGCTTCATGAATCCACTAATATTGTCTGGAACCTCTCTCATAACCTCCTTAACTCATCTCAATCCTATTTAAAATCCTCCTAGTCATCTGGAAACCTTGAAAAACCCTCTGAACCTTCCTGGAACCTTAAAAAATTACCTCCTGCACCATCTGGAATCTAAAAAAGCCTGAAATTTCCTGGAACCTTAAAGACAACCCCTGAAACTTCCTAGAACCTTAAATAGAACCAACACCTGAAACTTCCTGGAATCTTAGACAACCCATGAAACTTCCTGGAACCTTAAAGAGAATCCCTGAAACTTCCTGGAGCCTTAAAGAGAATCCCTGATGAACTTCCTGGAACTCTATAAAGAAACCCCTGAAACTTCCTGGAACCTTAAGAGAATCCCTGAAACTTCCTGGAACCTTAAAGACAACCCCTGAAACTTCCTGGAACCTTAAGAGAATCCCTGAAACTTCCTGGAACCTTAAAGACAACCCCTGAAACTTCCTGGAACCTTAAAGACAACCCCTGAAACTTCCTGGAACCTTAAAGAACACCCCTGAAACTTCCTGGAACCTTAAAGACAACCCCTGAAACTTCCTGGAACCTTAAAGAGAACCCCTGAAACTTCCTGGAACCTTAAAGACAACCCCTGAAACTTCCTGGAACCTTAAAGAGAACCCCTGAAACTTCCTGGAACCTTAAAGACAACCCCTGAAACTTCCTGGAACCTTAAAGAACACCCCTGAAACCTTTAAGTCAACCCTTGAAACTTCCTGGAACGTTCAAGTAAACCTCTTAACCCCTTGGGCCCAGAACGTAATTTCCATTATAATTGGGGTACCATTAGACGATTTTTAGTGAATATAAGCAATAATTTATAGATATGACCTGTTTAGTATCCTTGTCCACTAGTTAATTGGGTATATTCAGTCACTTCTCGTAATATTAAGGCTAACAATAGACAATTTTATATAGCAAAGGAAAAATCTGGGCATGAAGGGGTTAAAGTCCACAAGAGCCCATGTACTTTTTTAATCCGCCTGGAAACCTTATTGAACCCTCCAATGAAGTCCTTATGGAACCCGGCGCTCCTTTAAAACCCAGGTCCTTTGCATGCAGCCCTTGAGCCGCCGCCGCCGCCTCCCCTGTCAATCACGCCCACATAGACAGTCATGGGGAAGGGAAAAACCGGTTTCACTCAAGTCTTCCCCTTGTGGTTTGGACAAAAGGATGATAGGACGAGGATGTGTGTGTGTGTGTGTGTGTGTGTGTGTGTGTGTGTGTGTGTGTGTGTGTGTGTGTGTGTGTGTGTGTGTGTGTGTGTGTGTGTGTGTGTGTGTGTGTGTGGGTGTGTGTGAGGGAGAGAGTGGAGTGAGGAGTGAGAGAGAGAGAGAGAGAGGAGAGAGGAGAGAGGAGAGAGAAAAGAGAGAGAGAGAGAAGAGAGGAGAGAGAGAGAGAGAGAGAGAGAGGGGGAGAGTTAGAATGTATTATTCAAACTTCTTTTTATGTGTTGCCAGAGAAAGCCTGTCTCTTTGTGAGCTTCTTTATCTTTTTGTCTTGTTCTCTCCCTCTCTCTCTCTCATTCTACAAACACACACACACACACTCGTACACACACACACAACACAGTACACGCACACACACAGTACACACACACAGTACACACACACACACGCACGTACACGCACACACACAACACACAGTACCGTCGTGTCGCTGGTAAATAAGCGTGGGATTATCCATAACAAAGACAAGATTACTGCGGAGGAGGAGGAGGAGGAGGAGGAGGAGGAGGAGGAGGAGGAGGAGGAGGAGGAGGAGGAGGAGGAGGAGGAGGTAGAGGAGGGGGAGCTTGTGCTGTGAACGGTGGCCTGAAGGAAGCTGTGAACTTCCCCAACTACTGTTCGGGATAGAAAAGTAAAAGGTTTCTCCCCAACAACTTTTTTCTTCCACCTTATCATACCTGTCTATCTTCCTAGTATGACAACAGGGATAGAACAGTAGAAGGCTCCTCCCCACCTATCTATACCTATTTTTCCTGCACCTTGTCATCTCTCTCTAATTCCCAATATAAGAGCGAAGATAGAACAGTAGAAGGCTCCTCCCCAACTATCTATCTATTCCATGTCTAAATACTAGTATGAGCAGGAGAACAGTAAAGCTCCCCCAACATCTAAATTTCCCCACCCAAAGTATAGTATGAGCAGAGATAGAACAGTAGAAGGCTCCTCCCCAACTATCTATCTATTTCCTCACTGTCCAAATTACTAGTATGAGCAGAGATAGAACAGTAGAAGGCTCCTCCCCAACTATCTATATATTTCCCACTGTCCAAATTACTAGTATGAGCAGAGGATAGAACAGTAGAAGGCTCCTCCCCAACTATCTATCTATTCCCACGTCTAATAGAGAGCAGAGATAGAACAGTAGAGGCTCTCCAACTATCTATATATCCCACTGTCCAAATTACTAGTATGAGCAGAGATAGAACAGTAGAAGGCTCCTCCCCAACTATCTAAATATTTCCTCACTGTCCAAATTACTAGTATGAGCAGAGGATAGAACAGTAGAAGGCTCCTCCCCAACTACGCACTGTATACCTCAATATATATACACATAATCTACCTAATGTTCATACACCTATCTCCTACATTATGATATTTCCCTGCACTGTTGTAAACTTGTGACACGCGACCTGCCCTCACCACGACCACCCTGCTCTAACCTTCCAAGGACCTGTTCCCAACGCCCTCCAAGACACACAGAGAGAGAGAGAGAGAGAGAGAGAGAGAAGGAGGAGAGAGAGAGAGAGAGAGAGAGAGAGACGTGAGAGAGAGAGAGAGAGAGAGAGGGGGAGTGAGGTTGAGGTGGAAGAAATTACTAGCAACGAAATGACTTGAGAGAGAGAGAGAGAGAGAGAGAGAGAGGAGAGAGAGAGAGAGAGAGAGAGAGAGAGAGAGATGAAGAGAGAGAGAGAGAGAGAGAGAGAGAGAGAGAGAGGGGGGAGTATGAGGTTGAGGGAAGAAATTACTAGCAACGAAATGACTTGAGAAGAGAGAGAGAAAGAAGGAGAAGAGGGGAGGAAAAAGAGAGAGAGAGAGAAAGAGAGAGAGAGAGAGGGGAGAGAGGGAGGGGAGGAGAGAGAAAAGGAGAGAGAGAGGGGAAAGGGGGGAGTGAGGTTGAGGTGGAAAAAATTTTGGGTTGGGGAAAAGGAAAAAGAAGAAAAAGGAAGAAAAAAGGGGGGGAAAGAAAGGAGAGGGAAGTTAACAAAAAAGAGAAGAAAAAAAAGAGAAGAGAGGAGGAAGAAGAGCAGAAAGAGAGAGAGAGAGAGGAGGAGAAAGGAGAGAGAGAGAAGAAAAAGGGAGAGAGAAGGGAGAGGGAGAGGGGAAGAGAGAGAGAGAGAGAGAGAGGGGGAAAGGGGGCGGTAGAGGAAAAAAAGGGAAGGGGGGGGGGGAGAGAGAGAGAGAGAGAGAGAGGAAAGAAGAGAGAGAGAGAGAGAGAGGAGAGAAGAGAGGAGAGAGAGAGAGAGAGGGGGAGGGGAAAGAAAAGATAAAAACAAATAAAGAAAAAATGTAAAAGAGGAGAAAAAAAAGACCATCGTAATTACATCCACGCACGGAGGAGAGAGGAAAGAGAGAGAGAGGGAGGGGAGAAGAAGGAGAAAAGGGGAAAGAGGAAGGGAGAGAGAGAGAGAGAGAGAGAGAAGGGGCAACAGGGGGGGGTGGTGAGGAGTCCCCCCCCCTCCTCCCCTCGGGCCTACCCCTCCTTCCTCCTCCTCCCCAAACCACTAACTCCTCCTCCTTCCCTTTTTTAAAAAACTATCACCCCTCCTCCCCTCCTCCTCTTCCTTCTTCAAAACCAAAAACTTCTGCCCCTCCTCCTCCTCCCCCCCCCTTTCCCCCTCCCCCTTTCTCTCCCAAACTTTTCCCCTCTCTTCCCCCTTCTCTTCTTTTTTTCTTCTTTTCCTTTTCCTTCCTTTTTCTTCTCTTCTCCCTTTTTTCAACCATCATCCCCCCTTTTTTCCCTTTCCCTCCTAAACCAAAAATCCCCTCCTCCCCCCCCTCCAAAACCCAATACACCTCATCCCCCCCCTTCCTCCTAAAACCCCTACTTCCTTCCTTTTCCCCCCTCCCCCTCCTTTTTTTTTAAATTTTATATATAAACTTTTTCCTTCTGTCTCTCTGTCTCTCCATTCAATACCCTAGATTTGTTCCCCTTTCCTACCTCCTTACTCTCTCTCTTCTCCTCTCTCTCTCTCTTCCTCTCTCTCTTTTTTTTAAAAATAATTTTTTCCCCCCTCTGTTCAAACTAGCTCTCAATCTTTTCTCTTCCTCAAATTCTTTCTTTCTTTCTCTTCAAATAAAAAAAAAAATTTAAAAAAAAAAATTCTTTTTCCCATGGTCAAAAAAAAGTTTTTGGGGTTTTTTGGGGGTTGGGGGTGGTTTTTGGGGGGGTTTTTTTTTTTCCTTTTGTGTGGTGTGTGGGGGTGTGGTGTTTTGTGTGTGTGTGTGTGTGTTTTTGTGTTGGTGTGTGTGTGTGTGTGTGTGTGTGTGTGTGGGGGGTGTGTGTGTGGTGGGGGGGGGTTTCATTCCCCCCATGGTCTGCCCCCAGGGGTCAGATCGCGATCCCCATTCACCCTCCCGGTGCGACCTTGGGTCATTATTACCGATCTTTGGGCAATACTGGGCCCTCACAACCACATACCCCAACCCTTGCTAAAGGAGGACAGTAACAGTGTGTTGGGAAAACAGTGTGAAAAGCGGAAAGATAGATAGTAGATGAAAGTAGATAGATAAAATTAGATAGATAGATAGAAAGATAGATAAAAAAGATAGAAGAAAAGAGATAGATAGAAAGAAAAAAGAAAGATAGATGATAGATAGAAAAGATAGATAAAGATAGAGAAGAAGAAAGATAGATAGAAGATAGATAGATAGATAGATAGAAAGAAAAGATATAGATAGATAGATAGATAGAAATAGATAGATAGAAGATGGATAGGAAAAATAATAGATAGATAGATAGTTTAAAAAATAGAAGAAAGGAAAAGGATAGAAAACAAATAACAAAAACAACAAAAAACCAGTCGAAACAGAGATGAAAACAAACATGAAAAAGGAAAAAAAAGAAAGTGTGTGAAGAGTGCGTGAGTGTGTGCAGCACAGAGACAAGGAGAGGGAAAAAACAGACCAGGGGAGGGGCGGGTGCGGGGACGGGAGGAGAGGGGGGAGGAAAGGGGTAATAGGGTAGGGGAGGATAGGGGAAAGGGGGGGGGAGGGGGGGGGGACGGGAAGGGGTGATGGGGGAGGGGGGCGCGGGAGGGGGCAGATAAGGCCTAAAGGTATAATTAACCCCTTGACGCAGAGACGGGCGGGGCGGGACGGGCGGGGGGGGGGCGGGGCGAGGCGGGGCGGGGACGACAAACCCCAAATAATGTCCCCCCGTACTACACCTTGGAAGTCCTGCACCGGGCGGGGGGCGAGGGGGGTGTGAAGGGTGGGGGGTTTTGGGGGGTGGGGAGGTGGGTGTGAACGGGTGGGTGGGTTTGAACGAGTGGGTGGGTGTGTGGGTGTGAACGGATGGGTGGGTTTGAAAGAGTGTGTGGGTGTGTGGGTGGGTGTGTGGTGTTTTGGGGTGTGTGGGGGGGGGTGGGGTGGGGGGTTGAAAGAGGGGTAGGGGGGGCAGAGTAATTTAAAAATATACTAAAGGGGGGGGGGGGGGGTGGTTGTAAACGGGTAGGTGGGCGGGTGGGTTCCTGCTCTGCCCCTCCCTAAATCGTACCTGTACAATGATCTGCCCACCTGTCGGGTTGCCTGCCGCCCTGAGGTGATGAGGCTGACGGTGAGAACGCCCGCCCGCCCACACACACACGGACACACACACACACACACACACACACACACACACGCACACACTCACACTATCTCTCTCTTTTATTTAAACATTTATTAATTAGGCAAGCAGATGGGTTAAAAAGCAGATCAGTTAAATAAGTAAAGCAGTAAATTCTCTCTCTCTCTCTCTCAGGTGGTCATCGTCACCCGCGACTTCTCTCCCACACAACCTGCCCTCACACACACACACACACACACACACACCCTAATCACCGGTCTGGCCACGACAATCTAGCCTCGTAACACCCGCCCTTTAGCTCCTTGGAAAGACAAAAAAGTATAGATATATAATAATAATAATAGAAATTGACATCATTCTCATAACTTTTGATTTTTGTTACAATCATTTTTTTCCTGCTATTCGAGTTTTAGAATTGATAACGAGTTTTATTTATAGTGTTCGAGTGTTAAGGCTTAATTAAATACAGGTTCTTTAAGTGTGTTATTCGAGTTCACTGCGAGGTCAGCACAGAGTGACGGGAGAGAGAGTGTGAGTGTGTGAGAGTGTGTGTGTGTGTGTGTCTGTGTGTGTGTGTGTGTATCTGAGAGATTGAGTGTCGCCACCATTAAAAGCCCCCACACCAGATAACCCCCCTCCTCCTCCCCAACAGATAAATCCCTCCCTCCCTCCCCATTCCGCCTTACACTCTTACCTAATGGCCTAAGAACACCCACAACTACTACCCTGACGCCTGCTGGTGGCCGGGTCGTCCCCCCCCCCCCGCCGTGGAAGAGTAGAGGCCATCACCGCTATCGCTCCATCGCAAGGCTGTCCTCGCGGCACTCAGGGACAGGAGGCCGCGGGGGAGCAGGCCAAGGGGGTAGCATCTGCAGCGCGCCCCACGCCTCCCGCTGCCCTGGCTGTGAGGGCGTGGCAGCCGCTGAACCTGTACGCGCCTACGCTGTGTCCTGCGAGCCGTGCACTTAAGCAAGCAGCGTGCAGGCGTCCCCTCCCCCCCGTGCAGGGTGGGGGCGGCGATGCCTTTGTAAGGACAAGAGCACACTCCGCCATGCCGCCACCGTACATACCCAAACCAGGCGTGGGTATTCTGCCCAGGCCCGCGCACCGCAGGGCGTACGCTTCATCAAACCCCCACCCACCCACCCACCCCCGGCTGCATCACAAGGCTCCCGCCGCTACGTGAGGGGACTGCCAGCGCCCGTGACGGTGGTGCACTGCTCACCCATGCACGTGCACTTGTGCCCCTGCTGGTGTGCCTCAGCCCCGACCCATGGTGGACCATGTAGGGTGGTGGAGTGGTGGGGGGGGGGGGTGGGCGTGCATCAAGCAGGCAGGGCAGGGGCGGGCTGCACCACGCGGCCCACAACCCAATGACGGCCACTGCAGAGCCCACTCGCGGTGACACCCTGCCATACCTCACCACCACCCTGCCACGCCGGCACCATGCACGCCCTGCCATACCTCACCACCACCCTGCCACGCCGGCACCATGCACGCCCTGCCAACACACACACACACACACACCGCGTACTCACCACCGGGGACCCTCAACACACTCGTCCACAACACTTACCTGTAAAGAAAAAACATCAACATTAGTAAAGACAACATAAACATAAGTAAATAGTAATAATAATAATAATAATAATAATAATAATAATAATAATAATAATAATAACTATTTCACCCACATAGGGCATATGTAACAGATAGTAAAGAGAAGCACACCCATTCGCTGCCCCGCCCCCGTGTGCCCCCCCCCCCAGCCCTCGCCTGTGCCAGCCTGGAGCAGCGCCACTGTCACCGTCGTCAGCCAGACCTGACAGTGGTGCGCCTCACCGCCACACTAACACAACCCTACAGTACATTCATGCGCCGTCCCGCCACCTCATCCTGCCAGGCTCAGACACCACAACCTTCTCAGGCGTGGCCAAAGACAGCAAGCACGGTGGCTCCCTGTTGTCTTTGCCCGCCAAACGGCAACCCGCAATCCTATACATGCTACATGCCATCCAGCCACCGCTGATGACACCCAGAGAAATAGCAGCAGCAGCAGCAGTAGTCTGTTGCGTCCTGCGTGGCTGCAGGGCTCGGTGGCGGGGATGGAGGGGGAGGGAGGGTGAGGGGGCGGGTGAGGGGGAGGCGTGGGAAGTTCTCCCGCTTGGCTGCTGAACGGGATCCAGATCTCAGCCGGAACTGATGAAGTCCAATTCTTCTTGAAGATGATGGGAGAACAGAGGCCGCGGCGGCGCTGGCAGGGACGCCCGCCCATCAGGCACGCTGCGGCAGGCACCGAAGGGCGGCGGCGAGGAGCAGCGAGGCAGGCGGCCACGACAACAATGCAGCGATGGGAAGCACCGCGGCGCAGCGCGACTAAGAGCCCGGCATTACCTGTGTGTGTGTGTGTGGTGTGTGTGGGGGTGAGGAGAGAGAGAGAGGAAGAGAGAGGAGAGAGAGAGAGAGAGAGAGAGAAAAGAGAGAGAGAGAGAGAGAGAGAGAGAGAGAGAGAGAGAGAGAGAGAGGGGGAGAGAGAGAGAGAGAGAGAGAGAGAGGAGAGAGAGAGAGAGAGAGAGAGAGAAGGAGAGAGAGAGAGAGAGATGAGAGAGAGAGAGAGAGAGAGAAGAGAGAGAGAGAGAGAGAGGAGAGAGTGAGAGAGAGAGAGAGAGAGGAGAGAGAGAGGTTCGTAACAACATTTTCGATGTGTTCACTGCTGGTGCAACATTTAGCTAATATGATTTCATGTTCTTGTAACAACTATACTTTCTCTAATCTAATCACCATCATTGCTGGCTGGTGGTGGTGGTGGTGGCGGCGTAGACACCACCACCGTGCCGGGCGGCAGGAACCACTTGTTGGATCAACACTCATTAGGAAACCACAATAAACAACACGAAAAGCCTTCCCCCTAAACCTTGAGCCGACAACCTCCCACCTCCCCCCCTCTTATCTCTCTCTCTCTCTCTCTCTCTCTCTCTCCTCTCTCTCTCTCTCTCTCTCTCTCTCTCTCACAACCACGGTGTTGTGTGTGTTGCGGCCCTCCTGCCGCAGCCTCACCTCCCCCAGCAGGCAGCAGGCCACGCGGCGATCATCTCCCGTCACAACAGTCACCTCACCACGAGCCCCGACAGTCCTCAGTTACATCTCGGCTGCGGGCTTTAAGTGTGTGTGTGTGTGTGTGAGGAGGGAGGGGGGGCTGCAGACCTGTCCCCAGTGACTGGCTGGACCGGTGGCCGGCTCCTCCCGCCTCGTCAATTTCTAGACAGCTTTCTGTGCGTCGCGACCCCGACACAAGGCACTACACGGGCTGCACGGGGCATCCATGACCGTCTCCCTGGCCGTGTGACGCGACGCCCCGCCCCGCCCCGCCGCCCCGCCGCTCCGGGCACGCCACGCCTCCCGCCGTGGGACTGCTGCCCCAGGGAGGCTTAGGAGGCGCAGTGAGGTCACGACTTGGCCCCGCCAGGGTTTGCTGTCCCACGGTGTCACCACACTGCGACCCACCTCACCTCACCCCCCAAACCCCCGCCCCCCCGCCCTGCCCGGGGGTTATCGCAGCCCAGCTCAGTGCTCCTGTTCACAACGCCGCCACCAAAACACGCGGCCATTCCTACGATCCCTATCAAGGCTTGCTGATGGATGGCGTCCCCGCGCGGCCACTACCTGCGTCAGTCAGCCTCGCGGCCACCTCGCATTCCTTCCCACAACACAAAACATAGGAAGGTATCATCGTAGCAGCGGTCGTGTCGTCGTGGAGTGGCCGTAGCGCCTCGCCCTGGCGGGATGTCGCGCTGCCCCTCGCCCTCGTTGACTGTGATTGTTAACTCAGGTCCTGTCTTCCTGTTGTGGGCCGCTGAGGGCAGGAAGCAGTCACGGCCCCAGGCAGCCGCCCCGCCTCACCGGGCACCAGCCACACGCCCTGCAGTCCCAGACCCTCGTGACCGCCCCGCGGAGGTCACGACCCGCACCCACGCCCCGCCCCGGCCAGCCATGCCCCGGGACTGCCGCGCCGTTTCGAAATTAGACAATTTCTGTTTGACTCAAGTTGAGGATGATGACGAAGATGATAAGCAGGGGAAGGCCTGGGTGGGGGGGGGGGGGGGGGGGGTTATGAGTCATTTCCACCTCGATGGTTTCCCCAAGTTATGACGTGACGGCCCAGTGACGTGAGGACCAGCGCAACCACCGCCACCCCCACCCCCACCATAACCACCACCACCACCACCTTGCCACACTCCTGCGTGTTCCTTCCCTCATCCTTTACCCATCCCGCCAAACACTGCCCCACCACCACCACCACAACTATACACCACCGGCCGCCCACCTCAACCTGCCAACACCCAGCAAACCCACACCCTCTTAATAAAAATGTACCAATTATAGTCCCTGCCAATGCTAATCTATCACGTTAAGAGCTTTCTGATGTCACGCCTTTCTCTCTCTTTCTCTACCTTGACATTTAGCCTTCCATCCTTTACCCACTACAACATAAACAAAGGCAGACAAACAAATATATACAATACACACAGACAAAATATGATGTTAAGAGGCAAACACGTCGCCTTTCCCTTCCCTACCCTAACACCGCCCGATACAGCCTTATAAATATTATCTGGAGAGGACGGAATGGATAGCGTTCCTGTGTGTGTGTGATATATTAGGGAGGGAGGAGGAGGAGGAGGAGGGAGAGGAGGAGGAGGAGGAGGTAAGGAAGGAGGAGGAGGAGGTAAGGAAGAAGAAGGAGGAGGAGGAGGAGGAGGAGGAGGAGGAGGTAAGGAAGGAGGAGGAGGAGGGGAGGTGCAGGTAACAGAAAACCTAAAGAGGCCTGTCCCTTCCTGCTCTCCAATATCACTGAGAAAGCAGGACACAAGGAGAAAATAGAAGAAGAGGAGGAGGAGGAGGAGGAGGAGGAGGGAGGAGGAGGAAGAAGAAATACAAAAACAAGGACACAACGGGAAAATATAAGAGGAAGAGGAATAAAAAAATCAAGACAACGGGAAAATAGAAGAGGAAGCAGAGGACTCTAAACAAAGACAACAACAACAACAAGAACATGAAGAAGTGTCGTGGAAGGTGAACAACAGTACTGCGAAGGGCTGACTGGCTAACGTGACGACACTACCAACACCACCACCACCACTA
>JACEEZ010003824.1:147500-167500 GCA_016584305.1 Chionoecetes opilio
CAGGGAGGCTAAGTTCAGGGAGACTATAGATAGGTAGACTATGGACAGGGAGACTATACAGGGGCAGGGAGGCTATACAGGGGAAGGGAGCATTAGCATTAGGGGTATAGAGGCATAGGGCGAATAATTACCATGGCAGGGAGGTTATGGGCCCTACAAGGTTACAAGGGAGGAACTATGCTACAGGGAGGAGTAATTACAGGGGCAGGGACGAGGGGGTGCCCTTAAACGCGGCCTTCAGAGCCCCCTGCCCCCGGGTATCCGCAAGACAGGGGCGGGGGCACCAGGGCGGGGGGCACCACTCCAGGGGCCTCCACTATAACCCAAGCAGCCATGACACTAAACCTTTTCTACACCCTATTTTCCCATTAACCCCTTCACGCCCATATCTTGTGTGTTTTGGGTGTGTTTGGCTGTGTTTGGGTGTGTTTTGCTGTTTTGGGTGTGTTTGGGTGTGTTTTGGCTGTGTTTTGGTGTGTTTTTTGGGTGTGTTTGGGTGTGTTTTGGCTGTGTTTGGGAGTGTTTTGGGTGTGTTTTGGGTGTGTTTTGGCTGTGTTTGGGTGTGTTTTGGGTGTGTTTGGGTGTGTTTTGGCTGTGTCTTTCCTTTGCCATATAAAATTGTCTGTTGTCGAGCCATAAAATTACGAAAGTAACTGAATATACCCATTTAGTTAGTGGCCAAGGATACTAAACAAGTCATAACTATAAAATATTGCTTATATTCACTAAAAATCGTCTAATGGTACCCAAATTACAATGGAAATTACGTTCTGGGCCTCAAGCGGTTAATCCTTTCTCACACCTTTGTCTGATCTAAACCTCTTAAGAAAACCCCATCCACTGTTAAACCATTGATAAACCCTTACTTTCTAGCACTGTTCTGCCCGACGCAACTCACCAAAGGCTTAATCCACTTTACCTCCTTTATACCAGATCGCTAGCTAGGGCAGTAAAGCAGGCCCCCTATCCCCACCCCTCCCCCTATACCCAATACCCTATACCCCAGACTCACCCACACCACCACTTTCACCACCTGCCCGCCCGCCATTACCCAGCTCACACACACACACTCACACACTCACGCTCCCCGGCGGCATATTCACCAACTGTACTCCGCAATTCACCAACTGTACTCCGCATTCACCAACTGTACTCCGCAATTCACCAACTGTACTCCGCAATTCACCAACTGTACTCCGCAATTCACCAACTGTACTCCGCAATTCACCAACTGTACTCCGCAATTCACCAACTGTACTCCGCAATTCACCAACTGTACTCCGCAATTCACCAACTGTACTCCGCAATTCACCAACTGTACTCCGCAATTCACCAACTGTACTCCGCTATTCACCAACTGTACTCCGCTCCCGCACTCCGATTCAAGAGTGCGAAATGGAGGAGTTTTAATTAAGGCAGACCCAAAGAAAACTCGCGACACACCAGTATGTGGAAGAAATTTGCTTTTACTCTGTCCTACGTAAGTATAGCCTGGGTTCCTATATGTTTATTTGTTGTGTATTTACATATATTGTTAAGATAATAGCAGCAAACGGGCGCAAAAGGCGTAAAAGATGTGTTTACGGGGATAAATAAGCTGAGAACGGCTCAAAAAAAAAAAAAAAAAATCGAAAAACTAAGTCCAGATTCCTGATCAGCACGTAGGAAAGCTAATAGGAACCAAGTGTCATAAGGGTCTGCCTTAAAACGCCTCCATTTCCCACACTTGAATCGGAGTGCGGGAGCAGAGTACAGTTGGTGAATATGCTCCCCGGCGGCACATTCCCGTTTTCTGGAAGAGTATGTCGCGTTTACTCTTGAACACGTCAGGTTAGGTTACGTTAGGTTACGGTTCGGTTAGGTTAGGTTTCTTAAATTATATAGGGTAGCTTTGTGTGGGAATCATAATGAGGGTATTTTCGAGATTATCCTATATTATGGTTAGTTTCGGAGCTACGTCCAAGCGTCTTTACTCGGAAACCAGCCTCCCATAGAGAAGGGGAATATGCTCCCCGGCGCTCATGTTGTTCCGTGGCGCCCCCAGGCAAGGTCAAGGAGCAATCACACACTCCCTGACGGCCCCTCCACACACACACACACACTCGTGGCGGGGCGTGGACCGGCTGCCGCGCCCCCTGGACCCGCCCTCCTCCCTTCCCTTTTTGTGCCTCATAATCCCACAAATCACCGTATCCACATAACCCTACACTCCGCCTCTTTCTCCTCCTCCTCCTCCTTTAAGCCCTCAGCCTCGGCATGGGGGGCACCAGGGGGCTATAGGGGCACCAGCATCACAGGGCGCGACCTACACACTCCTCCCTTCTCCTTCTTTCTTCTTCTCCTCTCTTCTTCTTCTTCTCCTCTCTTCCTTTTTTTCTTCTTTATCTTCTTCCTCCTCCTTTCTCGTCGCCATCGCCTATACCAGTCTCCAGTCTCACCCACAAGTTATTTTTTGGACTCTCTCTCTCTCTCTCTCTCTCTCTCTCCAGTCTCACCCACAAGTTATTTTTTGGACTCTCTCTCTCTCTCTCTCAACACCTAACAAGGCTGAGGTGCATCGCAGTGTAATTTTCGTGACGCCCACAGACTCAGGTTGATTGATTTAATGCCCCAAAAAAAGGTGAATGTGCCAGACATCAGAGGTCATATGGCACTCACAGACTCAGGGCCTTGAGGGATGCTGTGCAGGTCCGTCTGTAGGTCTATGTAGGGTCCTGGCTGCCTGGGTGAGGCGTCCCTTACCCCACAGGGCACCAGGGAAGTCTTACAGTATCAAGGTTCAATGGGTGAAGAGAACGCAGGCATTTATATCTTTACTCTGCTGCTGCTGTGGACTCCGAGACAACTAAACGAGTCTCACAAAACTGATCCAGCCTTTGGGAGACTCGTTTAGTTGTCTAGGGACTGTAGTTGTCTGTTGTTTAGGGAGACAACTAAACGACAGTCTCCCAAAGGCTGGATCAGTTTTGTAAGACTGTCGTTTTGTTGTCTTGTTTAGGGAGACAACTAAACGACAGTCTCCCAAAGGCTGGATCAGTTTTGTAAGACTGTCGTTTTGTTGTCTTGTTTAGGGAGACAACTAAACGACAGTCTCCCAAAGGCTGGATCAGTTTTGAAAGACTGTCGTTTAGGGAGACAACTAAACGACAGTCTCCCAAAGGCTGGATCAGTTTTGTAAGACTGTCGTTTAGTTGTCTGTTGTTTAGGGAGACAACTAAACGACAGTCTCCCAAAGGCTGGATCAGTTTTGTAAGACTGTCGTTTAGTTGTCTGTTGTTTAGGGAGACAACTAAACGAGTCTCCCAAAGGCTGGATCTGTTTTGTAAGACTGTCGTTTTGTTGTCTTGTTTAGGGAGACAACTAAACGACAGTCTCCCAAAGGCTGGATCAGTTTTGTAAGACTGTCGTTTAGTTGTCTGTTGTTTAGAGAGACAACTAAACGAGTCTCCCAAAGGCTAGATCAGTTTTGTAAGGCTGTCGTTTAGTTGTCTGTTGTTTAGGGAGACAACTAAACGAGTCTCCCAAAGGCTGGATCAGTTTTGAAAGACTGTCGTTTAATTGTCTCCTTCGCAGCCCCCGCGCCACTATCTGCTGCTGGAGGTGGAGGCAGGGAAGGGCTTACAGTACACCAGGGAAGTCTTACAGCACCAAGGGTCATGGGTGGAGGACGCGGGCATTTTCCCCTTTACTTTGCTGCTGCTGTGGGCTCGGAGACAACTAAAAGACGGTCTCACAAAGCTGATACAGCCTCTCCCTCTCCCTCGAAGCCCCCGCGCCACTATCTGGTGGAGGTGGAGGTGGTATGAGGCGCGGGGATGCAGGGAAAGAGAGAGATAGCATAAAAAGTGGCGCTCGCAGCTCCGGGCCGCCTTATGGTCACGGCTAACCGCAGCCTGGCATGTCCGGACCACTGCCTGCCCCGCCGTCCCGACCTCCGCCACCACCACCACTCTGGCTTCTGAACTGCAACAACAGGAAGGGAATCTTCAGAGAGAGGGGGCGAGGTCACCATGACGACTTGGAGGCAGGTTCACGGCATGGATGTCTAGCGGGCGACACACTCATGCCCTGCACGGTGTATCTGCCGCCCGGGACACATGCACACCTCCGCAGGGCGAGGCGCGCCGTGCTCCATCCTTCGCAGGTCCTCGCAGGCATAGGTGACTTTAGTCTTTGCAATGTATCAAGTCACTTTAGTCGTATTAATTTCTACCCATTACCATTATAATTATATATATATATATACATTCCTACTGTCCCCCTATGGTGAGCGAACAATACCTCCCTCACATGGGGGGGGGGGACAAAACTACCACTCTACTAATTGAGAGGGTGGGTGGTTGGTGAATAATTTCCACAAGTGACTTGATAAAATGGAAAGACTCTAGTACACACACTACACTGTATATACGCAGGCTGAGGCGTCAAGATTCTTGTGACAATCCAGATGAGCCTAAGTATGACGTAGGCACGGCGATGACGCAAGCATGGACTGGCTTCCCGGACGGCATAGAATGTACAGGGCGTGGCGTGGCGACTCACTGCACGACGGTGGCGGCGCTGTTGATGCGTATCCGGCGTGCGTCCTGTAGCGGTCCGCGTGACGCAGCGCACCGCAGCGCCGGGAGGAAGAGGCGGGGAGGGAGGGGCGGAAGGAGCGATGGTGGGACAGGAAGAAGGGCCTGGCGAGGAGAAGGAAGAGGGAGGGGAAGGGACGGGAAGGGAGCGTTACACAGCGGAAGATGGTTGCCTATTTACCCCCGACGCTATTTCCGAGCTGGTGGTGCGCGGCGGCATTCCCACAGGGGAGGGCAGGTGTACCGCCCCCCAGGTGACCCCCCTGCCCCCCACCCTACTGTTGCATCAGCCACTCTCAGCCTGAGTGGCGCTGAATCCATCACACCACAGCTCGCCGCGTGCCGCCACCAAGGACACCATCACCCCCACCCAACACCCAACGCTTCCACCCTGTGCAGGCATCACAGGTGTCGCCCCCTGGCCCGCCTCTCATCATTGCCTTCATGTCTAGCTGCCCTGGTATGTACAGTACATGGTGAAGGCTGACTGTCTGGCGACGTGACTCCCGCCGTGCAGGCAAAGGCTACACACGCAGGGACAGGTGCATCGCGGACACCCACATCCCCCGCCTGCCTCTACCACCACCACCGCCCCGGCACAGGTGATGCAACAGCACGGAGGGTGATGACAGACCCGGGAGAGGCACCCCGGCACCTCGCCCTGCACCCCCCCACCACCCCGACGCCTGGTGACAGCCCTCCCAGGTGTGCCCAGGCCCCAGGCTCACAGCAGCCCGCTAGCTGGCCTGGTCCCGTTCCTGCACGCAGCCAGGGAGGTCGTCACCGCACGGACGGTGGGCTGATAACGGAGCTGAGCACAGGGACGCGACACCCAGGACAGAGAAGCGCCCAGGCAGGGTCAGGAGAGTGAGAGCGAGTGTGGCACCCACGGGTCACCGCGACGCCCTCCGCTGTGACCCTGGTACTCAGGCTGTCGGGTTTTTCTATGATGTTCAGCTCCGGGCAGGCCCAGGTTGGCGGCGCCCCAGTCCGCCGCCCATCACGGTTGTGCCTTGCACCGTGAACGGAGGCAGCCTGTTCGCCTTGAACCCGCGGGCAGAAGCCGCTGCAAGGCCTTCATGCCAGTACACCCGGACCGCTGCCGCTGCTGCCGCTGGTGAGGACAAAGGCCCGGCGTGGTGCACAGGCTTAGCGGTGGGCTGCTGCCTCCCCCAACCCGTGGCGGTGAAAGGGCGGCCACCGCACCAAGAGCCACGACACTGCGGCCACACCATGCACGCCTTCATATCCCATGCACTGACTGCCTTGTCAGGGATGTCGCGAGGCAGACACCAGGAGGCCCTGCAAGCTAGGGGCACGATGGCCACACGCCACCCTGAGCGTGGGGCGACCTGTGCGGTGCAGGTGTCGCCGCCACCACCGATACTTTGTTGTTGTTCCCTCGGCCACGGGATGCTGCAGGGGGCCTCTGGAAGGTCGCAACAAGCTGTCCGGAGGGAGCTTGTCTCAAGGCAGGGCTGATAATGTTCCCATGGGTGACTGGCACCGAGGGTCAGCCAAGAGGCTCGTCAAGTCCTCACCGGTACAAGAGCCTCTCCACCTGCCTAGCCTCGCCGCCTCCCATTGTGACGCATACAGGCGCGGCGGCCGCGCTATCTCACGCGGCCAAAATTTCGAGAACAATCAACACGTTTAAAGAAAAAAAAAGAGGAAAAAATCACAGAATTGCGTGTTTTGCGTGGCAGTGTGAATGCACTTCCTGTGTGCTGGAGATGCTTGCCAGGCAATCCCACGGCGGGCAGGACGGAGTGGCGGGGGGGGGGCTGAGCGGCGAGCTGGGGGGTACTGAGTTGCAAGGGGGGAGGGGGCCTGACACAATACAGGTGAAGTCTACGAGTCTTTCCTTTATTTGTTCCCTAAACCCTTGGCCGTGGCTGCCCGTGCCGCTGCCTGGCCCTGAGGTGCGAGGGCGTCCTCCCTGGCGGGGCGTCCTCCTTGGCGGGGCGGGCACCAGGGCCGCGGCGTGCACACAGCCCACCAGGGTACCGGCCCCGGCACCCAGCGAGGTGTTCCCCGCCAGCCTACAGCGGCGCCCCTCCCGCCATCCATTACGGGTATTCATGAGGCTCAGTAACGCCCGCCGCCCCGCCCCTAAGCCCTCACGCCTTATAATATACACACACACTGAAAGGGCGGCGGCCAACGTGTGCTCCGGCCCTCCCCGCCCTGCTAGCGGCACACACACACACACACACACACACACACACACACACACACACACACACACACACACACATACATACACGCACACACGCACGCACACACACAAAGTAATTATCTAATTTGTCCTCAAGATTATCAGCTCGAGACCTGAGTGTAAGCCGCACAAGTAAGGCTGCTGGACGCTGGCCTGGGAACACACACACACACACACATACACACACACACACACAAGATGACCACCATGAAACACAAACAAACGAACGAACACACTTCCCACACCACCACCCCCACACCCCCATCCTCACCTGCACTCTGTCAACACCACAACTCCCTTCCCCCCCCAACACAGTATCTTGTCTCTGCTTCAAGGCCCCAAATCTAATCCTCCCCTCCCCACCACCACCACCACCACCACCACCATTACATCCTAAATTCACCACACACACACACACACAGACAAGAAGATGGACAGCAAGGAGTGACAACTTTTACGATGGAAGAATATCAAGGAGCAAACTGTCCATGAAGTCTCCATTGTTTCTTCTCTCTCTCTCTCTCTCTCTCTCTCTCTCTCTCTCTCTCTCTCTCTCTCTCTTCTCTCTCTCCCCCTCACTCACTCATCCACAACACCTCTCCACTAGCCTCCTCCCCTCCCCCTTCCTTCCCCCCTCCCCTCCACTCCCCCCTCCCGTGGCCATGAAGCTCAAGAACAATACTTCAAGACAGTCAGACAGGGAATCCATTTTTGCGTCTTGTCGCCAATCAATCAGTCACTCTTCACTTGTTCACACACACACACACACACACACACACCGCGCGATGATGCGCGGTGTGATACCGCAGGATGGTCAGGTTGATAGCGTTCTGGTCTCTCACTCTGTGGGCAAAGAAACTTTGTCTGTGGGTAGGTGGTTCGAATCCTCGTGCTCCCGGGGATTTTTCACTGACAAATTCGGGCGGTTACTGTCCCCCTTGAGCAAGGGGATGGGGGTGTGGTGTGTGAGGTCCCAGCATTACCCAAAGATCGGTAATAATGAGCTCCAAGCTCGCACTGAGAGGGTGAAACTGGCGATCGCGAGCCAGCTCGCGTGGACAAGATCATGGGTGAACGGGGGGGGGCACTCAGTAGAGCGCATACCTCCGCCCGAATATTTCATCAATTGGTCGCTATGGCAACAGTTGTGATTATATATATATATAATATATATATATATATATATATATATATATATATATATATATATATATATGCACTCAGTATGAGCGCATACCTCCGGCCGAATAAATATTTCATCAATTGGTTGCCATGGCAACAGTTGTCAATAGATTTCATCCAAAAATTAAATCAGTTCTTCCTTATACCAAATAGACTTGGTATACTGAGTTTGGTCCAAATCTATTGGTAACTTTTCGAGAAATCCTGTACACTAACAAACAGACAGACAGACAGATCGGGGTGAAAACATAACCCCTCCAACTTCGTTGGTGGAGGTAATCACAAACACACACACACATGCTAACACACACTGATGATGTAGTGCAAGTGTGAGTGAGTGAGAGAAAGCGAGAAAGAGAGTGTGTGTGTGTGTGTGTGTGTGTGTGTGTGTGTGTGTGTGTGTGTGTGTGTGTGTGTGTGTGTGTGTGTGTGTGTGTGTGTGTGTGTGTGTGTGTGTGTGTGTGTGTGTGTGTGTGTGTGTGTGCGTGCGTGCGTGCGTGTCCTTAGCTCATACTTATCTGCTTTAATTCTGTTTTTCCCTCCTAAGCCTCCTTGTGTAAACACGACTCAGAACAATTTTCACACACGCACACACACACAAACGTTGTTCCACTAGGATGCGAACGGATGCCACACACACACACTCAAACAAAGTCATGTTCCGTGCTATCCGTCCCTGTCTCACGGATGGACGAACGGGTGACGGACAGACGGATAGACAAAACAGAATAGACAGACAGACAGGCAAAGGCGAACACACACACAGGCAAAGGCGAACACACAAACACACACAGGCAAAGGCGAACACACAAACACACACAGGCAAAAAACACACACACACAGGCAAAGGCGAACACACAAACACACACACACAGGCAAAACACACACACACAGGCAAAAAACACACAGCTCTTCGCCTCTGTCAGTCCTTCGTCAGGCCGGTGTGTGCGGCAGACTGAGAACTGAACAGTCAGCAACCACAACAAGGAGACTCCATAGCAAAACAGGGAAGAAAAAAAAAAGTGCGGGTGGGAGAGGGAGGGGAAGAGAGCCTACAAAATGTAATGAGAAAGTTTGGTATACAGTAAAATAAAGGAGGCTGGAAGGAAACACACATTCAGAAGGGTAACAGTAACATGGGTCCACCACAGTAGTCTTTGGTCTCAACACAGTAGTCTTTGGTCCAACACAAAAGCTTGAAAAGAATTGATAAAAGATGAAGAACTATGAAGAACAGAAAGGTAAACAGAAATAATGATAAGAAAGCTTAGGCAAGGAATCAGAATAAGGAAAGGTATGCCTGTGAGGAGATAAAAGGAGACAGGAGGGACAGACAACAGTAAAGTAATACACGAGGGAGAAAGCAAGGAATGGTTTATGGCGTGTAAATAATTGCCGTAAATTCTCTTCCTTATTTTTGCATTGTGTGTTATGGGGAGGAAAGACAGGGGGGGAGCATGACCCGAGGTGATGCTGACCTTGACCTGAGGAAAGCACTGACACGCTACTGAGGTCAGAGAGAGAGAGAAAAATAATATATAGAAAAATATACATGAAAACATAAGAATTGAGAAAAAGAGAATGAGAGAGAGAGAGAGAGAGAGGAGAGAGAGAGAGAGAGAGAGAGAGAGAGAGAGAGAGAGAGAGAGAAGAGAGAGAGAGAGGGGGGGGGGGGGGGGCAACGATAGCCACAACATCCTCCAGAACGATACTGCCGCCATACACAATACCCTTCTGAACACTTACTGCCTTAATTCATCTATCTGTTCAGCCATCTGTAACTGTTGTGTACTGTGATTAAAACTGTTGACATAGAGAGAGAGAGAGAGAGAGAGAGAGAGAGAGAGAGAGAGAGAGAGAGAGAGAGAGAGAGAGAGAGAGAGAGAGAGAGAGGAGAGAGAGAGATAAGATAAGATAAAATACTTTGATCCTATCTAGACACTTTGCAAATACCAACTACAAGGTTATTGACTATACAAAGCGCCACCACACCAGGACGAACTGGGTGGGCTCGAACCGCTGACCGAATGCAGGGACTCCACTCTGACGGGGGGGGGGGGGGGGGGGGGGGGGGCAGAAAAAATACATAAAAACGAGAGAGAGAGAGAGAGAGGAGGAGAGAGAGAGAGAGAGAGGAGATAAGATAAGATAAGATACTTGATCTATCTAGAACTTTGCAAATACCAACTACAAGGTTATTGACTATACAAAGCGCCACCACGCCAGGACGAACTGGGTGGGCTCGAACCGCTGACCGAATGCAGGGACTCCACTCTGGGGGGGCAGAAATAAATACATAAAAAACAGGAGAAAAAGTGAGAGAGAGAGAGAGAGAGAGAGAGAGAGAGGAGAGAGAGAGATGAGAGGAGAGAGAGGAGAGAGAGAGAGAGAGAGAGATGGATGGGAGGAGAGAGAGGAGAGAGGAGGAGGAGAGAGAGAGAGAGAGAGAGAGAGAGAGAAGAGAGAGAGAGAGAGAGAGAGAGAGAAGGGAGAGAGAGAGAGAAGAGAACCCTCCCTTCCCCCATGGACAGGTAAGGTGGGTGGATCTGCCAGTATTCGCCTAACTATAAAATAAATTGGGAATAAATCACATGATACCTGATGGCTGCATCCCACAGTATAGCGGGCGCGGCCGGAGCGATAAGGCCGGGGTGACGGGTGCCTCAACCAACACAACACACAACACACACACACACACACAACATATCACCATCCATAAAACACAGAGAAGGTCGATAGCTTTTACAACCCTGACCGGCCGGATCCACCACCACCAGCCACCACCACCCGCCACTGCAAGTACCCACAAAGCCGACGCCCGTCTACTTAGAGCAGTATGAACCCGACGGCCCCTACGAGAGAGAGAGAGAAGAGAGGAGAGGAGAGAGATGAAGAAAGAGAGAGGAGAGGAGCCTAAGTGTACTCAAAGATGAAACAAAATTGAAATGGAATGGGAAGACTGAGAGAAAGAGGAGAGGAGAGAGAGCGGAAAGAGAGAGAGTGGAAGAGAGAGGGGAGAGAGAGAGGCAAAGGTGCGCAGAGCGGAAAACAAGGGGGGGGGGGGGGGGCGGATGTGGGGAATATGTAAAGTGGGAATGTTTAAATAGTCGACCTAAGTTGTGTGTGTGTGTGGGAGTGTGTGTGTGTGTGTGGTGTGTGTGTGTGTGTGGTGTGTGTGTGTGTGTGTGTGTGTGGTTTTGTGTGTGGGGGTGGGTGGTGTGAGTGTGGTGGTGTGTGTGTTTTGTGTGTGGGGGGGTGGTGGTGTGTGTGTGTGTGTGTGTGTGGTGTGTGTGTGTGTGTGTGTGTGTGTGTGTGTGTGGTGTGTGTGTGTGTGTGTGTGTGTGTGTGTGTGACCTGCTTTGTCTGCCAATCTCTATGTATAATTGTTTAGGAATCCTCTTTTCTATTCTATTTTGAGCATGAAATAGAATAGAATAGTTATAGATGTTTTTATTTTTTTATTTATTCATTTAACAACTTCCATCATGGTTGACATGGGGCTACAATTGGTAAGGAGGTTGATGAAGGCATTAAGTGGCAGAAGCTAAAGAAGTCCCCTGTCTCGGGAACATCTATCCGAAAGCTATGCCTTGTAAGATAATAACTAAGTAGTAAGTAAGTACACAGTGTTACAGGCTGAGGGTCACTTCCGTCACAGGCACTTGTCAGGCGCACTATTGATACGTACACTGTATGTCACTTGCTCGTATTCGTAGTCACATACCATGATTGCTCGTGGTAATTCTATGATTTTGTTCCATTTCTACTCAGTCAAAATTATTCACTTGATCTTGTAGCTGCCATGGAAAGTACTAGAGCAATCCTACAGTACTCCTATTGCAATCACAACAGAGCTGGCATGACATATTGATTTAATTAGGACAAGACAAAAAGTGAACAATGACCACGTACAATGATGGTATGTGACTACGAATACGGGCAACTGTGTCTACTAAGTGTCAATGTGTGTCACTATGTGTTGTGTCACTGTGTTCTCTATGTTCTTGCATATGAAGCGTCTTGTTCATGTAGTACTTGGGTGGTGTTCGGATTTCCACTTCCTGGCAGCCTTGATCTGTTTATTTACGTTATTGACTGTGACCATTTTCCTGCTTTCGTTTTTGTTTCATAACTGACTGACTGACCGACTGATTAACTGACTGACTGGCTGATTAACTGACTGACTGGCTGATTAACTGACTGACTGGCTGATTAACTGACTGACTGGCTGATTAACTAACTGACTGGCTGATTAACTGACTGACTGGCTGATTAACTGACTGACAGGCTGATTAACTGACTGACAGGCTGATTAACTGACTGACTGGCTGATTAAATGACTGACTGACTTACTAAATGACTGACACTTATTAAATGACTGACTGACTTACTAAATGACTGACTGACTTACCGACTGATTAACTGATTAACTGACTGACTGACTTATTAAATGACTGACTGACTTACCGACTGATTAACTGACTGACCGAATGATTAACTGACTTACCGACTGATTAACTGACTGACTGGCTGATTAACTGACTGCCTGACTCATCACTACTAAGGAAGGAAAGGTAAAGGACGCTTAGATTTTCTTATCCTTATTTGGCATGAAAACCCAGCACCTGGCGTCACAAGGTGGAGACAAGCGTGCATCAGGCCTGTGTACCGAGGCTGCCCTGCCCTCTACAGGTGACGTGACGGGCCGCCCATGCATTGATTGGCGGCCTGGTGATGGGTGAAGGCCGCTGCTGTCATCACCACCATTACTGTACTGACACAGCTACCCATCATCACCAACACCACCATCTCACGCCACAATATATACAATATCTACTACCAACACTATCATCCCATTACGGCTGCACACATCAATGACATCACCACATGACTACTACCCTGACCTCTCAACACCCAAAATCACCCACCCACACCCCCCCCAGGCTCCAGTCCCCGCCCTGCTGCTTCTCTCCACCACCACCACCACTACTTCGTCAGCAACAGTCCTCCCCTTCACCACCCCCGGGCCCCCAAACCACCCCATCTCCTGACGAAGCACAGCCTCAGCAGGGCCCCGCAGAGCCGTGCTGGCGCCGCCCCGCCACGGCCTCCCCGGGGCGGCCCTGACACACAGCACAAGCAATCAGGTAAATAAATTTGGAGCCCATTGCGTGGTCCAGGCTTGATAGGCGACTCCCCGCGCCGGGCTGTTCCCACGCTGGCCGCCGCGCCCCCCCCTTCCTGCCCGCCCCCCACATCCCCACCCGCTCCCACACCCCTCCCTCGCCGCCCCCGGGCACACCCCCTCCGCCCCCGGCCTTGCCCAGCCACACACCGTGTTAAATGGCCAAGACATCCCCAGCCCCTCGCCCCTCGCCCAGAGGGTACCTTACAGCACGCCGAGGCCAGCGCCGGGCACCGAACACCCGTGACGTCACAGCGGACCGCGGGGCACCAGCAGACCCACCAAACCCCCTACCCAGGCCCTCCCTCCACCCTGACCACCCAGCCCCGGGTACACAACAAACCCGGCCAATTCCACTATTTACCGCCGTGTTTACATGGCCGTCTTGAGGAACACGTCAGGATGTTGTGTGTGTGTGTTGGGGGATATTTATGGCGACGGACGACCAGTGCGGGCCGGGCAGGCAGGGACGGCCAGTTATCTTCCACTTGGCTGACCAAGACCCCCTGCCCGCCCCCCAGAAGAGGCTGGCAGGCACGGCAGCAGGAGTATAAAACCCTGAAGCTAATAAATACACATAGGATGACCGAAACCTGTGTGTGTGTGTGTGTGTGTATGTGTGTGTGTGTGTGTGTGTGTGTGTGTGTGTGTATTCATCTAGTTGTATTTTACAGGGCCAGAGCAATGCTCGTATGGCCGTCTCCATATCAACATTTTTATCATTCATCCTTAGTGCTTAGTTTTGGCCAAAGCCACCACCCCGGAGAGCAGGTCACAAACCCCGGCTAACACCCGGTACCCATTCACTGCTGGGTGGACAGGGGCTCGGGTTTTAAGGAAACAACCAATCTCTTTCCGCTCCGCCCGGGGATCGAACCCGGGACTTCTCGGTTGTGAACCGAGCGTGCTTCCCCTACACCACGGAGTCCCAGTGTTGTGTGTGTGGTGTAGGTGTGTGTGTGTGTGTGGTGTGCTGCGGGGGGGGGGGGGGGGGGATAAACACACAAGAACATGCTGTCATTCACCCAGGGCCTGATCACGTGGTGCACGCGATCTCTAGCTGTTACCCTGCAGGCAAAAGCTCAAAGTGTATAAAGACCAATCTTTGGGTAAAGCTGGCACCTCAAACACAACACACCCCATCCCCTTGCTCAAAGGGGACACCGTCCACATTTGTCAGTGAAAAATCCCAGTGCATATGGCCCCAGAATGGCCAAGTACGCTCTACAACACCGAGCCATGAAGGCGATGTGTGTGTGTCAGGACAGTTAACCTGTCCCGGTCACCCCGTGTGTGGTGGACGCAGGACCAAAGCCAAAAAGCATGAGCAGCATCCCGCGAGGCATAGGGTGAGGCGCGATATCTTATCAGTGACACTCCCTGATAGCACGTGGCGACAACAACCATGCCCTCAACAAGCCTCAGGACGCAGCGCGGCGGTGTAGGCCCGGGCACTGCTGCCTTGCTGCACATCCCCGTGGTGATCGCCTCCCACGCATCCCCGGCAGGTTGTTGGCGCCGCTCCTGCCGTCATGGCGATGGCTGCACATGGGCACCGCTTTCGGCAGGACCACCACCTGTAGCCGGTCACCACCACAGGACTGTTTGCTACCGCACTACCAGCAGCGGCGTGGTGACCGCTGTGGCGTGGGAGTGTGGTAGCCAGAGGCAGAGGCAGCGACTAAGCGACTAATTCCCCGGCCAGGCCAAGCCCAGCCACTTACACGCAACACTGCACGCGATGGGATTACAGTGCCTGGGATGGGAACACACACACACACACACACACACCCGAGGACCACTTAGGGCCAGTAAGCAAGGCTACATGTGGGGAAGGCAAACCGTGCACGGCGTCTTGCAGCGTGGTGGGTGATTTGAGCAAATAGCGGTCACGCGCAGGCACGGCGGCGCCCCCGATACATCAGCGGTAATGGCCGTCACCGTCCCCAGGAGCGGCACCCCGGCCACCACCCACACGCTGATGATGACCTCCACCCCTGCCCCCCCAGGTGATGACCCCCCCCAGGTGAGTGCACGCTGATCGACCACGGGATTAGACGGTGTCGATCGCGTGATTCAGGCTGTGAAGTGGCGATCGCACCAACTGTTGACGCCCCGCCCCGCCCCGCCCCCCTGCTCCTATTATAGCTCTTTCGGACGATGCTCCTTTTCTAGCTTCAAGTTTTTAGGTTTGTTGCATTCTAGTGATATATTTGGCTTTAGCACACCTCATATTTGATGCATTTCATTTTATTTACCATAGTATTTTAACTTTAATTTGTTATTGGCATCTTATCAACGTTCATTCCCACATGTCTGTATATTATAGTATGTTGTTTGTTGCTTTTTCCTGTATGCGTTCGGGTGAGAATAACATTACTATTATTATCATCACATCTTATCACTTAAAGACTCATCTGAACTTAATGACATCTTTATCACTCACTAGATAAGAATGTAAACAATAACCCTTGTCCACAATGGAAGTAAAGTTTCTGAATCTGATTCTGATTCGTGATGACCCTCCCACCGAGCTCCCGCCAGGCCACCCCTTTCCCCGAGCAGAGGGACGAGGCAGAGGGAGGGGAGGGTGGCGCGGGGAGGGTGGCGCAGGTAGGGAGAGAGGGAGGGAGGGAGGGAGGATGCGCGCCGAGCGGGTCCCTGCGCGTCGAGGCAGCGGGCAGCCCACCATTGTGCGGCGCGGGACTCCTTCCTGTCCTTTGTGCGGGGACGAGGGGCCCAGGTGGTGGGGGAGGAGGGGGGGGGGGGGACCGGTCCGGGGATCACCTGCCGCAGCCACACACCACCACCACCCTTCTCCTACAGTCCTACACATCCCCGGCGCACCAACTATTTATCTATCATCTATCGGAACTATCAATACAGGTGGGTATACCTTGTTGGAACCATGCGGAAGGATGACCAAATGATTCATGGGATGCGTTACTTTTTTATGAGAAGGAAATTTAAGTATTAAAGTCACTCACTCGAGAGGCGTAGAGTAAGGGGCGATTGATAGAATTTTTTTGAATTTTTTAAGTGGGTTAAAGGGTACAATAAAAGGGGGTTAGGAAACGTTTTACCTTAAACCAGGGGGAGAAAAAGAAGTAAAAGGATTCAACCTGGAAAAAGTAATCTAAAAAAAAAGAAAAGGGAGAAAGGTTCACAAATAGGGTGGTGAAGATTTGGGTGGATCAGTCGTCAAGGGTTAGTGCGGGGTCATTAGGGAGCTTTAAAAGAGGGTGGAAAAGTTATGAATGGGGATGAAAGGTATGTAGGTGTGTTTAAAACAGGAACTACCAGTGAGGGCTCACGGCCTTTGTGTTCCTTATGTTCTTTTTGTTCTTATCACGGAGGGGCGCTGAGGGCACACTACCACCGCCCCTGATGTACCCTCACTCACACACACACATACATACACACACACACACTCACTCACACTCTCACACACACAGTCAACACACAGTCAAACACACACACACACTCTGCATGCCCTCCCCACTGCCGCCGGTCTCCAGGGGGCGATACACTCAGCGGAGGGGAAGGGGGGCAACACTCCCCCCCCCCCACTACTAACCCCTTCACAATAACACACAATTAATAACCCACACAAGGTTGCTTCCATTAATTCAATTACACCAGCCATCCCTTCCTTCCCCTCCGCCTGCCCCCCACCACAGATGTCCCCCAACACCACCCCTCCCCTCACCCTTCCCCCACCACCACCACCCCTCACCCTCTCATCTTTACACACTCTATCCCTTACTTAACCTCATGCTTCTCTCTCTCTCTCTCTCTCTCTCTCTCTCTCTCTCTTCTCTCCTCTTCTCTCTCTCTCCTTTGTCCTTAACCTCATGCTACTACTAATTCTCTCTCTCTCTCTCTCCTCTCTCTCTCTCCTCTCTCTCCTACCTCTTGCTCTCTACCTCTCTCTCTCTCTCTCTCTCTCTCTTTTACACCCCAACACTAGATCTATCCCTAACTTGTCCTTAACCTCATGCTACTACTAATCCCCTCTCTCTCTCTCTCTTCCTCTCTCCTCTCTCTTCCTCTCTCTCTCTCCTCTTCTCTCAAACCCTTCACATGCAAACTATCTCAAAACTTGTCCTTAATCACATGCTACACTCTTTCTCTCTCACTTTTTCAAACCCTTATCTCAAAACTTGTCTTTAACCTCATGTCTCTCTCTCTCTCCTCTCTCTCTCTCTCCGAACCCTTTACATACAAAACTAAATTCACTTCCAATCTTTACCTCCTTGTCTCATATCCTTCCTACCATTAACCCCTCCCCCCCCCATTAACCCCCACCCTACCATTAACCCCCCCCACCCCCCCCATTAACCCCACCCCCTCCCCCTAACATTAACCCATCCCCCCCTCCAGTGCATTACTTGTATCAATAAATCTGAATCATGACCCGAGAAAAGCAACAAATAAAACAGATGAATCACAACCCCACACACACACACACAAACAAACAACACACACACACACACCTCCCCTCTCCTCCTCCTCCTTTAAAAGCCGCTCAGAGTCAGGACAAGTTGGGGCCCCGTGGTGAGGGTAAGAGTAGTATTGGGGGAGGGTGGGGGAGGAGGTTGGGGGCAAAGTGGTGGTCGGTAAACAAAAATCATACAGTAAACAACAATTCGTCACCACACACACACACACACACAGGCACACACACACACACACAGGCAGGCAGACACACACACACAGGCAGGCAGGCACAGACACACACACACACAGGCAGGCAGGCACACACACACCCACACGCACAGGCACAGACACACACACACACAGACACAGGCACACACACACACACACACAGGCACACACACACACACACAGGCAGGCAGGCACAGACACACACACACACACACACACAGGCAGGTACACACACACAGTTTTCCAGTCAGGTGTACATTTATTACCTGCCCTGTTAAAGTCTTATAATGAAGCGTGCATACCTCTCTCTCTCTCTCTCTCTCTCTCTCTCTCTCTCTCTTGCCCTGGAATTCAGTCTATTAATTACCTGCCACTGCTGCCCTATAATTCATTCTCTCTCTCTCTCTCTAGGCTTCACTGATCTGTGAAAGTTGTGTATTGACCAAGTTTTTGTAGAGAGAGAGAGAGAGAGAGAGAGAGAGAGAGAGAGAGAGAGAGAGAGAGAGAGAGAGAGAAAGAGAGAGAGAGAGAGAGAGGAAAGATTTAAAGAAACAATTCCAGTTCTAGAATATAAAAAAAGCGAAGAGGGAAAGGAAGGAAGCAAGGAAGATGGATCAAGAAGAATATTACTGATGGAGGAAAGAACACACACACACACACACACATAATGAGCTCATGAGATAACACCCCACAAAATAGTCTACATATGTACTCAATGATGATGGGATTGAATTACCCTTAGGGGGGCGAGGGGGGCGCAAACACACCACCCCACCCATGCCATCTGGCGCCCACACACACACACACACACACATAAAAAGTACAATATAACAATGATCGGCCAATCAACTTCAATTAATCGGATTTTGGTTAGCGCGCGGTGATCTCCCACGCCACTTGTGCGGCTTAGGGGGGGCGGGGGGCTATTAGAGGGGGGTGGGGGGTAGTTCTTCTGCCTGATGTTCTTACTCCTGCCAGATGCTAATACCTCTATCTCTCTCTCTCTCTCTCTCTCTCTCTCTCTCTCCTCTCTCTCTCTCTCTCTCTCTCTTCTCTCTCTCTCTTCTCTTATACATGTCTATTTTACACTACATATAATCAAACTTGCTATATCTATCTTCCTAACTTTACCCCCTTCTCCTTTTCCATCAACAATGTCAGAGTTGTCAATCGATGGAACAAATTACCAGCCAATGTTGTAGAAGCCAGCACAATAACTTCATATAAAAACAGACTAGATGCGTACTGTAGAGTAAATGGGTTTTGATGATGCCCTGCGAGGTATATTAGTCCCCCGGATTGATTAGTGTTATCGGTAGCATCCGTTAGCCTACTTCATATCCTCTCATTCTTCACTACGTAACTTACATGTACCTTATCTTCTTTAGTGGCATGGTATCCTTTACTAACTGTTCTCTTACATGTTTTTTATTTATTTATTTATTTATTTATCATCATCATCATCATCATCATCATCATCATCATCATTATTATTATTATTATTATTATTATTATTATTATTATTATTATTATTATTATTATTATTATTATTATTATTATTATTTTTTTTTTTTTTTTTTTTTTTTTTTTTTTTTTCCCCCATCACATGGAACTGGCCAAGGGCACAACAAAAATGGGTAACACAAAGCCCGCTAACTTGCCAGTCCCTATAAAGAAGACAGTAAGAGAATAACATACAAACAGAGGGGTAGGCCAATTTAGTTCGGGTGGTGTCGTTTGATAGCTATAGTCAGTAGTATGTAGTTCAGCAGATACCCTCGTTATGGACCAAAAGGTGTCCTGGTATCTGTTATTCCTATGTATTCCTTTGTAACACACACACCCTTCCTCCCTTCCTTCTCTTCATTGAGCCGCGGGGAAGGAGGGATGGAAGCAGGCTGGCGTAACCCAAGGCAGGCCAGGCAGGCTGTACAAGGCACCACCCCGGACGCTGCAATTATCGCCCCATTGATCACGTGTAACCCGAGTGTGTGTGTGTGTGTAGGTGTCGTGGTGGTAGCAGTAACAGTAGTAGTGGTGGAGGTGGTAGTAGTTGTAGAAGTAGTAGTAGTAGCACTGGTGGTGGTGGTGGTGGTGGTAGTAGTAGTCGTAGCAGTAGCAGTAGTAGTAGTAGTAGTAGTAGTAGTGGTGGTGGTAAAAGTAGACTAGT